>CM050325.1:8872185-9105160 GCA_027475135.1 Bactrocera correcta
ATTTCTATTTGAGCGTGTTTATGACATGTGTACCTATGAGATATTACCCTGTTAACAGTGAAGGAAAGCACACACACATACACTCTCCTATGTGTATATGTGGCACTAGCGTTAAAGGCCAAATTCGTCTGAGCTGAACGCAATCAGTCAAATGAAAATGCAAATATTTACGCGCTGCCTTTGAAAGTTTTTCAGTTTTGAGCGCTTTGCACTGCGAGAACAGCAAACAAAAGCAACAAAAAGTTTAGAATTTTCTGTTTCACTCCTCCGCCGCACTAGAGCCAGGCGCCAGCACCTCGGCGGCCTCAATAGTTCGCTTGATTTTTGTATTTTCGGCGCTGAAAATGCGTACGCATTGTGCCGTTAGCTGCCTGTTGGCGCATAAATCAAAGAGTTGCGGCGGATTAGCGCATGGCAGCGCAGCGCAGCGAGGCGTATTTCACAGTGAAGCAAGGGCACGTGACTGCAGAAAAAAATTCAATTCACATTTTAATAGAAAAGCATTCAGATGTGTGTGTGTGTAAATGTTCTATAATGGGAATTTTGCTAATAAAAGTTTGCAAATTTATATTTCTTGTCTGTGTGTGTTGTGTTGCCTGGATGTACATAATACAAACGCTGCAATTTCGAATATAAACAAAATTTATTTTCAATGAAAATATGCTCACATTAGATTTCGATGGCAAACGCATGTTATACATTTTGGCGAAACATGTAAAGAGTGGTCCATATGGCATTATGTGGACGTAAAAGCCTTCATGCTTGAACAATTTTGTTCTGAACTAATTTTAGACTTTTTTGTTTGAAATTATTGTTTCCGATAAATATTTATCTAGATTTTGGGGCTATGTATGTGAATAAGCCAAATGGTTGCACCGATGATCGAAAAAACCGCGATTTGTTTGGTTTTGTAATTTCAAAGCATTCAGTTCGGAGATATAGATTTTGAGAGCATAGAAACTATAGTTCCTTTCCAAATAAATATATTTTTTATTAATACTAAGTCTTAAAATTCAGTAAAAATTACCATTTACATTGTTACACTACACTTTTTACATTTTTGGATCAATAAATTAAGAAGTTTTTTCTGGATAAGTTCTAGAAAAAAACGCTATTTCGGCCTTCTAACTTGATTTCATCAAATTAGTGTATATAGGCGGTCAGTCTACATAGTAATGGCAGTCACTGCATCACAAGCTACCCAATCCGTAAATTTTTGGGGACGCAATTTGCAAAACCACGTTATTCCCATTGGTAGACGCTATACATTCCTAACTCAGGCCCTTAAGGGGTTACATGGGTGTATGGGTTTGAAAAAATATTTTTTTTTTGTTTTTTTGTCTGGTTTATTTTCCTTCGTCCATGTTCTAAGTTAAGGTTTTAACTGGAACACGTTCTTTTTCTCTTTACAGAATCCTATAAGGAGTAATTCTGCCAACGCGGGGTCACCGGAAATGGCATAGCAATGGCAGTGTTTAAAATTTTTTTTTTTTCCAAAAATTTCAGAATTTCTTTTTTAATAGTGTATATTTGCAACAATAAAAATTTAAATTTTTATATGAGAAAAAAGTTGTTGAAAAATGGCTGGGTTTTAGCCAAGGAAAGCCATATAACCGCTTATGCTGAATCCAGCCGAAGAATCAACTTTTAAAACGAATTTTGGTATTTGTAGAATTAAATTTACATTTTTTTATTAATTCAATAAAATTCCAAGATTTTTTTTTCTGTTATAATTCATAAAAGAAAGAAATTTGTTAGTTACAACATACTTGACTTTTTTTACTACTCAGCCTATACGAAAATGTGAGTATCATCTTAACAATCAGCAGTTTATATCTCACTTTGATATGCTTTGAATACCAATAAAGCAGAGAGAAAACTTATTACATTTATAAGTGATTTCTCTTAATTGCCATCAGATCGGGGTGTGTAAATTTAAAAATATCTTGAGTTGTCTTTAAGTCACTTAATGAATCCATAATTCAGTGGCATGCATTATATTTAATAGAATTTAAATATGTCTAAAAGTATCTAAACTTTTGTTCATCATACTCTTCCAGTCCCTTCCGTACCCAATTTATATGCCAAAGAACGCTTACATAAACTAGTTTCGGTCTCAGCTCTGCTCAAGAATGTTCTACTTCGTAGCCATTGAATTCTTTGCTGAGCTACTCGATTTGCTGAATCACCTATGGTATGTTTTTGAAAGCGAGCGCAAATATTTTCATTCGTTTAACCTTTCCCTACACCTCTGCTGTTTATTTACAGCGGTGCCAGGGGTGAGCGAACGAGCGAACCAACGAGCCGAGTTAAATGCGTTTACAATAAATAAATAGTCACTTATGCAAATACTTTGTATCGCCGTTAATGACAAGTACATATGTGCATTGTGTGTAAATATGTAAGACATTTTCAATACAAATATTTGAAATGCCTGCATACGAAGTGTGGTGGGCACTAAAGAACATTTTCCAGCACACAAAAAGCATGTCACAACCGCAAAGTGTGGAATCTAAAACAAATTTTGAGTTTAGCTAAGCGATTTTCGCAATCCGCTTAGCAGCCTTCGAACTAAACGTTTTCGAAAATGCCATAAAATCAATATTTCAAAATTATATTGGGCGAGTGTTGCCATCTGCCGCAAACGGTGTTTGGCCGCGTGAAAAAGTTGCAGACATAAATCGCAATGTAATGATCATTTTAACACCGTCCGCCCTGCAATTAATGGGCATCTCATGAAACTCTATTTGTTTATACGAAAATTTATGAAAATTTTCACACCCGGAATCCATTTAGCTCGTAATTGCCACAACATTTATTGATGTTAAGTGCTTTTACACTGCACTTAATTGCGGATTGTAAAAAGTTCAAGTGCAAGCCATGTAAGCGAGTGTGTGAACGTAAACATTGCCGTTAATTGAAATGAAATTTCGCTGAGCAAACAAATAAAATTTAGAAATTACCCACGAGAATTCGATGAATTGAATGCCAGCAATAAATTAAATTCGCTGCCACCGAAATCAATAAAGGCGCTGAGGAGCGACGTGTGAAATATGTTCACATGTTTCAGAACATGCTTATTACATACATATGTTGTTTATATAATAAATAAAATAAATGTTAAATAAATAAACTCAGCACTTTTCGCTGGTCTCGTAAACTCAATTTTGAACACCCTTAAATTTTTATGAATTTTAACTGTCTTGACCCTTTGGGAGTAGAACAGCTAAGCCAATTTGCCCAGTAATTACAATTTATTTGCTTAGCGCACACATACATATGCATGAACATTCGCTTCTGCATAATTTTCAAATGCACACATTTGCTCCCCAACCGCCACCTGTAGCTGCTGAGTGCACCATAAACCCTTTTGCCACTGAATGGAAAACTTAGATTTATTTTTCTAAAAGCCAAAAGTATATTTATGATTTGTTTAACTACAAACTATTGTAAGTAATTGTTGAAAGCAGCTGCTTTCTTAAAATATATTACAAAAACAATGGAAATAAATTTTTAAAATTGAAAAATATACAAAATGTGAAATAATGGTTTACAAACGTGTTTCCCGTTTCACTAAAAATACACGAAAAGTTGATTGAAAAATACACAATGGCAGAAGTATTTAAATTTTATTACAAAAAGCATTTTAAATGAGAAATTGTAGTTGCGAAGTGGACATGATTGCCTATTGAAGGTAAGTGGAGCTGTGACGGCGTATTTCGATCACTAACATATGAATGTTTTTATTATAACATGTACATATGTATATGAGAAACTCAAAACAGTAGTTTTTCAGTGAACAAAGTTCTTCAAATATTATTTATTTTAAGCTGTGTGTCAGTGGAAAATGGTTCGCAAGTAGTTTATTTTACGTATTAATAACGAATTTTTTTTTTTTTAATATTTCATAAAATGTTAGTATGACCCTTAAGGGGTTAGGGGTAGTCAGAGGTACGAAAAAATGAGAGTTTTCAGTATTTTTTTTTTTTTTTGCTACTAAGTTACGTTATCTTACATAAGCAGTAATATGGCATTATTACAGGATGTGTTGACTTGCAGTCACGAAAATTTCAAAAAAAAAAAAAATTAATTTCCGAAGTTATAGTTGTTTGTGTTGACCCTGTTCCTTCGAGATTCATTTAAAAACAATCGGACAAAAAAAATTAGTTTTATAAATAGGTAATCTCGGGCCCGATCAAAGGATTTTATTTTGTTTTCTAAATTAACAAAATTGTGGCCTCAGAATTTTTTTTTTTTAAATTTTTGCGAAAAAATCAACAGTTAATTGGTCTCAAAAAATCGAAATTTTCGAAAAAATAAAAATTACTTGATCAGGCCCGAGTTCATTATGTATTCTAAAAGCTGTATAAATTTCATTGAAATCTACTGAGCGGTTTTCGAGTTACAGTTGTCACCGATTCAAAAAACATACAGGGGTGTTGTGGAATCCAAGACAGAATTGCTTAGCTGTCAGAATTGCAAACCAATTCTGATTTTAAATGGTGTCACAGAATCTGATTGGATTTTCGTCTTTTCGAACATACGCAAAACCAATATTCGAACCAGCTGTTTACTAATGTGACAAAACTTGCAAATGAATACATACAAGCAATCCTATTAAAGTTTTTAATGAGTTCCGAATTAAAGAAAGATTTTAAGAGATAACATTTAATGAAGCATTTGGGTGTTAAATTTCGTTTTTTTTCATTTTTACAATTTTTCTTAATTGGCGGACAGGATAGAAAAAAAAAAAAAAAATGAACGTCATGGAATTGGGGCAAAGTTTATTATCTTTGGCATTAAATTATCTTCTATTTAAACTAAAAAAAAACTAAGAAAAGTTAAGTTTGAACATACTTATATTTAAAGTAAAATTTTTTTAGACCAAAATCTGTTTTTTTTTCAAATTTGCATCCTGCCCGCCGTCTGGCATATGCACATGCGATAAGCATCTGGCAATTGCTTTTCAAAGACAAATGTAAAAGATTTCGTATCAAAAAAATTTGCGGATGATGTTTAAATATATAACTATAAATCCTAGAAATTTCGCTTCAATCAATTATTTCTTTCCTTCCCAAAACAAAAAAACGATTTTTTTAAGCCTCTAAAAAAGGCTCCCCTCTTAAATATCGGCATTTTTTTTCAAAAACTCAATAATTAAGACATTTCGTGTTTTATTCTTATGTTTTCTCCCATAGAAATAAAGATAAGTTAATTCGTAACATTAAAATAACTTGATTTCTTAACTGGCATTTCAAATCTGTGTGCGACTATCTTCTTGTTTTGTTTCTGACAGCAAAACCGATAAAATTGATTTCCGTGACACCCAAAACCGATACATATTCTGTTTCGATTATCAAACCAATAATATCTGAATTCATGACACCTACTGCTTTTTTTGATCGGTTTCAATTCTGATTCCGACAACTATCAGATTCCACAACACCCCTGTATATTCTGGAATATCTGCTGTGCCTTTAGCATCGCTGATCATTTTGCCAAATGACAGAAGAAAATTAAAAGTCAGCCTCTTTATCTAAAAAACCGTTTACCAATAAGTGGAACAGTTTATTGTAGTGGGCTCTAAGAACACGCAGAAAAACATCAGAATACGAAAGAAAAGGTAAGGTAAATTTTCTAAAGCAGATAACTATTCTATCTAAGGAAAAGCAAGGCTACTATTAGTAGTAAAGGGTGATTTTTTAAGAGCTTGATAACTTTTTTTAAAAAAAAAACGCATAAAATTTGCAAAATCTCATCGGTTCTTTATTTGAAACGTTAGATTGGTTCATGACATTTACTTTTTGAAGATAATTTCATTTAAATGTTGACCGCGGCTGCGTCTTAGGTGGTCCATTCGGAAAGTCCAATTTTGGGCAACTTTTTCGAGCATTTCGGCCGGAATAGCCCGAATTTCTTCGGAAATGTTGTCTTCCAAAGCTGGAATAGTTGCTGGCTTATTTCTGTAGACTTTAGACTTGACGTAGCCCCACAAAAAATAGTCTAAAGGCGTTAAATCGCATGATCTTGGTGGCCAACTTACGGGTCCATTTCTTGAGATGAATTGTTGTCCGAAGTTTTCCCTCAAAATGGCAATAGAATCGCGAGCTGTGTGGCATGTAGCGCCATCTTGTTGAAACCACATGTCAACCAAGTTCAGTTCTTCCATTTTTGGCAACAAAAAGTTTGTTAGCATCGAACGATAGCGATCGCCATTCACCGTAACGTTGCGTCCAACAGCATCTTTGAAAAAATACGGTCCAATGATTCCACCAGCGTACAAACCACACCAAACAGTGCATTTTTCGGGATGCATGGGCAGTTCTTGAACGGCTTCTGGTTGCTCTTCACCCCAAATGCGGCAATTTTGCTTATTTACGTAGCCATTCAACCAGAAATGAGCCTCATCGCTGAACAAAATTTGTCGATTTGTCACATTTCGAACCGAACACTGATTTTGGTAATAAAATTCAATGATTTGCAAGCGTTGCTCGTTAGTAAGTCTATTCATGATGAAATGTCAAAGCATACTGAGCATCTTTCTCTTTGACACCATGTCTGAAATCCCACGTAATCTGTCAAATACTAATGCATGAAAATCCTAACCTCAAAAAAATCACCCGTTATTTACTAAATAAAGAAAACAGTCAATCCTGTGGATCTGCATCAGAGGCACCGAACTAGTAAAACCCGGTCGCGAAGAAATGATATTAAACATCTAGCCCTCGAACCTTTGAAACTTTCAAAATGTACTTGGGCTGAGTGAAGGGGTAAAAAAAGGGGTGGGCAGAGTAGGTTACATGTAAGGTTAGATTGTAGAGTCGATCTAAAATCGGTGAATCTCACTTGGATCGATATTCGCTCTTTGTGTTACAAATAAAGTCCTCATCAATCGACAAAGAATTTAAAACAATTTTTTTTATGCGGTTAGTATCAATTCCAACAACTTCACTGAGTTCGACAAAAGAGCCAGTAGTTCAGATGACCTCTTAGTGGGGCCAGAGGGATCACGTAATCGCACAAGTTTTGGTTGTTGATCAGCGTTTGCTGAACTCACTGGAAGACCAAATGTCCAACGCCAGACCAAAGAAAACATCGGAGAGACGACTCGATTCAATGCGATAAAATTGGTGGAAAGGGTGCGTTTGCAGTTTTCACCGATTGCGCTGCAAACGACTATCCATACGAGTCTTAAATGGAAGAAGCTTGAAGCTATTGCTATTGAGATCATGCACTCCTTGACAAGTTTTGAGCGTACAGTCAGTAAGCATAAAGTCAGTTGACAGTATAGTCGCTTGGCTGTGGGAGTTAATGTACATCTCTCTGAAGGAAGCTCCAATCGAAGCAGTAAATCTGCTATTTCCTAGATAGCAGCCAAAACGTTACAGTGATCTGGTAGTCTGAAACTAGAGTTAATAGAGAGCTACCACTTCCATCAATCTGCGAAAAAGTTCCCTTCACCCCTTCTACAACCGCTTTCATCGTAGGTGAGTGATCTAAGTTGAAAGGAATGCAATGAAAACAGGTGAATTTCAGTATGTTTCTGCCTGATAGTAGTTCACAGAACAACATGAGCAAATTTTACATACATAAAGTCATGTTTATGTCATTAAAATACTATCGTTGGTGCTTTTATCTTTTGACGTTTGCTGTATCTCTTTGTCTGTTGCCATCAATACCAGTTGTCATCGTAAATGTCATTGTCACAGTTGACAGAAATGTACTTGTTACTTGCTTGTTTCTTTTAATTATATCAAGTGCCGAACAAGCGAGTTGGACATTCCTCATTTGTCCAATTATTCATTCGGTATTCGGTACAATTTTCGTAAGTTTATTGATGTTGTTGGTATTTCCATGTTAATGGCTTTGACAGCTGGCAGCGCTTCATTACTGCCATTGACATTTTATCGTGACAAGAGTGTGTAAGTGTATGTGTGACGCAATAATGCTCACTGTTTATGATTTGAAGTTATGGTAAGTATGTCTTGACAAACATTTGTATGTTCATAAACATGAACCATCAACATTGTAATGCTAATTTGTTGCTAGTTCTTCGTGAATGACTTTTCAAACTTTTTGCTTTTGCTCTGCAGAAACACGCTTCATAAGGTTATACTTATTGGAGTATTAGAGTGCTAATGGTTGGATTTGTGCTGCTAAAAATAGTTAGAAGGTTTTGCTCTTGATGTACCAACAGTCGAAAGGTGTGAATTCGCTTCTTATTTAGAGCTATAAGAAGTAGTAATCAAATCTGATGGACATGACTTTGAAGGAGATTGCGTGCAGACGAAAAGTAATAATAAAAGCTAATTATATACTCTTTCCATATTAAATAAATATTTTTTTTGTGATTAGTATATTTATTTCTGTAATGATGCACTTAGAATTGATGCTTTTCGAAAGCTTTTAAAAGTGGTAATCATAGTAATGGTAGCCTTAATGTTAAAATCGTTCTTAGGGGTAACTCGACCTTATCTGCAGAAAAGATTTGGCAAAGACTAATATAATTGTAATGGCAATGGTACTGGTACTGGTAATTAAAGAAAGAAATTAAGAGTGATATAAGTAATTTTAGCTATAATTATGAAAATAATTATAGCGGTAATTATATTGATACTGGTGGAATTGCTCTTGGTGCTATTGGTGATAATGGTAATGATAATTATTATAAGGATACTGGTGGAATTGCTCTTGGTGCTATTGGTGATAATGGTAATGATAATTATTATAAGGATATAAAATAAATTATATGTAATGAAAGTAAAGAAATCGATAGATAAAAGCTATATTAATGGTGGTACTGGTATTGCTAATGGTAATTATAAAAGTAATTGTAATGGTCATTAAAATAAATTTAAAGCATTTAAAATTAATTAAAGATAACGGTAGATAATATGGCATTTTGACGGCATTTGTATTGATAATGATTGCCGTAATAGTAATTGTTATGATAATGGAAATAGTAATGATAAATTTAAAATAAATTAAAAATATCGATAAATAATAATCGTAGTTTTGGTTGCCTTAGTAATGGTAACAGCTGTGGTAATTTCGATATAAGTATTAGTATTGGTAAAGGTAATCATAAATGTAATTGCAAAGAGAAAATAATAATCATATATTAAAATTAATTATAGAAATCGGTAGTTAATCTGGCATTTTAGTGACATGTGTACTGGTACTGATAATCGTAAGAGTAAGTGCAAGGTAATCGAAATAATAATGAAAAAATTTAATTAAATTAAAGATATCTGTAATAAATTTTATAGTACTGGTGTTATTAGTATTGGTAATGGTAATCATTAAAGTTAACGTAATGATAATGAAAACAGTAATGCCAATAATGTTACATTTAAAATTAATTAAAAATATCGATAGTTGGTATGGCATTTTAGTGACATTTGTACTGGTTATGATAATACTAATAGTAATTGCAAGGTAATGAAAATAATAATGATAAATTTTAATTAAATTAAAGATATCTGTAATCAATTTTCTACTACTGGTGCTTTTAGTATTGGCAATGGTAATCATAAAAGTAATCGTAATGGTAATGAAAAAAAATATGCTAATTTCAAAGCAAAGTATATAAGCATTTACAACAGTAGTGATGAAAATAATGATAGAATAGTTATAGTACTGGTTTCACAAGTTGTAGTAATGGTTATAGTCAACAAATACAAATGTAGGCATCTGCAGAATGGCGACAAAAGACCTTAAAAAGTTTGATAAATCAACACACGCTTATTCCTACATTTATTAACTCGATTAAGTGTATGTAAACAACAATAACAAGCGACGGGAGCGAGCTGATCGCAGTAATTGCCTTAAAAAACTGGCAAAATATGGGCGCGCATCAAATACTTTGCCATTAAAGTGGCGTCCGAATCGCAAGTTGACTTCTGGTTTGAGTTGCGCGGGGGAATGCCGTTGAGGGCTAATAAAAGAGCCGATAAAACAAATGTGTCAAAATTAAATAAATTTTTTTCAACGCTTTTGTGTCGCTTTTGATGTGCTTGTTGTTGGCTTGTTGTATCAATATTCAATTAAAATCAATTCGATTGATTGCCAAGCCAGCGCGGTAATCATTTATGCCGAAAGACGATACGGAAAGCGAAAACAAAAAAAAAATAAAATAAAAAATAAAAATAAAAAAAAAAACAAAAAAATACAAAAAAACAGTAAGAACGCCAAAAATAAAACTAAAAATGGCAAATAAAAAATTATTTGAATGGTGGCGATATAAAGAGGCAATAAAAAAACGCGCGACTGCAAAAGTTATTGAAAGCCAATTTGAAAAAGAATAATTAAAGCTGTGTAGAATGCCAAAAGCAGCAAAGCAAAAACAATGTTATACAAAAAAACTATAAAAGCAAGCTAAAAGCAGTAGAAAAAACAACGGTAAAAATAATAAAATGAAACAGAGCCAGTTGTACACTTACACAAACAAACCTACGCGGCTAAAGATTCAAGCAAAGCGGTTCTAGTTTTGTTTCTTTATATATATGTATGTGTGCAGCATAGTAGTGTATGTATGTGTGTTTATGTGCGAACGCCGCCCAACATTTGTAGTCTACGCTCGCCGCCATCACAAAGCCGCGAACAGCAACAAAAGTAGCGCAACACGCCTCTGAAAGCAGCAGATCTGTAGCGGCAGCGGCGGCTTCTGAGCTTCTTTTTTGATTTTTCATTTTGCCAATATTTTTTATGCTTTTCTGTACACACTTCAAGTATGTGCATACATAGACATGTTATTTTCTGTTTGTTTCTATCTATAAATGCATGTGTGTGTTTGTGTTTGCTTGCGTTGGCCAAGTGCGCGTATCTATTTCAGTAGAACGAAATTGAAATGGATAGTGGAACAGTAGCCGCAACCACAGCCACAACCACAACACACACACATACAAACAAATAGTGCACAAATATAAATATACAAAACACTACAATAACAACAAAAAAGCTTTGCAAGCAAGTTCACAGATGATCGTGGCTTAGCGTTACGTCACCTTGACTCTAAGGCGCTGAAGTGGTGAAAGATGGCAGGCGGCGCGTTGTTCTGGTGCTCTTGTTCTCATCGGGTCTTTGCACAATTAAACAAATATTTGTTTGGCTAACTTTTTTCTCTACTTTTGGCTTGAATTATAAAAATATACTACATTATATAAATAAAAGTTTCTGGGACTTGGTTGCTGTGGGAGTTGTCAGTGCAAATTTACCATGGCAATGTGTCTTTGTAACTATTTTTCATACCATCAGAAAGCAGTGATTCAAATCAACTATAAGACTTACACACATTTTAATAAAATCTGAAGTTTTAACTTGGGTTTTTTGGATTAAATTTTTTTTCGATACGTCATTAATATAAGGGGAAAAAGTAAAAATTTTAAATAAAAAAATATATTGTGTTTGAGGCATAAGAAGGTAAGTTTTCTCAAAATTTCGTGAAAGAAAAGAAATTTTGTACAAGTTAAGAATGAAAAAACCTAAAAATGGGTGATCTGAATTTTTCACATAAATTTTAAGAGAGAGAATTATGAGAGAAAATTCTGAGTTTTTCACAAAAATTTTGAAGTTATGTGAAAAAAGTCTTTGTACAAAAGTTATAGATCTTTTCATTACCTACAACATTGTCATATAACCTTTTTCTATAGCACTTGTAGTTTTATCGGAAATCGGGATAAGCCGTTTGTAACCCTTAAAACTTCAATTACACCACTTTTCGTTCTTTTCCCAACCTCAGATCGCGCACATATTATTTTTCTTTTAATGTTCCTTATTTAATCTTTCGTTTCCGGTGAATTTTATGCTACTGTGGTGCTTTTGGTTTTTGGTTTTCCAAAATTAGCTATCCTGCTCTAATATAGACACACTCCAGTCAATTGCTGCGTCAGACCCAAAGTAGTTTTTAAGCTCAGAAGCAAATTTCTTTGGATGTATTGTCAACAAACATAATTTCTGTTGATGTTAGTGGGAAAATCAAGGATATCTATTCAATTTATAAAACACTTTGCAATGAAGTATTGACGAAAATATCCAGAGTCTTAACCATTTATGGTATATGCAAGGTTTACCCAGATCCTTTAGTACTCTTAAAAATAAGTTCTTAAAAACTTCTATGAAAGTCTCTCCAAGTATGAGCTCTTAATTAGAACGTGGAGGTCTCGTACATAAGAGTTTTTTATTTCTTATTATCAAATAGAAAATATCAGATCTTGTTTCCAACTACTTGAAAAATCATATTGTTTCATAGGTTTTCGAAGAAATTGGTTGCTCTGCAATATGCTATAAATAGGTAGAAATCTATTTTTAAGAGCGAGTGGAATAAGTTTGATAAGACTTTATGGCAGAAAAGCAGTAAAATGAAAGTAATTCTAATACTTTGTTTGGCTCTGGAAAAAGTTAAGCCAAATTATGAAAAGAGTGAGTTATATCCGAAAGAAAATTAGTGTCATCTTAGGAACAGAAGGCTAATGCCGATTCCAACGATTTTTTTTAATTTTCTTTTTATTATATAATAATTTTTATTTTTTTTTTAATTTGTTGTTTTTTAAATTTTATTTTTATTTTTGTAAAATGTTTAATTTTTTTTAATTTGGTTTTTTTTTAATTTTGATTTTTTGTTTTTTTTTTTAATTTTTTTTCATATCATAAAAATATTTTTGCTTAAACGAAGTAAGTTCTTGAACATTCCTTTTTCTACCTTTTACTTAAGCCCCAGTCGCCGCACTGCTTGTCGCTCCACTATGTGCCCAGCCTTAGTGCGATCGTTGTCGCCGCAAAACACACACACGCGTGCATCTAATTACTCATACATATGTCAGCCATGACTTTTACCTTATCAAAGTGTCAGCTGCCTTTCGATGAACTGCGTTGGCAATTTCTTGCTAAAATATGATAAATGAAAGGAAACAATGACAGCAGCGCACATCGATCAGCGGCGAAAATTAATTCCAAATTAGTGTCAATAATTAATGAGGCATTAAAACACCGTAAAAACGAAACAAGATATTTTCGAAAACATTTTTTTTCTTTTCTATTGTATGTGTGTATATGTGAGTAAGTGGGAGGGCAAGGCGAGCGGCAAGCCGTCATACTACTCAGGGTGGCCGTTCGGTGGGTTGGTGAAATGATGTCATTCTAGGTGGCAACATCTAAAGCCACTCGCGCGTGAACAAACAAAAATAAACAAAACAAAATTAAATTGCTAATTTGCAAATGTAAATAATTTCATTTTGGAAAATAACAATTTAAAAGCACATTTTTGGGGAAAAGGAATTAAAATAGTTGTGCGAATTTGAATTTCATATTATTATATTATTAGCCACTCATCGATGCCGTTAGTTCTAGTGTGCGTGTGTTTGTGTGGAATTTCAAGCGCAACGCGCCAGACATCAAAGCGTCTTGCTTGTTTCCACAAGCCGGCAAGCGCAAATACATAAAGGCCAAATTGCCCGACAATAAAAGTCCAAATACTTTCGCTGCAAATGAAAATACACCAGTGGCCACAGCAAAAACAACAACGAGGTATTGAAATTGAAATTGAAATTTGTGCGGTGTAATTCTGATGAGTTGTTTTGCCAAAATTAACACCTTCCCCGCCAAATAAGGCACGCCGAGTGTGAGGTAATAAGCTCCAGCGCCGCTAATGGACTTCGTTTCTGCACCACACACTCACACGCGCACATATACACATGCAAAAACAGTAAAAGTCAAGCACTCTTACACACACATACACAAGTAATGGATTTAAGTTAATTTCAGCGTTTTTTATTTATTTTATTTTTTCCATTTTCAATGTTTTTATTGGTGTTCTGTGGCGTAATTGGAGAAAAATAAATCGAATAATTTTGTAGTGAGTCAGTTTTCGGTATTATATTTTTTTGGTAAACAAGAATCGATAATTATGATTCAGTCAAAATAATCCGCAAATGTTAGAGGAGAATGCAAAATGAACTGCTTGCATCTCAAGTTGTCTTGACAAACTTTTATTACAGCAACAACTTCTTTAATGTATGTAAGTGCACGGATTGTCAAATCTTCAGGAAGTCATTATTTTGAAATCTCACTGTTTTGTTAAAAAAAAAATACTTGTTATGCGAATATAACTAACGGATAGTCAGACTCTCCAAATTTTGTTCATATTCAGCAAAGTTTCACAGAATAAAAGCGAGTTGATTTTCGCTTCAGGCTTAAACCGTTTTCCAGCAACGAAACATAATCAGCTTAAACCAATTTTCAATACACTTCAAGGCCTATTGACCCTAAAGGTCTTTGGGACCTCAATGGGTTATGGACAGTAGGAAAAGTCAGGGTCAATGACAAACTGCATCTAGTATGTACTCCAAGGTTGGGCCACACTAAAAGCTTCTTGATTTTCGATTAAGTTTTTAGTTTCGGCGCAATTCTTCGTCATATCCATACTCTCATATCTCCTCACTAGTAGTTGGTAATAGTAGGGCTACTAGATTAGATTAGATACATAATTAACGATTACACCGCGTCCTAAGATCTATTGTGCCTTCTCCCACATCACAACGATTCACCTAGCCCCGATATATTGATATATTCCAATATACTCCTAAGTGCTACTGAGGCGATGTGATCTCTATTTGGAAACATGGATGCATGGACCTTTATCCTGCGCCTACAGACTGCTGTGTAGCCAATTAACAGGTGTTCTGGAGTTTCAGACATCAAATCGCACAAGAATTTAGTTCTGATAGCTGATACGCTTACAATGGCTTGTGTAGAAGGCGACAAGTAGCCTGATCCAAGCCACCGCTCCATATGTGATTATTGGTCGCACGATTATGGTGTACAACTACTTCACAATCCCAGGATCAACCAGCTAGCCGATTGCGCACCATAAGTGCTTTCGTAGCTTTGGTCACGGTTAGATCAATATGCTGCTTCCACCGCAGAGTAGAATCCAACGTGAGACCAAGATTTTCAACCATATTAGTCAGCTCTATCTCTCTTTCCCGAGTGTTGGGTTTCTGAGGCCAGGCAGAGACCTTCAACAGGTGTATTTTATACTTCGGAGGTTTTCTTTTAGGTGTTACAAACTTCATTGCAAACTTAATCCCATACCTGTTCAGGGTATAAAAACGGCGCAGCTGCCTCAAAAGAATTTACGTTTACTTTTTGGTATAAAAAATGAAAACTTAAATTACGGATTTCAATTGACTAAAAGCTTTCAAATTTTATAATTATATAAGTAAGTATGTATGTATGTATGTGTCCGAGTAATAATATCATAAAAAAGTTTTTCATATTTTTTAGATTAATATAGTGTAATGCAAGCCCTTATGTGAATGTCAGTAATGAAATTTATGTGAGCAAATGTTCAAAAGCAAATAAACACAGTAAAAAACGAGAGCTTTGGGGTTAATATTTATGTAATCGTGTGAGTGCAGAAGCACAAATCCGCCCTGTGCTGACATTCCAGAGTTTTAGGACCTTTTTTACTCGCCACCCAAATGCAATAGGACATGGAAAGGATTCTAGTAATTGGGTGACCCAGCAGGGAGAGGAGATGGAAGGACATGCAAGGCGAAGCTTATAATGTTTTCGTAAATAATTTTTTTGTGGAGTTTATGCAACTTTTAGGTTGCTTATGCATATACATAGGTATGTATATATGTTATAAAATAATTGAGTTCTCATATCCTTTCTGAAAAGAAAAATTAACTTCAATAAGTTTAGGTTCAAAGAAAGTTTCTTCAATTAATTAAATGTTAATTTTCATCTTTGTAATAACGATTTGTAGTAATTAAATAAGTGAATAATTTTCTTCTTAGATAAGCCAACTTGCTGCTTGGTAGTATTGGTACATATGTCTTTATGTACTCTTAACGGTAATAATATATACATATATAGTGCCATGTGTGAGTGATATCAACGCTGTAAAGGTAAACAAAACTCACGGTAACAACACGCGAGGGCTGCGCATAGCAACTAACAGAACACACGCCCAACGGCGCTTAGAAAGTACGGGTATTTACCCACCATTGCAGAGTTTCTATTTTCATAAGGCTACACATGCATATCTGACAACATTTTACCAAAGAAATGTACTTTTTCAAGAACTAACGCAAAAGCTACATGTAAAACACACTACAACAAGGCATTCGAGCACTTATGAACCCAGTTGCATGCTTACATACATACTTATAAGCAATCGTCGGCGAAACTAAAGCCTTTCAACAAAAGCCCGGAAGAGTTTCAAAGGGCCCGGCAGTTGTGAGTGGATGCGTTATTCATGTTAACATAGAGAGAGAGAGTGAGTGAGTTATCGCATATCCCCTTTATTACATAAGTAATGGATAACAAATGTTATGTGTGCTTAAGTATGAGTAGGGAAGGGAATTACTTACATGTGAATATTTTAGCGCATTTTCAGAGTATAATTTACTTTGGGGATGTTGTAACATTGAAAATGCCATTAATATACAAAGGAAGGTTAATGCAAAGAAAGCTGATAGTTGAAGAATGGTTTGTTCTTGAGCACAGATGAAAGGAAAGTAAAAAGAAGTGAATTATTCGGATTGAAAGTTATTCAGTAATCGCCTATCGTCGAGGTATGTCATTCACACCGGTGGATGCGCGTAAGTTCTTCAACATATCGCTGATTTACGCCCACGTCCCGACGAAATAGTATGATCAAGGATCTCTTTTATGAGCGGTAGAGGAGCAACTATGAGAGCTACCCTTAAAATCGTATTTTGGAGATTTCAATAACAAGGTGGGCAAAGAAAACATAAACCGTCGAAAAATTCAGCCTTCTTGGGAAAACCTTTTCAAATGTGTTGAGAATGATCGACTTCGGAGAGGCCCAAAATATGGTTGTTTGTAGTACTAGATTCCAGCTCAAGAAAATTCATCGGGCTACTTGGCTGTCTCCGGATCGAAAATTTCGAAACCAGATCGAACGGTTTTCTACTCTACTTATACTCCCGCTCTTTGGGAGTACTCATCGGCAAATTGGTTTAAGTTAACTGTGGGACCGCATTTCAAGATCAAACGAAATCATTGGTTTTCAGAATATGTAAAAAAAAGCAGCTGGAAGGATGGAGAGTGCCTTTTAGCAGTGGGAAGAAAGCAGACAGCCTACGTCGCAGTTTTGCGACCGACCACAATACCAACGGGGTAGGATGGGTACCGAGAGTTGAAGAAGGAAGCGAAATGCATGGACCCAACGGGTAATGGAAGGTTTCAAGACCAGATCATACATACTCTTGTAGAACCCCCAGAAGTGATCTAACACCTGCTGAATGGCAGTGTGAACATAACACCAGGAGATGAGGAATGTCAGAAAAATCCAAATATTTCTAATACCCATTGAATATGGTTCACCGAGATAGCAATCGAAGCACCGTCTTGAGCATACCGTCCAAGAATATAAGAGCATTGTAGTTCTCTTCGTAAATTGAGTACCAAGCGAGGTCCCAATTGAAAAGATGCATAAGAAGTAAATTAAAATTAAAGCTTATTCTTAAGATCTGGATAGAAGGAAACGTAGTAGATCCTATAAAATATATATATATAAATGATCAGCCCAAAGAGCTGATTCGATTTACCTATGTCCATCTATCCGTCCGTCCACCTGTCTGTACACGATCTAGTCCCTATGTGGTTGAGGTATCGATCTGAAATTTAGCACACGTCCGTTTCTTACGAAGAAGTTCCTTATTTGTCGAGACCCCCGATATCGGCATGTTGCTGTAATACAAACAGAACGATCGGAATCAAGTGCTTTTTTGAAAAGCATTTTCATTTTACCAGGTATTTTCAAAAAATTTGGAAAATATAATTTCTCAAGACATCGCCACAATGTCCAAAGAAACTGCCGATCGGACTAATATATGGCTGATCAAATTTTGTCTTTGTATGAAAAACTCTTTATTCTAAAGGTATCATCTTGAAATTAGTCGCAGCTAATTACTCAAGGCATTGCTATAAATTCCGATTTCCATAATGTTTAGAATCGGACAGTATTATTATCGAATAGTATTTTTTAAATTTTAAGCCACTTCTGATTACCGCAATATATCAATTTAATGTTTATTTAATTCTTATTAAGTCCCTCAATTTAATCAATTAATTCCTTACTTTTCTGTTAAATTAATCTGTTTCCATTTTACAATCATTCAATGAATTTTTCATCCAAAATGCAACACCTACACATACTTTCAGACACAGTGAGTTCATGTGCGAATATGCTAGTGTGTTGCCGTCACCGTTGGTGGCAGACGGTGGAATTCACTTAACAATGCGACTGCAATGGAAAAGTGAAAGAGACACAATCACATGTGCATGTGTATGTAAGTATATAAATCGTCATGTACGAGTGTTATACAACTGTTGAGCGAATGTTATGGCATAAAATGCATAATTAATGAAATTGTTGGAATGCTTTATGGAGCTCGCGGCCAGCAGCGCATTCATACGCGCGAACATACATACATATGTGTGTACTGAAATGAAAACATATGTGAATATATGCATGCGTGTGTGTGCAGTGTGTTGACATATTTGCTGGAGCAACAACGAGTGGCGGGAAATTGTCAAGAAAACGCGTTGTTTCATTTGAGCGCAGTTTACGTTTCTCGTGCTTGTTATTTTTTGTATTTTTTTTTGTTTGTTATTTTTGTGATACAAAGTCACAGTGGTGCCATGTAATTGCAGCAAAATACACAAAAAGGCAACAATAAAGGCTTTGCACCTGCAATACATAATCTCTACATACATAAAAACATTCATATCTACATATGTATAAGTAACTGTTTGCTAGTTGCCTATATCGACCTACAAATTGACATCACGACTTCGATTGCTGAAGCAAAGGCAACAACGCGCTCGCTCATTAATATTTAATGCACTAACGGAAAGTGGTGATATGGATAATATGTAAAAGTTAAGCTTGGAGAGAAACAGACTGTTGAAGCTTTAATACCAGCTAAATTGCAGACTGCAATGTTGTTGAAATGCAGCAATGTCACTGGTTTACTGATTAACGATGAAAACAATATAACCAACTGAAATTGAAATGGTGACAGAACATTGTGATAACGGTAAGTAAAATTAAGACAAAATGTTAACATCGACAGCACCGAAGCTATCCTTATCTTATAGAAAATCATTTTCTTATAGAAAAGCGACGGAGCGCATCAAAATGTTAAAACAATCATAAAACTTCAACAAAACATAACATTCACATACTTATGTACCGTTGTTTGGCAACCGCAATTCCGTCTTGACCGAACAATGCAAAAGTGGTTGCATGCAACATGTGCAATATTTAGTAAGAAAAGTAGAAAAGAAACAGTGCCTAAACAGTGCGAAGAATGAATCAGGAAATAGTCACGAATATATTCAAAAGAGGGTGCCTTTAAGAAAGTAACCTAAAGACGCAGAAAATAGTAACTATTTTGCATTTTGACCCATAAAGTTATTCAAGGGTTTAACGAAATGTAAAAGTCTTGGTACTTTGGCATGCAATTTGTCCTGCCTACAAATTCTTATAGTAATTTAGTGATAAATTGTGTATTATTTAATATCGTTAATAAAGCTTTATGGAGCATATTCGGAAATTATTTAACTATAGTATTTGAGGACTGACTGAACCATGTCAGCGTAAATTCAGCTTTCCAAGCAAAATTCGGTATATTTGATATTGAACCAGTTCTAGGACTCTGATAAAAACAAGTAAAAACGAGGTCGGGTTTCTCATCGTCGTATTTTTCAATATTTCGGCGACCATTCTTGATTTTGCAATTATTTGTAATCATCTATCTTGCCAACACCGCCAACTGTCGATTTTTACATTATTTTTGAATTTGCGCAGTGAAGTTTCAAAAACAAAAAGTCAATCTAGCGACCTTTTCTCAAACCTCAAATCATCTAATCAAGAATTTTGGCAGTTCGAATGTGAAATAGATTTTCTGAATTATTCAGTTTCCAATTCCTCCACCTATGAACAAAGACCAAACTCTACAAGTCCCTCATCATTCCCGTTCTGTTATATGGTGTGAAGGTCTGGACAATAACATTATCTCATGAGTCGGCCTAAGGAGAGTTCTCTAGAAAAGTATAGCGGAAGACGGCACTTAACGCCGTCGATGGAACGATGAGCTGTACGATACATACGACGACATTGACATAGTTCAGCAAATTAAAAGACAGCGGCTAGACTGGCTAGGTAATGTTCTCCGGATTAAAAAAAAAAAATTTTTTTGAAAGTTTTCGATTCAGTACCCGCCGGTGAAAGCAGAGGAGAGGAAGACCTACAATCAGGTGGAAAAGGACTCAGCTGCATTTGACATCTCGAATTACCGCCAAATAGCGAAATAAAGAAAAGACTGGTCGATTTTTTGGAAATAAAAATTCGAAAGTATCAACTGTTATGAGATTTTTAGGATATATGTATGTGTTTATGAACATATGTATAGCATGTTTTAATAATACACTGACAAATGTTTGAGAAAATAATACTAGACAATTCTTAAGTTATACGAGTACTCCGACGGTGCGAACGTTTCCCTTAAGCTAGAAGATATTCTCCATAAACTGGCCTACGAAAAAAAAAATCAAAATTTCACACCAGTTGTGCCTTTTAACAACAGATCATTAATTCAGAATCTGCTCTAAATTTATATTATAGTAATCGTGTATCAAAAAATTAAAAATCGAAGTATATTTAAAAGTTTTCAGAAAATGTGATATCAGTGGAAGCAAAGTCATTTGTTAAAAACAAAATTTTCTGCCAGGTTCTTGTTGAGATCTCGTTTCGTAGCCGACTCACGCGAACGACTTAGAGACAGATTTCCAAACCATTATAGAAATTTCCAACTGATTACTGATATGATTGCTATAGATATACAATCAAGCTGCATCCATTTGCTACTTTTTCAATGGCTCGCGATTTAAAGATGCAACAACCGCGGCACACTGTGGGAATGGAACACGAAAAGTGATAAAGCCAGTGAGCAAACAAACAACCGCTATATTTACAGATAGTTGGACTGGCAGACAAGCAAACAGCATGAGATAATCAAAAAACAACAACCGCAAACACAAACAGATGCACAAAACAAAATGCAACGTAAAGTAAAAAAAAAACTGACAGCCAAAAGTCGACTCGAACGTAGCAGCGCAGCAGAAAAGTGAATTTTATAAGCGCGCTGAATGCAACGCACACACACAAGCACACTTTTGTATGAAGAGATGCACACAGCTGCGTATATAAATTACAGAAATCCATTTGTGCTTGCGAAATGCATTAACTTTAGCTGCCACAGGGGAATACCCCTGAAAAGAAGTTAACAAAAAAGTGCATACTAAAGCACAAGAAAGCATAAGTGCAGCTACTTTTTATAGTTTCCCTGAAAGGCGAAGATCACAGCAAAGAGTACATCGAAATTCGCCAACAGCGCGAGGGCAACGCGCGGCGCTAAGAAGCCGCGAGAGAGAAGGCAGCGAAATAAAAAGCAACAAACTTGCTGCAATGCATGTGCTCACGCCCTTTGTTGTTGTTGTTGTGCTTAATTTTTTATGGTATTTTATTGCCCCGACGCTGTGCTGGGGACGCACTGAGTGCAAGCGTGCAAAAATATGTCTCACAGATATTCGCACTTTTGGTGAGCGCGCAGTAGCAGCGGCGGACAAACAGACAGACAGCACAAGCAGACGATTTAGTGCAGCAGCGGCTTAAAACTACACAAAAAACCGCTTCCACTGAGATTTAGTCACTCACACACACACGCACACTAGCATTCGCTGGCGGCTTGGCCACTCACTTACTTAGTAGAAACAGATGATGCTGGTCGCTGCTTGCGGAGCACTGCTTAAAGTTGAAATATCACGATAGTGTTGTTGTTGCTGTATTTTTATTGTATTTTACACACAATTTAATATTAATACGCCAATTAAGCGCATAAATTAATTATATTCACAGGTAATTTCACTATTTCCGATTTCTACGCTCACAATCACATATATGTACATATGTATGTATGTATTTTTGTAAAATATTTCCACTTAAATATTTGTGGTTTAATTATTACAACAACACCGCCATTGACTGCGTTGAATTTTAACACCGAAAAAACTGTTTACATTGGGATTCCAAAGCTAGCCGCGTCTGTGTGTGGACAAGGTTGTGGAAGCACGGCCGGCGTGTATCGTGATCCACATTGTTGCTCACTGCCAGCAAAAATCGATTGACAATCACTACTTTACTTAGAAACCCCGTTAACTTCTTAGCGCATTCGCTGCAGTTCAACTATTTTGCCTCAAATCTTCAAATTCACTCACACACGTTGCCACTTTGTTGCTATTGTACATTAATTATTTAAATTCAAATATTCATTGGCTTTTTTTTCTCCTACAAGCAATTCACGTTTCATTCTGACTTGCGTGTCATTGGCGAGTAAAGCCAAGTCAAGTAGAATCGCATCGATGCGCCTTTGGAGAAGCGAGAAAACCATCACACGCGCCGCACAAAACACAACTGAGCAGCCGAATCGCTTTTGTTCGCCGCACTGCTGTCGCCAGCGCTGCGCCGCAGGTCAGCCACATGCGTGTGACGGCGTTCGAGCGCGTATGTGTGCGTGGCCGTTGTGTTGGCTCGCAACAGAAACTCGAAATTCACAGGTTGTTCGTGTTGTTGTGTTGGTCGTCGCCCCCCGCCTGGCCGATTCGATGTGTGCTGGACGTGGCAACATGTTCGCCATCGAACAAAACACAACATCGGCAAGAACAAATGTGCCGAGAAGCGCATTACTTGCTGTGCTGTATTTGTGAATGTGTACGAGCTTGCAACCATGGGCAGGTATATGTATGTGTGCGAATCTGTGTTCATGAGTAATATTTCACTGAAAACAGGTTCTCTCAACATTCTCTGTAAGTACAAAGCAATGTTGAGATACTTTTCATGGAGTTGCCTACAGTCCATGTAGGAAATTTGGGAGAATGACAACAAAATAAAGTCTTTGATTCTATATTTTTACGAATTTTTCCAATTTAGCATCGAAGCTTCGAAATGTGTTCTACATATTTATTGGATAAAATGTATGGCAATCAGCGGAAAATATGATAATTAATTTTTAGAAGCTAGCTATACATATAATTAACTTCAAAATTTAATTTTCAGATCTAAAAGAGTTTTAGTTTCAAAGAGTCAATTATTTCAACGTCTTTTACTTCATCAACGACCCTAATGAAAGTAATTGCGGAGCACTTATTCTTTACTGTGTGAATAACTCAAAACACTAAGTAATCCTGTGCCAAAAAGCTTACCATATTTTGTATAAAATCATTGAAATATAATTTCAATCAACTGTAAAAGTCGGTTTTCCGAAATCATGGAACAGAAAAGAACTATGAGTCGAATATACGAAAAGTTTTTCAATCTCCGTCAATAAATCAGAAGTCAAATTATGCCAAGTCACCTTAAGGCGTTATATGGGTTTCCTCGGTCGGTTTTTTCAAATAGTTGTAATCGAAAAAAACCTTCACCCAAGCTTTTAAAAATTATATCTTAAAGATCTGTCTAAATTTTGAAAAAGATTGGTTGAGTAGTTCTCGAGAAGTCCTGCCAACCGACTTCAAAAACAGAAAAGCTAAATCAGGCGACGGTGGTTTGCGGCTCTAAATCGGTTGAAAATTTGGCAAAATCTCACGAAGAATAAATGCAGTATTTGGTCCATAACTCCGGCATCTTTTTACGAATAGCTTCACTTAAACGGCGCATAACACTCAAATAACATTCCCCGTTTACAGTTTGGCCGATCGAAAAGAATTCCGAGTGCACCACACCTCGAGAGTCAAAGAAAACTGTCAAATGACCTTGATTTATGACCTGTTTTGACGTGTTTCGGCCGATTGTTCGTGTGTTTTCGGGTCGTAAGCATAGATTCAAGACTCATTCCCAGTAATAATACGTTTCATGAAATACACAGACGTTATCGCTACGCTGTTTCTAAAAAAAAAATGTAGAAATTTTGAAACCAATCGTGTTCTTACATATCTTTCAAAATGGGTTTTACTAATCCTTCCGATATTCTAAAGATGCCAGTAAGTCCTCTGCCTTTTGATCGTCAATTCTGAAGCACCAATTCCTTAATTCTATTGATATGTTGACCATCAGTTGAAGTTGATGGCTGTTCTGGACGAGATCTTTTCAATATTCTGAAAGTTTCGGCATCAGGAACTCGATTACACACACAAAATTTAATGGAACTTCTTTGTTGAATCATTTTACTCACCATAAAAAACAAGCGTATCTAAACACTAATGATTATTTTGATGTGAAATTTGGAAAGGTGTCACTGACAGTCATTCGAACTTAGAAAAAAATATATCTCAACGAATGGATTTTACCTCGAAACTTAAATTAAAAAATCTTACTCTATTTTGCAATATTTACTTTATTTGAAACAACGTGAGAGAATTATAGAATTTAAAATTTTTTGCAGTTTTGAGTCTAGGTCGGGCTCAGTGTTATCTACCATGTAAGCCGTTAAAAAAAAAAGACTTTGAAAAATGGAAAGAAAATGCTATATATTACGCTTTTTAACAATGAAATAAGAAGTATTAAGAAACCCTTGATAATCAGATAATCAACGGTTCATTTTCAGCATATAACACTTGTGAAAAAAAAAATTCCAAATCGTATAAGGAGTTCGAAAGTTTCGTAATTTTCGAGCCAATAAATCAGTGCTTGCCGCTCATTCACATAACAATTGTTCCCAAGATGAGCGCACTGTCGCTTCCAAGTGAGCGCCCTAAAAACACTTCGACGCCAACTGGGACCGCCTTTTGTGTTTGGTGCTATCGCCTATAAATGCCTAATATATGAGCGCACCTGCAGACATACATATACGAGTACCCTGCTCACTGCTTGTACAAAACTCGCTAACACGCATGTAACTGCGCCACAGCTGAGCATTCAACACACGGCATATGCACGAATGCCTACACGAATTCCCAGCGTCGTAAAAGCGCATTATTGATTAATTATGTACATACATATGCATGTATTCCCCAGCAGCGTATATTCTTTCCATATTTCGGTCGCAATAGGATTACTTCTAATAACGCAATTCCATGGCTACTTAATTATTTAAATGCTAACAAAGAATGGTTCGGCAATGTGCACCATATGTATATATGTACATATGTTATATTAATGTGAGGTTAGGTGAGTGACAAATGAAATCAATAACAAATTGCATTGGAAGGACTAATTTAGCTTATTATGTAAATAATATTTCAATAAACTTAAACGCAAGTGTAGTTGTTGGCACTTTAATAAACTGAGTTTGTATACCCTCTATATCAAGTAAAGGCATTCAAGTCAAGAAAGAGACACAAACACACTACTAAAATATAAAAGAAATAATAATAAATTTCATTTTCCTTTCATTTCATTTGACTGCTTGTAGTTGGCTAATGAAGGTATGTATCATTATATAACAACTGCTCTCAATTCAGTTATCCTGACGAATATACGATTCTTCACTGTCACCAGTACTTTTAAGTGACAATTATATTGCCTAAAGCGCAGGTGTAAGATTTATAATGATGTCCTTCCGACAATGCGGACATTTCCTTTTTTACATAATTTAGCAGCAGCTGAGAATCTGAAATTGGTTACAATCTGCCAATTAACTTCAGTGAAAAATACAATTTCAGGAAATTGTGGAACATAATTCTATTTTCCAGAATATAGGAAAAATAGTGCATATACCTTGTATATGTATATAAGTTTGTAGGCAAGTTATGGCATTTGAATTTCTTCTTCTTTAAACCAAATATAAGTTTTCATATATTGTTTTTTTTTTGCGATAGATGTAAAAGAAAATTGTAATTTATAGGATGATCTTAATTATTTTGCCAAATGTGAGCGCGATCTTTCAAATCAGTTTGCTTGCAGCAGCTGCTTGAGTCGGTTAGGCTCAGTAGTGCGTTGAGATTTTTAGAACGGATACAAATATAGAACTTGTCAAAAATTTTGTATTTCTAACCAAATTTCGTGTTCTTAACTGATGTGAGTTTTGGAAAAGGCTTACGGTGATTTAGAGAACTGCAAGAGTAATAAATTTCTGTTTATATTTAAGTACTGATGTCAGATCGGTTCAGGTACATGAAGCGTTACGTTTGTCTTCAAATCAATATTCATTTCAAATACATATGTCAGTATATACATGTGTGTATGTATATATATATGTTATATGTATAATGGAAATTCCATCTAGTACTTATAGATTTACTCCCAGATTTACCCAAACACACATCACATCAATTCAAACAATCGTCACAACGCTATGAACTGACATGATACGATTGGGACCGAAGCCAACCATACCGTTTACTCGATCGTGATTGCCGAAGAACAGATTGTTCATGTTGCATCAAATTAGTTAACGTTGATTGCTACTCGAATTGATTAACAATGTTGTCTATGCTGAACTGAATTGATTTGATTGTGTTTTTGGCACGACTGTTTGTTATGATTTCATCATACTTATTGCAGCTCTCTGCAGTGATTCAGTTGTATCAATAAAACAGGCCTAAGAGTGGTACAAAGCCTTCAAAAATGCTTGAGAGATCGTTGAAGGAATGCCTCGTTCTAGATTACCTTCGACAACCTCAACTGACGAAAATATTAAAAAAGTGAGGGATATGGTGTTCGAAATAGTCAGGCAAATATTAAATAGAGAGATGATAAGAGGGCTCGACATCTCGCGAGTTCGTTTAAATGATTTTGATGGATATTTTGGGTAAGAAACCCGTTCTTGATCGACCCGTTCCGATAAAACTGTACCGTTAACAGGTTTCTTTGGACATGCTTGAACGTGCGAACTCCGATCCCTTATTTATGGAGAGAATTTTAACTGCCGATGAAACATGAGTTTATGGATTTGACATGCAAACAAGTCAAGAATCAGCGGAATGAAGAGGGAAAACGAGCAGAAACAAAGAAGGCCACGCCAAGCCGCTAAAAAATCAAGGAGATGCTCATTGTTGTTTTCGATATTCGTAGAGTGTTGCATCACGAATTTGTTCCGGAAGGATAGACATTCTGTTCTGTTTGGGTGTTGTTAGGCGTTTGCGTGAGAACATCCGTCGAATGGTTGATAATAAACTATCGCATCGGGCCACGATTGAGTCAAAGTCAATTAAAGTCAAAAACGTAAAGAATACCATAGACTAATCACCATATTCACCAGATTTGGCTCCGTGTGATTTATTCTTATTTTCCAAACTGAAATTTCCGCTCTGTGAAACCCGTTTTCAGTCGACCTAAGGGACCTAAAAGTGCTTATGAAGTGTTTCGAGGACTGGAAAAATCGTTGGTATAACATCTGATGGGGATTACATTGAAGGTGACAAAATAAATATTAATGAATAATTAAATATTTTATCTACTTTATTTTCAAGTTAATTACTACTTCAAAGTCGAGTACAAACAAGAAATTGTAAATACATAGCTCTATAGGGTCATGTAACGTTTGGAAGGCCAAAATAACAACAAAAAAAAAAATAAAAAATAAAAACAATTCATAAAATGGCGACTACTGAAAAATAATGGTCGATTTTTATAAATTTTTTAATTTTGTCAATTTTAGTTTTTTTACTTAGATATTTAAAGAATATTCATGTTATATATCAACTAAATCAGATAATAAAAACTTAAGATATTATAGCAATCGCAACAAAAAGTAGTCTCGAGAAGAACGCGTTTTAAATTTCGTCCACAGAACAAACCGGTCCATTGCCATGACACAAAACGACATAAAACGACTATAACTTCGGAAATAATTTTAATTTTTACAAATACTTCTAGAGATATATTTTTAAATATCTGAACTGTCGAATTAGAAAAAGTCAATCAAAGAATTCCCCCTATATTTTAATCTTAGTGAAACTGTTTCAAAATCATTGATGCAGCATATTTTTAAAATAATAATGTGAAATACACTAAGAGTTCCGGAATTTATCATTGTCGAAAAACCAAATTTATAGATATTATCCCCTGATGCCAAACTAAATCATAAAACTCGAATAATCTACTTCATTAGTCGAAAGCAAACACTCGCGCAGAGGAAACGGAAGAAGTAGCACTAACTTCTAAATAGATTACTTAGAAACAAATATCTAATAATGATGAGTAGTGAATAAAAGCAGCTTATTAATATCATTGGCCATATTCTCCGCACGGCGCACACGCATACACAGCCATAAAATATGTTCGAGTACAAACGCTTCACCATTTATGTAGCTAAGCACGGCGAGCGCGCGCAAACTGTCGCATTAAGCGCAGAACACGCGGCTGGCGTTAAGCCTTTTCCAGCAACTGTCGAAAATCAGTGAAATTATAATTACAATTTTAATGACAGATACAGCCGCACATCCGCTCGCGCGTTGGACATTTCACTTCCATACCCCGCACACTGCACACTGCGCTCAAACTTTCAGCGGCTTAATACTGTCACTTTACACGGTTGTTATAGTTGTAATTGTGCTTTATGTAGTCCTACTTGTGTTCTTGCTGTTTTAGTTCCCGTTAGTGGGCAGACCTGCAGATTGCTGGATAAGGCACGGGTGAGCGGAAAGACGGTGTAGAGTTTAATTTCCACAGTTAATGAGCGTAAATTTATGACATTACCGCGGATATAATTTCCACTCCGCGGCGCTCAACTCACGCGCAGCGCAACAGCCTTTTTGAGGTGTACAAACAAGCATAACGGTTTACATGTTGGCTTAGCGCCAGAATTAGAGGGTGCGTGCGCATCAGTGGGAAAGGAGAGTGTGGGAAAATAAACAGGGAGATAAAGAAAGATGCATAATTAAGTTCTTTTTGGTAACGTGGTAACCCTGCCAACACAATGCTGCGCTGTTAAAGCGCTTCGCTCAGCGCGGAAATGAGCTTCGAGTGCGTGAGTGAATCGCATTTTAATTACTCGCCTGCTTTAGAAAATTGCGGATTGTGTCTTGCTGTTCACCTGTTACCCTAATTACTAGCGGTGCTGAGACGTGTATATCTGCTTGAATATAATTTTGAACACTTTTTATTATATTTAGTCGGGTATATGTTTTCAAAATGCAACATTTAATTTTCCGTTATTTTTGAGATAATTAGAAATGTATTTGAAACTCTTTAACTGATGTTTGTAACTATTACATATTTGAAGCTATACCAAGTTGTCGCAAGTCAGCGGGGCGTATACGTAACGTAAAATGTCGAACCGCGCAGGAATATATCGTCTCCTGAAATGTATCATAACAAAATCGAAATTGAGTTTTTATTGCTCACGATTCACTATATCATATTATATAAGTAATAAAGTAAATGTTCAGGCTTCCGCGCTCATATATAACCAATATATGTATAACCAACATATAACAAACATATAACTAACATAAGTATAACCAATATATAACCATTTTATAACCAAAGCCCAAATTTTGTTTCAATATGAGTGGTTTCTATAATAAAGTTTTTCCTTCGCCTATTAATGTAGGAAAATTGTGAATATTGATTTTACGTTATTTTGCATTTAAAGTGACTATATGTTTGTGGGGTACATACAGTGTTATGTTGGCATAATTAACACAAAAGAAGCTTTCAAAACACCTTAAATATTTTCTTTTGTTAAATTTTATGACCAATCGGCTCTTATTTTCTTTCCTATAGAAAATATAAGAAAGTTGTGAATCGTGAGTGTGAATAATGGCATCAAACGCATTTATTGAAAAGTCGTTTTCGTCATTTGCAAATGCAAAGTTTGCAACAAACTTAAATTAAATCTCCTTGTGTAGGCTTGCGTAAAGGAGTGCACATCAACATTGTGAACCTTCAGCTGCCGCCGCAGGCCAGACGTTTAATAGTTGACGGCCGCCGTATGCCGTTGATTGCTTGTCTTCGCTTTGTTTGCGGTAATTGCATTTGTTTGGAATCACTGAATTGCAGCGAAAGTGGAAATGGTTGTGATAGATAGCCCAAGCAGTCAAATCTTAATGGATTTTATATTAAACTTAATTTCGCGCAGTGTCAAAGCCGTAAGGTCAAATTTCAGAAATATAATTGTTTTTTCACTTTTTATTATAATTATTATTTGTGTATTTTAGCACACAAGACAAAACTATGTAAGTTTACCCTTAAACTCATTGCATACAAATTTTAATAAATATCGGGTGGCAACCCTAAAATTTTAAATTTAGGAAAACAAGTTTGTTTCAATGTTTTCGTGCTGATTTGCCATTTTTATAATTTTGGTATAAATAAAAAATGTCATAAATAACTTCAGGTGGCAACGTCGCATTATTAACCAAGTCTTAAAAAATTATCCGTTTTAGAAAAAATTAAAAGCCTTAAAATATAAGCCTGGAAGCATTCCAATAAATTGTCAAAAATCATTAATAATTCCAGGTGGCAACGCTGTTTTATCACCAACTAAAAAAAATTAAAAAAACATTTTTCGAAAAACAAAATCCTAAAATATAAGTCTCGAATTATTCCATAACGCACAGAGTCGCCACAAACAGTACAACACGGCGAATGAGCGACTTCAAACCTCTGTGAAAGTTTGTTTTTCTTCTGTAAATCGCACTAATTATTATTCAAGCGAACGCTTCCACTGAATTACGCAACATACAATCAAAAAAAAATGGAATAAACTCAACCTGGGAATCCAATGCGTTTCTTGCAACTGTCAAAGTAGTGGCTTCAACTTAAACTTTTTCGAAAATTCGCACAAAGGTACCGTTGACATTCAATGAATTCTCTTGTGACGCTTTCTGCCCTCCGTCACACACACGGCTTCAACCGTAAGTAATCAGCTGCACCCAAGGGCATCGAGCGTGCGTTTACCACCGAAACATGCCTTCACCCACAAACAATCACGTGACTTCACTAATGCAGGCGCCGTGGCTGCTGTCTGCCGGTGTTGTTGCTGTTAAAGAGCATTTGACACGATTCACCGTAACTGGGTCAATGCGAAACTGCAATGAGCCGAAAATAAACAGGAGTCCACGGCACAGCGCCAAGCAACACAAAGCAATCAGCCAGTCAACAAACCACCGTTCGATGCCTGCATGTCGGCAGCGGCAGCTTGGCGGTGACTGTGGCTCCATTGCTGGCTAGCACAACACTCGCTCTTTGAAAGAAACAAACAACAACGGCGATGCTGGCAATGACACTTCGACAGCCGCAGCTGAGTGAAACACGCATTATGCACCATAAAGTACCCAAGCTAAGCAGGCACCCTTTACACGTCGCATCATACAACCGGTGCCCCACACTTGCACAGCAAGTACAACAATTACACTTTGCGGTCAGAGTAACATTTGTCCGTTTATTTGTGCATTGAACTCGAATAGCGCGTCATGGCCCTGTCACAGACACGACACAATCACACTCAAATAATCGAACCACACTTTTTACATTCTTGCTGTGTTGCTGTGGCTCAATGTCACTACCGTCGCCCTTCGCGGTTCTCTGCTCCGCTGCTCATTTAGCGCAGTTTGTGCGTTCTTGTTGATGTTGTTGTATGTTGTTGTGTGTTGCTGGTGTTGCTGACGATGTTGCGGTTCGCCGTCTATTCAACAAATCAACCGCAAATTATGTTCATAAAAGTCAAGCGTAAAAAATGCTACGCCGTTAAATTTATTCATGCCACATTTTGTGGCAGCGCGTGCGGCATTTTAATTGCTTTCTATGTATCGGCGTTGATGCTGTGTCTGTGGGGAATTTGACGGCGAGGTATAGAACGCGGAGCACATAACATATTTATGTAAATGTGTGCATGCCTCGAAAAAAAACAATGTGTGGACGAATATTAAAATTTATTTTGTTTTCGCTCTTTAATAAAATTATTTTTATAATTAAATAATTTTTTCGCAATAGAAAAAATAAAATAATATTGTAAAATATGTTGGTAAGCTATTATCCATCCATTCGACTTTACTTAAAAGTAAAATAAATAGGAATATTTCAGCTTTTATCTTCAGAATCTGATATATTTTGGTTTATAATATGAATGAAAGCTAATTAGTTTGGCCTTCTGAGAAATAAATATGCACACGACTTGGTGTGATATCTTATAATAACATCTTTTATATCTCTACTGGAGTAGACACTGCTTACTCGGTTATAGCCGAGTCCTTCTTTACCAGATCTCTCCAAAGGAGTGGAGGCCTTCCTCTTCACTTCCTCGATGACCTTCAAAGCTGGAGTGTTCTCTTCCATTAAACTTCCGCAATAAATTTTTCCCGATGATACCTTCGCCCCATAAAGCAGAACATTAATAATGAGCGATTTGTAGAGTTTGATATTTATTCGTCGGGAGAAGACTTCAATACCGGGAATGAACAGAAATTAGTACATCCGCATTTTAAATGGTCTCTGGTAGTTGTCGTTATTGTTGTAGCACTTATCTATTTCCCGCGTGGATGGTAGAGCTAAGGTGATCTTAGCCATCTACCGGTATGTCTAGGGAACGAGCTGTTTCGACGGAGTCGGTCCACATGGGGAAATAGGTTAGATGAGTGGGATTCGTAGGCATACAAAGAGGTGGTTAGTGTTGTGCGGGGATTCATTGCATGCTGGACATACATATATTTGGTGTGTCGTGGTCGATTTTGGATAAGTAGAAGTTTAATCTGAAGTAGCCTAAGGGTCACTTTAGATTTTAGTGGTAACTCGAGCTCATCGCTTGCAATGGATGGTGTTTGAAATGTGTTGCGACAGAAGTCTGGTCGGAGAACTTCTCGATGAGGTCGTCGTTAAAGAAAGACCTCTTGATGTTCCTAACAAGCGGCTTTGTTTTAAGCAGAGGACAATGGGAATGATTTCTGTGAAAGAGAGTTCGTTATGTTCCTTAACAATAAGCATATGGCCATCGCTATGTAAGTGTTTCACCGGAGACATCAAGAAGTTTCTTGTTATAGTCTGGAGTACAGTGTTTTGACATTTCTGAAGTTTCTCATTTGCCTACATCCAGGTCATATAGTTGTGGCATAGTTTAGGACCGGCCATGAGCTGCCGGTTACCTAACATCTTAGGTTTATTAACAGTCCGAATTTTAATGTCAGCGACTGTAATGTTAAGGTCCAGTCTGTACTTCTTCATCCAGTTCGTGAATATGGTCACTGCGACTCCTTCTTTAACGATTACAGCATCAAGTACTGCTGTAAAGTGATCTCTCGGTTGTGCTTGTTGAGCCAAAGGGCACTGCAGCACAACTTTTCTTTACTTTTACTTTTCTTTTTCGCCATATTTCACGCAAGATGTTACCCACGTTTACTACGGGTTTTTAAGATGCCTACTGTCTAAGTTATTTCGCAGGAAAATTTTTGGCTATCGCCATCGAATGTGAAGAGTAAAATCGCCGTCTGAAAGTTGCTTTTGAATTTTTTAATCCTTGATACATTCACAAGCGGTCACTGTAAACCTTGTAGTCAAGTTGTTAAGTTTGTCTTGCGATAGTGACGCTATGAGGCTGGGATGAGCTTAAATACCTATTGCGTCCAAGCCCACTTTATTTTTTAGGATACAGTACCTAAGTTCGATATAAATGAATTCTCTGTCATTTCGATTGCACTTTATGTTCATATGCTAGTTAACGGATGGTACTGATCGATTCCGACTGCTTTTAAATAATACTTACACAATAGTATCGCTACAAAAATATACTAAGAAAATAAAATATATTGATGTACGTTAAAGATTTGTAAACCTGGTTCCACCAAAACCGCCTGTTAATTAGTCTCCTCAATTTCCTGCTCTTGATAATTTTGATGCTTTAAAACTCATACTCAAAATACAAATTTGTAGTGAGTTGTTATTTAATTTTATACTTGCCTTCGTTGCTTGTTCTGCTAATTTAATTAAGATCACTTTTCTAAAATATTTCGCTTTGCAAATACATTTTTCTCAACGGCTCCAAGTGCTTTAAAGTTTAAACAACTTGAGATACCACATAACAACAACAACATTAGATATGCCACAGTTTGCCCATATTAGGCGTATAAATTTTGCCATCGCAGCAACAAAAGCCATATGCCTGCAACAAATAATTGGCAGCAGGTGTTAAAGTCGCTCAGAATGAGTGGGTAGAGTTCCCATAAATAAACATTTCATCACTCAATTTAACAGAACGCCTGGCTTTTTATGGTTATTAAGAGCATATTTAATTAATTTCAATTTAATTGCATCAAAAATGAAACTGTGCGTGAAAACGTACTAATAATAAATGCAACGCGGCCGGTGCAACATGTTTGTGGTGACAAATTTTAGAGTGTTTTTTTTTCTGTTTTTGTGCTTGTGATATGTTTGCGCTTTTATGGACTCTAACTATAATAAAACTCAATCAACAATTAATGGGGAAAATCAAAATTAAAGTAGTCCAATACAAATAAAATGAAGTTGGCATTTTTGGTGTGTGGGAAATGTTTGTGCAAACACTCGCCTGCTTTTAATGGAGACTTAAATCGGTGAGTTACTAAAATCATTATTTATAACCAAATTAAATACAATATTGTAATAATAATTAATGTGTGAAACCCGTTATAATTGGAGTTCATTCCAGCTTCACATATTATAGTTGTGAAATTTTTTTTAAAGCTTACATAACCAAACTCTATATTAACCCTGGGCCATACAGTTTCTTTGGACAGCAGATATTATTTTATAATTTTTAGTGAGTTAAACTAATATTTTTGATTTTGTGTTGTGACCGCTTCTAGTGCGAAATGTGAAAAATAAGTCCTTGTCTTGGGGTTTTGCTTACCAAAGGACTTATTGCTGATGTTTCGATTGGGTTTCCTCTGTCTTCCTTTTTTCCTTCTTTCCTTCCTTAGAAAATAATCAGACAATGCGATTTTTCTAGAAAAAAATATGTTTCATTAACCAAAATCATCATTGCTTACACTGAAAATATACGCAGAGGCTTTATTTGGTATTGGTAAGCTTTCCTTGTGATCTTTTGATCAGTGTGCAGTGGGTTGAATATAGGAATCTTTAAAAATAGCTAAGAATGATTAGTATTTATATTTTTATAGAAAAATACTACAAAAAATGCTTAGGGGTTATCCCATAGCCCGGAATCCCTATTAAAGGAAATATATGTGAAGGAAATATGTACTATATATACACAGCAAGTATGGAATGGCTAAAGCCGGGCGCAACCGCAACCATTTTCCACTCTTGTAACTTACAGAAATCCGTGCCAAGGAAATGCCTTAAGGTGCAAAACGTCAGCCAGAAGATCGGATATATAAACATATATGGTATATAACTCATATACTGACCGACATATATAGCACATGGGAGTTGGGGTAGTATCGACCCGATTTTATTTATTTATTTATGCAAATATTTTTCCCATAGAGTTGATATGATTTCTAAGTGTCATTTTGGCAATTTTTCACCTCCCATGACCTGTAATTTTTTCTCATTGTAATCAGTAATGTTTACAATTTCATCATGTAAAAATACAGGCAAGGGCAGCGTTTACAAATTATTCAATTTCATTATAAAAATAATCGTTCTTCAATTGCAACTTTTCGTGCGCTTTTGCCATGTTGTGGTCGCAATAACCGTCCACCTGTGCCTGCTAGTCGTTGAACTGTTGAGAATTTTGTGCGTAAATTTTTTTAACATAATGTTGAGGTGCTAAAAAGACAAAGAACCGGAAAATGGAAATATTGCTACCTTTCAGGCAAGTGCTGTCGATTCCAAAATATTTTAAAGACGCGGGACTATGTCAAGCCCCAACCTGTGGGATTTTCAGGAAGGATTACAGCTTGCATTCGTATAAAATTGTTCTCACTTAAGAACTGAAGTCATTCTTTCAGCTTAAACGTCGTGAATTTGCTGATTTTGTCTTCAAAAAATTTAAAAAAAAAATACGATTTTTTTCTTCTTCGATAAGGCTCATTTTCATCGGACCGATGCGGTAAATAAGCAAAACTGTCAATTTTTGTGCGAAGAAAATCCACAAGTAATTCAAAACAACCATTACATTCAACTAAATTGTCAGTTTGGTGTGGTTGTTCTGGTCTGGTGGAATCGTCGGCCCGTTCAGCTTTCGAAGTGAAGTTTATTTTTGTCAATATTGTCTATACCGCTCGTATATAAATCGATCATAATCAACTTTTTATGGTCACAATTGGAAGAAGTTGATCTTGACGACCTCTGGTTCTAACAAGATGGTACTGTGTGCCACACAGCACGTGCCAGAACTGAATTATTGCGATAAAAGATTGGAGATTCGATTAATTCAAAAAATTGTGGCATTGAATGGCCTCCAAGAAGTTGTGTTTTAACACTATTATACAACTTCAAGTGGAATTATTTGAAATCATTGGTATTTATCAACAAACCAAACTCTCCTCAAGCTTTAGAAGTCAATGCATAAAGTGCCATTCATGACATACGACTTCATTTAATGAAAAAAGTACTCAAAAATTGGGCTCTGAGCGGATGTATTTTGAGCGAATGGGCTTTGGTAGCTTAAGTCGTTTACGGTCTCCCCTTACTACCATGTCTTTTTATGTTGATAAGGTTATACATAATTGAACATGTGCTTGTGCTATAGAAATTATTTGATTAATCAAGAACTTGCCTGTATTTTTACATGATGAGCCTTAATATGTTCAGTAAGCAATATATGTGTAATTATACAAGTTGAAGTTACCAAGCACTTTTTGCATATCAGAAGAGAAAAATGAGAGCAAAAAGTAAATAAAATACCGCGCTGTGAAACCTTCTTATAAAATAAATTCCTTTCAATTTTAATGAAAATGTAGAAAAGAAGTAGAAGAGGGTACAGTACAAAACATTTCATTCTGTCTTATCAGTACATATTAACATTCACTCATTATATATAGTACTCTGTACAGTAATACTTTAAGATCTTTAATAAATCTATTCGTCGCGACTTATCGTCTGCCAAAACTAAATAAAAGCGCAACTTATCTGATCACTTATCTGTGCTGCGCTGCGGAATGGGCCTTGACGCCTCATATTATAACCATGCCAAACGCGAAGCCAGACAATACGCTTCAGTGAGCAAATATAGATTGCTATCGCTGTCGAATTTACAGGGCAAGCGACCATATAAGTTACTTTGCTAATTTAGCTTCTTCTTAACATTAAAACCTTAGACGACAGGAGCTAAAATAACGGCGTATTTATAATCGCTGAAGCAGCGACGAGTATTCAATTTACGCGTGGACAGCAAATCCAACTTTAAGCGCGCAGTCTTACTTTATTTATTTATAAATCACCCGGCATGGAGGAATTGACAACATAAACGCTCAAAATAGATAGAAAATAGAATATCAAAGAAGATGTGGGCGCTGAAAGAAAAGTGTAGTGAAAAGTGTACTTTTAAAGTAAGCAGAATGGTGCAAATGCCAGTGTTATTCGCTTTGGGTCACCGAGTTGTATGATTAATGTGTGCACTTGGCGCGCCACATCTGCCTCTCCGCCTACGCAGAAACATTGTGTGCAATGACTCGTTGAATTTTTATGTGCCGCTGATTTTCTTTATTTACTCTCTTCTTTCTTCTTCATGCAGTTTCGTTGTTGGGTTTGTGGTTGCTTGTTGTTGTTGTAGTTTTTAATTGCTACTTGCGTCAGGCATTCAGTTTAATGAAAAATTTCAAACCTCCAAAGAAAGCAATGACTTTGTCAAGCATTTTATAGTGTAGTCTGCTTAATGATGCAGCCTTGACCGCCAGGTTTCCTTTAGTAATTGAAATTGTAGACAAGAAACGTTCCAGAGAGTAGTTTGCATACAGGTATCTTTAGACCTTTTTAATTTTATATGGAAAAGAATTAACATTGCTATGAATTGATGAATTGAGTTTGGGTTCTCCGCTTCTTATCAATTGGAGAACAGTTGAGGAGGACAGTTGGGTTAAGCAATGTTAGGTTAGCTTGTGTCAAGATCTGTCAATCAGTTTACTTATAGCAGCTGCTTAAGTCGGTACACATCAGTTGTTCCTTGCGTTTTTGCAATTCCTAAAAATATGGAATAAAAAATTGGTCACAACTTTTATATTTCTAACCAAGTTTCGTGTGCGGAATCCTTGCGAATGTTGGAAAAGGGTTACGGCGATTCAGTAGTAACAAAAACACGAGCCTACATGTAGTACAAAGCCTTCAAAGACAAAACCTTCAAAGACGGTCGAGAGATCGTTGAACATGCCTCGTTCTAGATGATCTTCTACCTCTTCGACTGATGAAAAATTTTAGAATCGAAGTATATGTTGTTTGAATACCATCAGGCAAGTGTTAGAGAGATGGCAAGAGAGCACGACAACATTCGCAAATCCATTTATCAGTGTCACAATGTATGCTGTATTCATCCCTAATATTGTATTACAGAACCGTGGATTAAATTGCTGGTTTGTACTTTCCTGCCTTTTTACTTTGAATAGTTGACCACTTCTTAACATTAACTTAATTTTTATTTTATTTCTTAACTCACACATTATCGAATTGTTGAAATCCGCTTGTATCCATTTGTCCTGTGAAACTACATAATCAGATTATTTGCAGGTTCGAAATTCATTCCTGAATTTTTTCTCTTATTCTATTTGTTTGGCGACTTTCACCTTTTGCGGTCGCTTTAGTTTAATACAATTTTCACCCTTCTTTAATACTTTACACACCTGAAGTGTTTTATCGCTCTTTATTGTTGGTTTGATGCCTTTTTTACTTTATTGTTGCCCCTTTCGTTGCTTAGTTGTTTTTATTGTTGAGCGCAACATTTTTTGCATGTTTTTCTCGTCTCTAAATTGAGTAAATGCTCTTTTTCGGGTAAAAGTACACACATGTCAGACCAAAAGGGGAGAAAAACGCTGAAAATGTAATGTTTAAGGTAGGGGATCCCTCACAGTGGCACACATACACATACGCATAAATGCCGGAGGAACGGAACGATATAATGTATGAAATTGTAATTGAGTTTTGCGCTTTTCAGTTTGCTTGCTTTGTCCTTTTGACTTGTAGTTGAGTTAACTGTTTTGGCGAACAAAACTAAATTGACATAAGTAAACCGATTAAACGCTTGCGTTAAGTTAAGTGGGTTAACGGACGGGTGTCATGTAAGCAACAAAAAGGGAAACAATATGTGGGGGAGCTGCTAAAGGCGGCGTTAATGGATATATACATAATATCTTAATGGAAGGTATTAAAAAAGCATGGCAACAAATGTGATGCGCTTTCTTAGAAGGTGCACACGTGCTTGTCTTGCTATGCTCTCCTATTGGCATTTATTCACTAATAAGTTATCTCTGAGACAGGTATCTCAGTAATTATTTTCTATTGAGGCAACTAAATACAAAAAAGTGGAACTAAAATGTCATAAATAAAACGTCCCAACGAATCATATACACATAATGTATTAGGATACGTTAGAAGGCTGATCAAGGATCATACGTGGTCTGCTAAATTTAGTCCTTTGTGAAGCCATAATAGTAGAAAGCATTTGAAAATTATTTTCAAACATTCTACCTATAGCGGTGATAGGGTGCCTTTCCTTGCTAGCTCGTCAACTTTGCAAATTCCTGCGATTCCATTATGGCCCGGCATCTATACCAGTCTTATCGCAAATACACTCGATGCTATTGATAGCGAGGTTAGGCACTTCACTGTTAATGAGTTCAAGGCTAGTATCAACATTCTGCTATCTGAACGAACGGTAACTTCTCTGAAAGAGAAGATGATCCCATGGTCCAAGTGATCTGGTGAAGTCAAAATGTGTGAGAAAATCCGAATGTTCTTTTTAGGATATAGGGCGGCTGATTTCGGGTACAGGGGTAACGAAAGTGAGTTTGTATAGTATTATGGGATTCATGATATATACAAGTATATCTTAAAGCTGTTTGTGTCAATAAACGGAACTTTAATTTCAAAACAACCGAAGTAATATAGCGAATAGCTGACTGGTGCATAGAAACTCAAAAGCTACTAAACACCTTTAAAATATAGAAGGGGAAATTGACCTTTCTCGAAGCAAAAATTTCATCACAACAATTTATTGAGATATACAATTTATCAAACCATAACCATTACTTTCCAAGTTCAAAGTTCAATTTATGCATAATTTTTTATGCTCCGAACAATAATTTTTATTAGAGTAAGGTTATTGCAAAGTCAGCTGCAATAATATATGTTTATATGAAAGTATACAACCGTTATGCACTTTGTCTTTAAGTTGTCCGGTGTGTTGTGGCCAACAAAAACAATTTTATATTTCCGCTTATATTTATATTGACTAGATAAACAACAGGATTATTGTGAAATCAATAAAGCAGAACATCAATATGTAAGTATGTGTGTGAGTGCCATAAAAGCGAGCGCATTTCAAGTGACTGCCATTTGCTGTTCCTCCCACCCTCGCGTTGTCCAGTTAGTTTTCATCGACCGAGTTATTTTGTTTATTGAAACTTTTACAATTTATTTGCTTAAACTTTAACATTTTATCAAATTAGTTCTCTCTGCTGTATGACATTTTATTATACTCGTCCTTGTGGTGTCTTCAGTGGTGCAATGCATGCGAAGCGGGTGGGCGCAGGAGTGCTTATGCTGGGTGCACACTGGCGTGAGAAGTGAAAGTTACTTTGTTTAATGTAAAACAACTTGCTATTATCGAAATTGCTGTACTGAAACTATGTCAGTTTAAAAAGGTTAGAATATAAAAATATTAAATTGATTTTTGCTTCGACATAATCAGTGTCTCTTTGGTATTACTGGTCTGAAGTGGTATATTTATTAAAAGTACTAGCTAGACCAAATCGATTGCATTTACTAAAGAGTACTATCTATGTATCAATCATGGCAAAATTTGATTTATTGAAATGTCCTTTTGTGAAACCGACAAAGCCTTTTTTAGTAGGCTACTGTGTTGTAATCTAGATTCCACCCAATGAGATGAGATTATGACAGCCAATTTAATTATTATTTTTATTAATATGCTATCTGGAAGTTCTGTTCGATTTCGTCGAAATATACATGTATTTAGAGATTTTTTAAGGTTAACGTAAATTTTTGAACAGCCTTGTTTGAGGTTATGTTCTTTTAGGAGAGATAATAAGTAGAATTGGGATGGCAAAAGGAACAAAATTGACCTCACATTTTCTATTAAATTCTCGTTATCTTTCAAAAAGCCAAAATATTGGATTAGCATCACTATAATGAACGATAATACCGGGATCGTTTCGAATATCTAATACCGACTAGATAACCGAAACGAATCCGGTATTTTATCTGGTAAGAACTTTCTACAAAATAAAATTTTCTTCTTAACAACAAGAATAAATACATTAAATGCTTGCTTGACTATCGAAACAACGTTGGGCTTTGGCTTAAAATTTTAATTTTTAGGATTAATGTCCCTTTCGTATTATGATATATAGTAAAATGTAAGGAATGGTTAAGTTTATTTGCAACCGAACATTTATATTCCTTCAACTTGCAACAATGAAAACCAGGGAAAACTATTTTCACATTTCAATAATTCTTTGACATGTTGAGTGATATTTTGGTAAAAATATGGCAATACGAACCGATGTCGACGAGTTTGGTATCTTGAGATATCTTGAATAGAATTGGTTCGACTCTCACACTTTTTGTCATAAAGTGAAACACCTCAAAGGAATTATTCTTACAAGGTTTAATATGAATACATTGATTTTTTCTTGTATTGTATACTGAGAAATGAAAGATATTTTTTTTTGGTCTAATTTCGCACATTTTCTCACCGCAGTGTACGAATACATATAATAATAATACTACCTTCCGAATTTGGTTAAAATTGATCGAGTAGGTCTCGAGATATGGGTGGGCAGTGCAATGCCCATCGTTGAAATTTAGCACCGGGTCCTATAAAGATCTTTAGTACCATCACTTGTAAATGTCTCTGGCGCATCATAGACTTATCATAACCCTCATTGTGTACCAAGGAAAAAAAAAATGGACGAACAGATTGACAGTCACCCGGATTTCAACTTTTCTCCTCATAATTTGTATTTATATACTTATCTCTCTTAGTTTTAAATGACACATACAACTTTTAGGTACACAGAACTATTATACTCTCTAACAACATGTTGCCGGCGTATAAAAAGAGACAGCATACTCTCGAATAAATGATCCCCGCATGCCCGCATAACTCATCTAACTTGAGCGGCGTCATTAAAGTTTTAACAACTGCACTTATGAGATAAACACTTCAGGGAAGCCAAGCTGCGATCGGTGCGCAAGTGACAACGTTCGTCGCCATTCGAAAAAACTTTGCTTCTAATAAATGAAAGTTGCAATTACCGCAGTAAAAGTTTGTTTCATTTATGTGCTTTGTAATGTGGGCACTAAGTGTTGCATTTAGCATTGTGGCTGATGAAAGCTCCATTCGTTGAGCGGATTTATTGATTTCGCCGATAAGTTGCGCGATTAAGCGGAACGAGTCGGTTTAATTTCATCACAAATCTCCAGTTGAAGGATGCAGGTAAACACAGGTGTGCGTGTGTGCGGTTGGCTCGTAAAAGTTTCATGCCAACCACACTCGCTTCGCCAACCAACGGTTACTCAATCGCTTAATCCTGTTGAGAACTTATGCGCTTGTCGGGTGAATAATGCAATCGAAATGATAAACAACACCGTAAAGTATTTTAACAGTCGCACAATAAAAGTAACTCAATACTTAATACTCCGTACACATACAAACATTCGTAGTTCTTTATTTTCTTGTCGTCTAATATAATTTTTTACGCATCGAAATTGAATTAGTGTCAATAAAGAAGCAACGTAGTATTAAATTAAAATAAGAACGCTTTAAAAGTACATTTAACAAACGTTTTGTTTATTTTGTTGTCTTTCTCAGATGAGCCAGAAAACCAATCACTTATATTTATTTCACATTTAATTGTATGATACTTTTATAAATGTTGGGAATTTTTGCGGGTAAGAGGCTTGAAGAAAGCTCTTAACATATACATAATTGTCAATCTAGTATAAATATATAATATAATGAAGTTGATGTGTTTGCAACACTTTGCAAAATTGTTTCCACTTTTATACAGGTTGGAAACTCATTCCATTTTTTGATGTCTAGATCGACCAGAGTATTCCCAATCGTCCCGGCTGGTGCTGGCTCTATTGCAAAATATTTTCACTACACGTAAGCCATACCCGACAGTTTGTTCTGTTTTATTTTTATTTTTCTTGATGGGGATCAACTCTATTTCAAAATATATATATATTTTGAGCAACGTGAAAGTTTTGCGAAATATTTTTTAATAAAACGATTTATATTTGGCACAAATTTTGTGATATTTTTGTATGCGAGCATTCTTTTAAAAATTCTCTGAAAATAGAAAATAGTCGCTGTTCAAATTTGAAGAATGCGGTGAATGCGGAAGCAATTCGAAGCCCAATTTATCGATTTTCGGCAACGTTTTCACTGGCTTGTGGCACGGCGTATTATCTTAGTAAAACAGCACTTTCTTCTTGTTCAAATTCATCCGGTTTTCGGTGATTTCATATTTCAAACGGTCCAATAAAACCATGTGATAGTCGCTTTTGATGGTCCTACTTTTTTCAAGGTAGTCAATTATTCCATGGGCTTTGGAGCGGGTTCATCGTGTGCAGTTCACTCGTATAACCGGATTACTATCGGAGTGAAATGATACATCCATGTTACGTCTCGAACAACCTCATTTTTTTCCTTTTAGATACTTTTGATTATTTTAGGCCTCCACTAAGTTCTCCGCTTTTGTTACGTTATTTATCTTTTTATCCATCTCTTTGTAAATACGCGAATTGGTCCTTCCATTTTTTGATATTTGAATTTTGGAACGTTTTTTTTTCTCTCCAAGAAGCCGCTCATTTGTCGAAACCGCCGATTTCATACCATTATAAAATAGCTGTCATACTACCTGAATGATCAGAATTTTATTCTTTCCCAACAACTTTTTTATTTGAAGCTATATCTTCACGACATTGGCACGGTTCTTTACCTAAATCAATAACGCAAACTCCAAAACGATTGTTGAGATGGGACTTTTAGTGTGTAACTGCTTTACAAACCGAACGATCGGAATCAAGTTCATGTAAAGAGCCCTTTAATTTGTAAATAATAATATAGTATAATAACTACGCCAAAGAAAAATAAATATTTGTTAGTATTCAATAATCAACAAGATCTGAGTTAGTGCACTACTGCGTCGAGCCTCTATGTGGTTAACTTAAATTTCATTAAGTTTAAAATATTGTAGTTTTTGCGAATTGTACACCAGTCGCGCCTATAATCACCCATCAATCATCACTCCGTCGCGATTGTTTGCTATTAATCACTTAATTTGTTTGCTGGCGAGACTAGACATTCGATATGAGCTATTACTCAGATTCACATCGGCGGCTAAAGTATTGAAGCGAAATTTGTAAACAAATGGATTACGTGAATATTTCTAATAGCGATTGTATCAAAATGTATAAAAGCAAATCAAATTCTCAAATTAGGTGTTTGCTTACTAATTACTTACTATATTAATTTGTAATAAATTTCAGAAGTACTCAGTGTATAATTACAACATGCATACATAATGTTAGACGAGTCTTCGATATTTTTGAAAGCTTTAGCTTTATTTCTTTTCCGAGAAAAGAGCTGAACGTGAAACTCTGTAAATCTGCGACGATATGATCAAGTGGGCTTACCCAGATGCTTTTTTAGCAAGAAGTGGTGTGTTTCGGTGACACCAGGCCTTTAGGTCTCTAATGAAAGAGCTAATCCAAAGTGGAAACGATGCTAATTGTCTTTCTTGACAAACTTTTGGATAAACCGTCAACCCCAACGAAGGTTCAATCGGGAACGACAAGACATCGTAGCCGATCGGAAGTGGCACGACGACAACGCCTGGGCTCACACTGCCTTTCTTGTGAACAGCTACCTAACCAAGGATGGCATCTCAACGCTTCTGCAGCCGCCCTACAGTCTAATTTTTGAAAGAATTGTAACGATTGGTTCAAACAAGTTTTTTAAATCGACACACCCTGTATTGTTCAAACTGTAGAATTAAATTTTAGCATTTGGAAACAAACTCAGGCCCGATTATATAGTCTGCATGCTATGGCATTCTTATACTAAAAAGCTTTCAAGTCCAAATAGTTTGCATTACGTCCACTTACCTTTAAGGTTTTGCCATTTCGGGGTTTCCAGTTGACGACTCTTTATTTTGATAGTAATCATATATACCGACAAAACCTTACCTAAAAGAGGGACGAAAATTAAAAATGTTTCTTTGGTAAATTCGTAACCCATTTTTTCACAATATGCACATTTCTACTTTTCTGGTTAAAAATTCCAAAAGCAGTCTATTTTATTTTGCTGCTAACTCATATGAATAAATTTTACACACTTCACGCCCGAAATAGGGTGGGTCGGCCTTTAACTTTCCTCATCCCAAACCCCTCATACTAAAAGCGAGTGCGTGAACTTGCGAATCACGCAGCCTGTTCGCATGCCCATAAATACTGGTTTTAAGCAACTTTGTAGCTTCTCCAAAGTAAACAATGACAAAGCGCGACAATAATGCGAGAAGGTGCCATTTGCCAGTCACCGTCGAAATTTGAACTACTTACCGCCTTTGACTGGGATAGCAACCCCCACCCTAATTGGGCACTAATGCGGCTGTTTACCTGCAATTTACGGAGTTTAGCATATCACAGCTGAAACGATGTCACATGCGACTAAGTGTCTGTCATATACAAAAGAGCACAGACACACCGATCAAATTATGGTTGTGTATGTAAATTCGACTGCTCACATGTGCCAGCAGCGGGTTAGCATTAAGCTAAATGCCACATTTTAGCAGCGTTTAGCCTTTGCACTTGTTTCTGTTCCTACAGCTCTTCGCTATAAATTCGTGATTTCTAAGGCCATAAAATAAACAAGCCTATTGGCTTCTGTATCAGCTGCTGAGCTTTTCTTCTGATTAGGGAATGTGAGAGCATGAAATTTACATTGCCTTGTAATTTTTGATAACCCGAAGATGTCCTAAACAGCCGTTAAGGAGCAAATATGTAATTGCTTAAATCATTTTCAGTGTTTCGGGTATTTTTTGAGCGGATTATTTAATAAATTTGAGCATTTGGTCTGGTCTCTTCAGGGAACGATTTAGTTTTTTCCACTAATGCAAACGCTTTTAAGCGCACTTGGGCAGATACGTGACGTCATCATTGCAGTAATTAACACGAAAGTATTACCAGAATTATTACAAATTCAAATTTTACATGTGTTCCCTTCGTCCTTGGGATTGAGAAAGCCTTCTGGCTCAGTGTGCAATAAAAAAGGTCCATTGAACTGCTATACCTTAGCAAGGCACCTATCACAGCACTGAACAAAGTACCATTAGCACTCATGCTGAGAGGCTAAAGATTATGGAAAAACTTGGAATGAGGAAGATGAGGTGGAAATATATGTATGTGAAATAATGTTTTCTTGGATCTATGTTTACGACCCGGAAACAGACCATAAATCGACCGAATATATAGTCTGTTTCCGGGCCGAATATCGTGGCAAAGTTGAGCCGAAGCCGGAAAAAACACGTCAAAGCAGGCGAAAAATCAAAGTTATGTTGACAGTTACCCACAAACTAAACTCTCAACAATGAATACTATTTGAATGCTACGCGTCGTTTGCGTGAAGCTATTCACCGCAACCACCGTATTCACCTGATTTAGCTCCATGTGACTTCTGACTATTCAGCCAACTCCGTGGAAACCGCTTTGAGTCAACTGAAGACATTAAAAGTGAATTGCTATTCCGGAAATTCACTTGAACAACAACAGCAAGTATTGAAATAAAACGTTGCCATGGATTTACTTTGAGAGAGATTACTTTGAATTTTAAAAATTATGGACAAATTTTTACCATGTTTTGCTCATAGTAGAATGTGAGATTTCTGATTATTTCGATAGTTGAAGTGAAAAATTTTTCGATGGAAACACTATTTATTGGACAGCATAGTTGCTGAGTTTAGTACAACTAGGACTGCCAAATTTCTAAGAACCTTTACCTCACTTTTTGCTCTTCTCCTATCTCCTCACAAAACCACACAAGCTTAAAAGGTTTTATATATTTGCTATTCTGTTTGCTAATATACCAAATTGTCCTACTTATTACAATTCTATTCAAAGTGATAGTCTCCAAATTGCATTACGAGCTCACCCCGCTGTATAATCTAACCAAAAAAATGTGTCTCATAATAATTTCTTGGCCCAACTCTGTGAGCGAAATTACTTCTGCGTCAGTGGTGTGGATTTCATCGAACTTCCCAAGTGGTCAATGGCCCTGCAGAGCTGCCTTAATATGTGTGAATGTCTTCTATAGTTATGAGCATATATTTATGTACATATATGTTCGTGCTTATATGCATACATAATAGAATATATATAAATATGTATTTACTATACATCTGAGTATAAATAGATTTACGCTTGTGAGATTGACATTGTAATGATATTTGTTTTGTAAATATGTGTGTTTGTAGGCAAATAGCCAAACATAAAGTGTACGTGTGCGCACACACATACCAATATATTTATATATTTGAGTATTAACTTAAGAATTCTCCATTTATATGTGTTTGCCATTGAATTTATTTTTTGGCTTTCAGCTTGGTTTTGCGTTTATAGAAAAATGGCTTTGCTGCATATATGTGAGTGTGATTTTGAATATTATCCCTGTAGATAAGAGAACTAAGACGAGATATGCTAGACATTCAATGAAAGAGTGAGAAGTGCAGGCCGAACAATTAGGATTGTCTTTTTTTCATACAGCATAAGGCAGTGTTGGCGTATTGATGCCCTTCGAGACTTCAACTATCAAGCCTTGATCTTAAATACAATAGTCCTTACAGAGTCTAAAACTATATATAAATGTCAACTTCAACTTAAATTCTCTGAAATGGTGTCGGCTTCGATGTTTTCCTGGTGCTCCAAATAAAATACAATTCCGATTATTAGATGTATACATAATCAAGCTCCCTTTCTAGATCAAATCAAAAACTTCTCAAACCATAACATAAATATTTCAGGGTAGTTCAAGTTCAGTCAGTAATTCGTAAGAGTGACTAGTATTTCTTCCCAACTGCTTGGAATTTTCACTGCTCATACTCATATATATATTATACTCATATATGGGCATATATACATACATATCTGTGAGGCCTACTTGGCATTCTTGCGTTGTCATTTGGCTAACGCCATATTTTTCACCAGCTTGTGCCCACATTAGCTCTAATAGGTTTACAAATGTATGTTCACATGTGTTGGTGCTTGCGTAGGCGTCCCGTCGCCTGTCTGCTTGGCATAAGGACATTTCGGATGAATGCAGATATTTGGCAATAAATAGACAAATATTTTTGGCAGCACACAAATAACATCCGAACATCCGAACATTATGGTCCGAAAGTCAATGGACAAAATGAAGTGGAGGCAATTGCTTGCAAAAAAATTAATCTCTCTGGGTAAACACGTTGTTGGTTACATTGAGCCCAGCAATTTTCTCAAGAAATTAAATTCTTTTCTTCTGTGCCTGAGTTTTTGCGAATTTGAGCCACTGACTTTCGAAAGAAAGTTAGCCTATGAAATAAAAAAAAATATAGAAATATTGGGATATATTTACGAAGCTTTGTAAAAATGGTTCGGTAGACCTCACAGTGCCAATAAATACACACTATTTTTAAGTCCAAGGAACATTTAATCCCAAAGTTCCACATAATGAAAGTGACCTTTATATTACTTAACCCATTTCCGAAGTGAGCACAGCAATTAGTTAAAGGAAGAGCACAACAAAACCAATGGAAAACCAAATTGATTAGTCACTGGACACACAGCAAAGAAGAAAATCGGCAAATCAATAATTTAAAAATTCCAAAGTTCCGTTTCAGCAATTCAAGCGCCTCGAAGTGCGGTGGATTTAACACCCCGATGGCAAGTATAACGGTAATGCTTTTGTGGAGAATATAGCAAGTGTCGGCAAAGCCATTACATTGAAGTGTAGGTCAACAATTTTAGCAGCGGAAGAGGAGTAAAAGTGCCTGGGCGCAAAAAAGATGAAAGCAAAGAGTGTGTGTGTGTCTATTTTGCTATTTTTTTTTTCCTTTTTTTAATTCACTCAAAGAATTTAATATTTAACTGACGCTGACATTGATATAAACGACCGAGCTGACGTTGTTAGCACTGACGCAGTGGTGAGTGTTGATGATGCGCTCATTTGCTAAGCCTAATGGCGCTGACGTGCTATTTGAGCGTAATCACACTGCTACTGACAATTGCTTGGCCTGCGACAGACAATTTGCCGGAGTTTGCTCTGTGGGATAAGAAGTCAAGAGATTTTATTTTTAAATATTTTATAGCGGCTGAATTCTATATACCAGTTTTACGCGGCGTCTTTGTGAACTTTTTTAGATAGTTATCAAATGCAGTTATGAAAGTATTGCAGCATTTGAAGATTAAAAGTCATCGTGACTATTGTGAATATAATACTCCTTATGGTTAAACGTAATCAGTTAGCAAAAATTACCGTAATAATTTAAGTTTAAGTTTCAGTTTAATTTAAAGATAAATTCATATTTATACTAATAGATAATTTTAGTAGTAATTTTTGAATATTCGTTGAAAATTTTATCGCTCATTAGTGTGAAATTACAAAATGTTAGAAAATATCTTATAAACAGCTTACCTATTGACTTCAATGTATCTAAAATTTAACTGCGCATGCCATGGCGTATGAGCACTCTATTGTGGTGCCTTGCCCCATTTGAAATCGGAAATTTCCATAAATTTGCATAGCAAGTTAACGAAAAACATTTAATCTACTACAAATAACAATTAGAAATATCCGCTATAAAGGTCATATATTTTTTTAAAATTATTTCAGAAAGTTATCACTTCATTACCTTATCGTGACAATCGGTAGACTCGAAAAATGAGGTCTAAACAAATAAGCAAAGCCAAGAGCATTTTTACGTTTTTGTTGTAAGAAATATGGCCGACTGATAATAATAATATAATAAACAAAAACAACACCAATAACATGTACATGTGTGTATGCATTGACGAGATGTGTCTTCAAGAGATTTAGACAAGCAGTCTTCGTACTTAAAAATTTATAGCCACAAAACAAAGCAGCAATGGCAGTGCTTTTATTAAATAAAGCATCTACAATTCCAAAATTTATGCTCAAGTATTTTAATTCAATTGTTGCAATACGTAAATAAATCTTATGAGCACATCACCACCATTTTCAAAAATAAAAGAAAGTCCGATGTTCGACACCCTCAGCAATTCCCTGTTCTAATGTGCGCATAAAAACTGGTGCTAATGTGCTCATATGCGCATCTTCTTAACAGCGGCAAGTGGTCCCATATGACCTCCAGGTCGTCAACCACTGTATGGCACATTCTGGCTCACTACACTCAAGGCCGGTGATAGTTGGAGAGAATGCCACCGAATTTGTTGCCACAAGCCACGTTTCATGCTCCTCAGCTTTGCGCTTTTGTGCGGTTGTTGTTTTGGGCATATTTATTACCATGCGGGTTATTGTTTATTGCTGTTGTTGTTTACAAGTCATGGCCGTTGAACTATTTGCCTTTGTTTATGTTTCGCTTCTGGCAACAGCAGCAGAGTCAATTGGCCAACTTCACACTTTCGCTGCTCGTTAATTTGAGTTTCACCTCCTCACCTCCAGCAGAAGCGCAAGTGAACTCTGATGCATTATGATTGCTCTGTTGAAGGGCGTTCAGTGGCCTACACGAGGTAACAGTTGCATACAAAACTTAGAGGGCATTAACTCATCTATTATCATTAATCAATTTATCAAACTTTTCTGAATATTATTTGTATGGGTAAAAATGCATTGAGCTTAATCCACAGGTTGTTTAGGAAAACGTAATACAAAAACAATGATTGTGAATGAATGCACAGTTTTTATGCTTTACTATTTCCAGGATATGCTATCCAAGATTTATGGTGAAAGGTATTCATATCTTCAACTCTTCTTCAACATGTATTTTGATAGACAAACGAAAACGCTGAAACTGTATTCTATCTCTGTTCTTACTGCCATAAAAAATGTTTTTTTAATCGACTTACTTTTGTATGCCTCTCTTCAGCACCTTAAAAAAAAGCAGAAGCTTCTAGGTCCCTAAAGGAACTGATCTCGTCGATGGACTCTGTAAGCAACAAACCAATTTTAACTGAGTCTATAGTAGCTCGGCAGTTGTTTATTCGCAGGTTGACGCCAAGAAAAAAGAAAAATGGTTTCTTCTTATTTCACTAAGCTTTTTTTCCCATCAATATTTTCAATGATATGTATGATCTCTATTATAATACCATCGTACTCACTCTAATTTAGGTGGGTATGTTCAGAGACTTTTAAAAGACCTTTCAGAGAAAGAGTATCATACTTTGCTTACTTAGCGGAGTGGACTGCTTTAGTATGCTGATTTTCAAAGGACTAGAATAAACTGCTGTTGAGTGAAAGTTGCATAATAGAATAAGCCTTTTAAATTCCTTAGCAGCGTCTCTTGTTACCCCCAATTCCCATGATTGCGCATAGAAATGGGAAGTTCCGATTCGGAATACGAGATTTTTTTTATCACTCCAGAATGTTTCAATGTTTTCTCATTCCACAGATTTCAAGATCTTCTTTTTAACTCTCTAGGAATTTGATTTGGATTCGAAACTATGCGTTTCAACAGCAGCTATTTCGTAAAATTTTCGTTGAGTCTCCCTGTCCTTTACCTTTCAATATCTTTTATTATGTTAAACACCTGTATTCTTTAAATACTTTCAAGTTTTCGATATAAGTATTAACTTTTTGTAACTACGATTGAATCCAACAGAATAAGACAGAGCATTTGAACTTCAAAATACTTTACAAAAGTCCACGCGAAACAAAGCATGACCTTGAACACAAGCAAGCGGTGTTTTGTACGTAGGTTGCTTTTCAAATTTAAGGATTTGGCAACTTTAGTGCCGTAAAGTTTGACATTTTTGATTTGAGACTATTTGTGTTGTTTACAGTAACTTAAAATATTCTTCTCGATCAAAAAAAGAAATAAAATCGCTAACATTTTCGCCCTTTTTTTTTCAACTTTTGATGTAGATTAAGTCTGCAACAGCTCTATCAAGGACCAATGTTTATCGATGGTATGGAGAGTTCAATCACTCCCAGACGAATAACGTTAAGGTCGTTTATAGTAAAATCAGTTGTTGTTCCGGAAACTGCATTTTTAAGCACTTAAAGCATCAATTTGACGAGTCATGTGCCGTAAAGCGTTAAATTGGCTCCAAATGACTCCTTTTTATTCCTGTTCTAAACAATAAACTAAAAGATCAACGTTTTTTGACACCTGAAGCGACGGTTGATGCGTTCAAACGCCAAGTTTTGAAGATATCTCAATCAGTGTGGCAAAAGTGCTTCGATCTAAATGAAGACTATTTTAAAAAATAAGGCGTCATTTTTTCCTAATTAATATTAGTTTTTGTTCCCGAATCCCGAAAAATATAAGGCAACCCATGTATTTGCTGTTGTTTGTTGTTCATTTAGAACAAATAAATGTCACCAATATATCTATGAGCCGTACTAACTCGCGGATAAAAAAAACAGAAATTCCAAATGTCTCACCAGACAAGCAAGGCAAAAACATCGCATAATAGAATATCTGAAAGCTCAAGCGGCAGACGGAGTTTAGTCTGAGCTCTCTGAGCTCAAAAAAGGAATTTCAATAACCGCCAATTGTGTGCGACAGAGAACTGAAATTCTTCGAGATCGTAACTCCATTTCTTATTCCCATGGATACGCGTGAGAATTGCGTAATAGACCAATTGTATTTGTTGTTGTGTAGAGGACTTCGCAAAAGAACGCGCACCCACACGCAGCAGACCGCAGAGAGCAAAAAAACAACGAAAGACATGGTGATGAATTCGCTGACACCGCGTGGGTTGCCGAGATTTTCGCACTTCAATTTGCACACACACATATATACATAATTTGAAGCACACCGTAAACCGATTAATTTCTTACGCTGCAGTAAAGTTGAAATTAAGAGCCTTAACAGCAGAATTATCTGCTCAGAGTTTGAATACTTGACTGTTGTTTGCAGCGTAGGTGTCTCTGAGCGGCATTATTCATTCATTTGCCTGAATGTGTGTGTATGAGTGAAATGCGAAAATGTGCTTTCTGCGCTTATTATAAAGTCACCACACGGCATTCTCCTCAATTTATTGTTTAAGCGGAATTAATTTACTTTTATTTTCTGGTTCTGGCCAATGTTCGTTTTGTGTAAAGGTGATGGGCTGAGCGGTATCTCAGATATGTTCGAACTTGCAGCAAAATATCTGGAATTTTTGAAAATCTCAACCATATAAGTAAATACTCCGATATTTCATATATTTCATTATCCGAGCAGGTATTAATCACACCTTGCTGTCATTACCAAGCCATCTCCATGTTGCTATCAGCAGATGCCATTGTTCTTCAGATCCCGTCCACAATTAAGCTTGATTATAGAGTTAACAGCGCGCATATAAATAGGTCGCTGACTATCTCTCAAGTGAAACCGCTATATGGACCAACTTCTACACACGATAACAGTGCATTGCGGTCTGCCACAGCAGATTGTTCCAGTGACAATTTCGACCTCAACATTGTGACAGCCGCGAGTTTTATTAACTGCTTTGCCAACAAACTGAGTTTGTGGCGGGAAATTGCGAAGTGTGAGTGTGTGCGTGTGATCTGTCAAGGAGTATAACAAAATGAACAAGAACAAGAGAGCAACCGCAAGGAAATGTAGGTGCGTTGCAATTCAACGACTCGTCGTTACTGTCAGTCCGCGTTGGGCGCATTAAAAACAGCCATTACGTTTGCACGCCATCTTCCATTGTCCTGCTGCGTCAAAATGCGTCGCTATAATTATAACAGCATGCGTAATCATGTAAATATGTGGGAGTATATAAACGTGAGCGCATTTGTAAGAATTATCACACACTTGATGAACTCATGCCATGAAGTAATGTGTCAAAAACATAAAGCGCGTGTCATCAAGAAAATGACGAGGCCTGCAATTCGTGAATATGGCCAAGTACGGATGGGTCAAGTTCGGGTGGCATGCATTTTTGCTTTGAGGATATTTATTATTATTCATATTCTCTACAAGAGTGGAATTGACAAGCTGACGTATATATATCTTAATTTTCAAAAGAGAAGAAATGTTTTAAGGAGTATATTTTGGCAATTGATAAAAATGTATTTCACGTTTCAACTATTCATTGCTTATAATTAGTTTATTTATATTTGAAAATATTACAAAAATAAATCAAATTGTTCCTTTTTGTTATAGAGCAATGTGTCCTTGAAGTAGATGGGAAAGAAGGCCATGCCATTTACTTCAAGGACACATTGCTCACAGCCATGATTCCTTCTCTCGTGATCAACTGAGAAATAAAAAAGGTGGATTCTTAATTAGTACCAAAGGCGCTATTTCATAAGTGATAAATTTTGCTTTTCAACTTTTTTTTTATATATTGTTTTATATTTTATATTTTTTTTTTTTTTTAATTGCTCTTGACTAATGTGATGGAGGGATACTTAAATATTCATAACATAACATGTATCTTAAGTAAATATGCTGATTAAAAATTTAGATATTGTGGCAACGCGTTTAAAGTTTCAAGTTAAGTTAAGACGAACACGTTCCACTCGACACTATATAACTATAACTTCGAAACTTAATTGAATTTTGGAATATCGAGTTTTAGGGAGATAGTTTATCGAATTATGAAAAAAAAATATTTTTTCAGATTTGTAGACTAGAATACCTGCTTAAGATGCCGGAAATCAAGCACAGTACAAAATGATCTCGTGCCACCGAGACAAAGAAGTGCCCGCACTGTCGAAAATATTGCTGCCGCTAGCGCAACAATTGAGGAAGACCCAAATCAGTCTCTCACTCTCTTCGTTCTAAAGCGTTGAGCATCTCTGTAATGTCGTTGTGGCGAATTTTGCGCAAAAGATCTTGGCCTACATCCTTACAAGATGAAATTGATACAAGAACTAAAACCGCTTGACCGCCAGAATCGTCGTATGTTCATGAAATTGGCTGAGCAACAACTTGAAAATGATCTGTATTTCCATCGAAAACATCAACCGAAAATTTTTGCTTGAAAAATATGTGGTTCCAACTGGACGGCGACATAAGCCACATAGCGAATGTCACAATTGATTTATTGAAAACCAATTTTGGTGAACGTGTTTTCTCTCGAAATGACCCAGTCAATTGGCTGCCTCTCTCGTGCGATTTGATGCCGTTAGACTATTTCCTGTTGGGCTCCCAACAAACCAGCTGCGATTGATGGGCTCGTACGAAAATCGACCGTGAAATTCCAGCAGTATCGGCCGATTTATACTTTAAGCCCGTCGAAAAGGGTTCAGTGTCTCGTCTTCTGCAAGCGCTCCCGTGGTGTCCATGTAAATCGAGTTCCATACATAATGCCATTGTACTTTCACAGGAATAAAGAATTTCAAACTTTTGTAGCGCTCTTGTTAAAAAAACCCTGAATTACCTGAAATGTATGCCTCTAGACTAGAATACTACCTAAATGGATTGAACTATTTAATAAAGCCGTAAAGCTGTACTCCTTTGTAACTTAAGTATAACAACAACAAAATCTGAAACAACTAATAAATAGTAAATTGCAATATTGTTTGAAATTCGAACACAATGTTCCTCAATATAACACATATTTCGAAAATCAAAAGCAACGGGCTTACAAAGTAAAATAAATTGAGTAAATTTGTTTCATTTATGTCAATTCATGTCATTTCAGTCGACACGTGCGAATCACGCATAAAAAAGTGTGAAAACACGAATGTAAAATCAGTGGCTCGTAATTAGCGCCACACTCTGCCAGACATTTTATGTGCATTTTCGTTCAATATTTGCATTTCGACGTTATTCAATTGTTTCGTGTGTGTGTTTCACGACGCGGACAGCTTCAGTGTGAACTATTTTTTCGCTCATTTATTATATCTGATTTAAATGCATTTACGGTAATTTGCCTCAACGCTTGCGCCAAAGCCAACAGTTTATTATCACTTAATCCGCGCGACTGCACCCGAGGCACCCGAGGTGCGCAAATCAATTTTATTGTGTGTCTGCTGGAATCATGAAATCATGCTAATGAATGCAGCCGAGCGTTGAAAGCAAGCAAAAAAATCGAATATTTAAAAATAACAACAAATTAATAGTGTTTTAAATGCGGCCCTTAATTGCTCACCTCGCACACATGAACCTCCGCACACACACACGTCAATTGAATTTACAGCTTTGCCTCACTCGCGCGATCTCTGCTCTTCACCCTCTCTGCCATGAATTTGATATCTCATAAAAGCACTTACCTCGATTAAATTGTATGCCAAGCAATAAAATGCAGGGCTTTATTTTAATTAATCTCAATTAATTTTGCTGCTGTGCTGTTTGATGGACAGACGGACGGACAGATAGCGGATGTGTCGGACAACGATTGCCGATCCTTGTCACTCACAGTGTGCACTTAGCTGTCAGAGCAGTTCATGTCAGGGTACCGTTATGTACATAAGTGGCTTTGAATTTTTGAGTTAAGCAGCTCTCTGTTGAATTGATTATAAAATTAAAACTATGAGATAATTTGCTCAGGTCTTCATATAAATAAATAATGTAACGAATACTGTGGAAAAAATGTAAAACCGAAGAAATAAACAAATGAAATTAATTAATTAGTAATATAGAAGATTCTGGATAATTTTAAAGAGACTTTGCAATGACAGTGTCGACCGTTTTCAGTGATACATATCAACCAAAAATATTTGACCTCGATTAGACTATTTACGCTGCGCACCTTAGCGTAATCGATTGTATTGTTTTCGGAATTCATACAAATTTTCAAGCCCTAAGACTAGGGAGGACTAGCTTTACTGAGGGCAAAGAGTTCACTAGATCTCTTGCGATCGATCTTGATTGAAAAATCTTTTGCGAGAGCGCATGTAGCGATAGGGGCCTAGCGCTAACCAAGCTTCCGCGAAGCCCAGCTATTTTGTTGTAGAACACAAGAGGATACGGGAACACGCATTCTACAGCTGCTGGGATTTTGCTGTGGCCTTGCACCCATACCACTGTAATCACAAACACTCTCGATGCTATCGATGGCAATTTTAGGCACTCTTTGACTGGCACTGAACGCACTGTTAATGAGTTCAAGCCTTATATGTACGCTTTGCTATCTGAGTCGATGGTCATATCTCTGAAGCTGCACTCCGCAGCAGTAAATCTACTGCTAACTTAATGGCAGTAACCATGGCCTGGAAGACACTGCAATAGTCAGGAAGTCTGAAACTGGACTTGATAGAGAGCTCCCGACAGTATATCCCTTCACCAAACTTCCCCCAAACCTTGACTTATCCGTTAAGAAGCTCACTATCCCTCTCCTTCAACAGCTTCTTCCCACCTACAACTCCTTCGTCCATGATCGAAGTGATTTGGCACGAAGTCAAAATTAGGGAGGATTTCCGGGTGTTCAGATCTTTGTTCGCTTAGGAACCCAGACCCTCTGATGTTCGGGCGATGTCCACGAGAAATATGTGAAGGATGGCTTTAAGTGCCGTGGTTGAAGTAGACACTAGTGTATCACGCAGCGCCGCCCGTTGAACGCTCTCGACTTTCTTTGCAAGTGGGATCTTTTCTAGAGCTTTCCGCCAAATAAAGATTCCACAGAACATAGTGGGCTTTAGTATGGTGGCGTAGGGCCAGAAGACCACTTTTGGGGAGAGATCCCACCTTTTCTCATTGGCTACTCTACAACAGTGCAAGACAGTCAATGCCTTTTTTGCTCTCTGTTCTATATTCAGCTTCCATGAAAACTCCTCTCCAGGATGAGTCCTAGATATTTCATTGTATCCGCTGGTTGCAGTTGGATGCCTCCCATTCGTGGCAGCGCTGCCGCCGGGATCTTGTATCTTTTAGTGAATAAAACCATCTCGGTTTTATTTGGGGTGATGGCGAGACCGTTTACGACTGCCCTATTTTTTACGACGCTGTGATACCCCTTTGTCAATTCCTCATAGGAATTCATCCTGCAGCCACGACCTTCAAGTCTTTTAAGCTGGAAACATAGTAGATAATGTCTATTTTCTAAGAACCTGGAATTTTGATTGGTTCATTAAAAGGGGATAAATTTAAAATCTCAAAAGACTGCACTAAAAAAGGAATAGAGATTTCTCAACTGTCTCTTTTAGGAAAGGATATAGAACATATCTCAATCCACCGAAAGCTGGATATGGGCAGATGGTATTGGTATATTTTTTTTCATCGGATACAAAGGACTATGTCGACTTCAACACCTACACAAGCAAAATTGGTTTAGCAAAAACCGACGCATGATCCCACTTTTTAACTGAGAAAGAAGACTCAAAGTATACATAGAGAAAGCTGGATGGCGTAAACGGATGTTATCTACGCGCAACGCTCTAAACATTTATACGGATGTCTCGAAAATGGACGATGAAACGGGTGAGGGGTTATACTGTCCATAGTCAGGCATAAGGCAGGTTTTTAGGTTATCATTTGATATTGAAAGAGCCAAAACTGATCTATACGTGGCCCATTGTCCTACCAGATTAACCTAACCTAACTAAAGTAGACTCACTTGCAATCCCTTTCACCTTCTCAAAAAATGTGATACCGTACATTGCTCTTTTCCATTCGATACGCTAAAATTCTACAGTTAAAAAAGTTTGTGGCATGAATTCTCGAATATATACATATATACTATATATCTTGGTTTTTATAACTTATTATGCTCTGTGTAGCATCTTGAGAGTTTAAAAAGAATGACTTTTATGCAAAAAATTAATTACTATGGTTCTGTACCGCTGTTCCTTAAATACATCTTCCGTTCATCTCATCGGGGGACAACTACTTCGTACGCCAGCATTTCCGCAAACACTTACGCTTCCGGTTCACGTCACTTAACACTCATCACACCCACTTTACAACATCATTCTTGCACCGCGTAACTTCCTTCTCTCATACACACAGACATATAGAAATACGCTTACTAAATGCAATGTACGTAACATCTCCCACGGCAGTCACTCATTGTGTCAAAGCGGTTACAGTCGCCAGCGCATGCATGTGGTTGTGTGAGTGTGTGTGAAGTTTTGCACTTAACTTTAATGCCATTAAGTTTTATGTTATGTGGATTCATGTTAAATTTTATTATGTTGCTGCCTGCTTTCTTGGGCTGTTGCTTCCTTATGGGTACACTGTTGCCAGTCAAAATAGCATATGCATATCAACAACCAGCAAGCACATGCCAACATATGCATCAGCTGTACATACATACATATGTACGTGTGCATATGTTCCTTACCACTCAAAGTTTTTGCTTTTATTTTATTCGAGTTTTTTGTAGGAAGCTGCTTTTAGTTACTTTGTTTCTGCGGCTGCATCGAGTCTCATGTATTTATATTTATATATACATATATACATGTACGATGCATTTTTGGTTTTTTGCTCTTACTTCAATTATGCGTCGGCATTCGCAGGCAATCGAGTGTAGAATGCGCCTGAGATTTAAACTAAAAGTTTTTATGCGCTTGAAATGTTTGCGCTTTCAAACTTCGCGTGGAGATTCAGCTTAGTGGAAGGAGTATTTGTAGATTGTATGTAAAACTAAGGGTGACTTAAGCTCTGATTTTCCAGTCTAACGTTGCGCAAGTATTATTGTGTGAGTTTATAACATATATGTACATACATATGTGGGCGGAGTGCTTGTACTTTTCACATTTTTTAAAGGACAAAGTTGTAAATGAATTTTTTTTAACATTTCAACAAGTTAAAAGGCGTGAAAGAATTTCAATGAATGTTGCTAACTATTTAATGAAAATAATTTAAATTTACTTAGACTTAACTATATAACACTCCAAAGATGACACCGTTTTGCAAATAGTGTCATAGATATCATAGAGAGGGATATGGCCGCGAAAGTTGCTATCAGGCTCAGATAATCTGGATTTCTATATGAATATATTTCTGAACATTTAGAAATCCTGAAACGTTATACCTATTCACTAAACCTTTTTGATTGTTGAGTCGTTAAGTATTATTTGGGTGTAATTATATAATATTGTACTAGCAACGCAAAGTCGTTTTCTTCGCGTAGTGTCACTTATGGTGACACTCTCCGTAATACTCTCTATTGATATATAGTAGGGCAAGTGCGTTCCTCGGATCAGCCATCAAACCTTACCTAACTGAGTAGACGGGTTTCTTTGGTGAAAAAACCTTTAAACTAAAGAATTAAACCCGCAAATGTGAAATCACTTTTACTTCTTTTAATAAGTAAAAATATGTAATTATTTTCTTCTCATTGAAATCAAGATTGAGGAACTTAACTATATTTAACGGTTAAGTTAAAAACTATTAAACTAAAAGTTGAGCCAATTTGACTACACCCGCGCTTTCTTCCTATATGTAACAATTTGCAATTTCCTATATTTTTTGTCTTTAGATTGTTAAAGACAACCACCAGCAATGTTTTTGGAATCAAGTTTTGCTAAAGCTAATCTTTTTCATTCATCTACGCTCAAAAAATGTCGAAATCGGACCATAGCGTTTCAAGCCCACAGACGCCGAATATATGATTCCCAGTGCTTATGTTGATTGGAATACATACTCAAGTCAAATGATTACACGTCTGTACTTTGTTGCATATGACAGAAGGTGCCATAAAGTTAATTTTGCATAATTATATTTGTCCGGCAATGTAATCATATAGTACTATACGTAGGTTCTGTCACTATTCCCAGCCTCTTTCATCTGATTCGCATCTTACCCACGTATGTATGCTTTCCTGTATAAGTATATATGTGTGTGAGTGTGCCTTGCGCAATTTCTTGTTGCCAGATCAGTTTGCATGAACTTGACACTTTAATAATAAGTATTCGTCTCCGTTCAACGTCAGTGCAGTTCCCATTATGTCCAGTAGTTACAACAAAAGCATTGTTTAGCAACTTATCCAACAATTGCATCATCATTAATAATGTAACCAGCATCTTTTTCTTTCTTTTTCTTCTTTCTCGTTTCGCTGATCTCGATGTCTGCATAACTTCCTGCTTGCTTTTTTTATCACACAAATACAAAGAATTATCGCCATGCAATTATAAGCATACATATCTACAGATATCTGTATGAGTGCTATATATATTTATAGTGAAACTCTGGACTGCTCGTCTCGTGTTGATTGCTTCTGATCTTTTGTATGGCACATGATTCTGGTTCCCGTCTCTTTGCTGTTCTCTGATGAACAGAAGTCACGCGTGAACCGTTCGAAATTTGCTGAGAAAAACGATAAAAGAGCAACTAACTGTAACGCTTTATCACAGCATTGCAGGAAATTAACTTTGATGCAGAAATAATTGACCTAATTGATTTAATGAAATAATTCTTTTAAAAAAGAGAACTAGAAACCCCGCAGTGTGAGTATTCTTACAGAAACTTCCTGTTTTCCCATCAAATGCGAGAACGAACGTTTTTTAATAAGAATGAAATTAAAAAAAAAAATCTGTTTTTTTTTCATACATATTTTGATAGTTTATATCTTTAAAAATAACAAACCAACATTTTAAATCAATAACAAATAATTTTGAGTTGCATTCTTCTAAAGTCTAGCCGCTCAGATCCATCAGCTGAATCAGTTCAACTTTGGATGCGTTTTTGTCAAAACTGTATTTTCAAAGTTTCCTTGAATGATTACCCGGAGGTAAACTATCCTATCACTACTCAATTTCAAAGTATTATCCTACTTCTGCATATTCTGCATATAGTTCTCCATATGGTAAAATGAACTACCAGCTTTTTGATCTTATTAAAAGTCTGGCAAAGTCAGGCCAAAAAAACATAAGAATTTTAGAAAGCATCAACTTGGTGTTAAATATACTTACTTATTTAGGAATTTTGTCATACAATACAATATCTTCTAATAATGAATATTTTCTTAGGTCTCACCACGGAGAAGGCCGGTTTCACTGCAACAGTCACCGTCGGAAGTCGCTTGTCACACGAAAAATATTTAATTTTCATCTTCAAAAATTTAAAAGAGTATTCTTATAATATACATACATATAAATTTACTCTTAGGATTGATACAGTAATTTTGATTCCTAAAAAACTTCTTTTTTCGAAAGTCTCTACAGGTGTACCCCCTAAAGTGTCCACATTCCAAGGTACTTCAGAGGAGAATATTAAAAGTTAAATTACAACTTTTCGGACTCGGATTATACCTAACCAAAGGCTTTTAATTCAGCACTTTTCAAATGTATTTTCTGCTGCTGCAACAGTACCCCTCAATAAAGAATTGAGCACAAGGTTTCAAAAAAAATGTTATTGCCTATCCTATTATAACAGTTTTTCAATAGGAACGCTACCGATAGGGACAACAAACAACGCCACATTTTCCCCCGCTCTTTTGACATTTCTCTTTAGAAAGGTGTGATATTTAATCATCGAAAGATATACAATCCAACAACGAGTTGAAATTTACTACCGAAACTCGGTCCAATTTATGGTTGTCATAATCGTTCGTCAGATCAACAGTTGAGCGTCTAGTAGAAAAATTTTAGTCCACGGGCGGTAAAAGATGATGTTTCCGTGCCAGTGAGACAAAGAAATGCAGGTAGTGTCGAGAATATTACTGCCGTTAGCACATCAATTGAGAAAGACCCAAATTAGTCTTTCACACGTCCTTCTCAAACGTTGGGTATCTTTGTGACGTGTCGTTTTGGCTAGTTTTGCAAAGAGATCTTGATCTACATCCTTACAAGATCAAACTTACGCAATAACTGAAGCCGTCTGATAACTACAGTCGTCATATATTCGTGAATTGGGCTGAGCAACAACTTGGAAATGATCGGAGTTTTCATCGAAAAATGATCTTCAGCGATGGGGCTCATTTCTGGCTGAATGTCTTCGTCAATAAGCGAAATATGCGTTATTGGTGAGGCAGCAATCCACACATACTACTTGAGTCACCATTGCATCCCGAAAGAAATTAGGGTTTGGTGTAGTTTATGGGCGTACTGCTTCCGTGATAATCAAGACCAGCACGTTACTGTGAATGGGAACCGCTACCACTCAATGATAATCGAACATTTTGGCCCGAATTGGATGATGTTGACTTGAACAATATGTGGTTTCAACAGGACGGCACCACAATCCACACATCGAATATCACAATCGATTTTTTGAGAACAAGTTTGGTGAACGTGTTATCTCACGAAATCGCCCAGTCATTTGACCGCCTCAGTCGTGCGATTTGACGTCGTTAGACTATTTCCTGTGGGGCTACGTCAAATCTATGATCTACACCAGCAAGTCAGCGACGATTGGTGAACTTCGTATGAATATCGAACATGAAATTCCAGCAATATCGGCCGCTTTATGCTTGAAGACCGTCGAAAATTGGGTTCAGTGTCTGGACTTCTCCAAACATGCCCGTGGCGGCCATGCAAATGAAATCGAGTTCCATACACAATGGCATCAAATGTACTCTTATTGAAAACCCCGTTGCTATCTTTTCTGGATTTTTAGTTATTATTTTTATGGATATTTTAAAAATAATTAAAAGAAGCAAGGATTTAATTTCTGTGTGCATTTGAAACACAAACCACCTGTGTTAATCATTTTCGAATATAATCGGTTTAAGTTATTTTTTCAAGTAAAATAAATATGGAGTTTCTAAATGTACTTGAGTGTTCATACAATACTCCCATATATATTTTTGTATTTTTTATTTATTTCAGTGATATTTAAATAGCACAAGCAGCATTTTTTGAACTAGTTTATCGTCTTAACTTTATTATTGTGTGAGGAATGTAAACAGAAACTGTTTCAACCTGCACACCACACACACCATTTCCATGCATATCTGCTCGATGGGGGCACTAATTAGGCACACTTGCTTTCAATTTATAATTAAATGCAAAGCTAATCAAAGAGCACATTGGAAAATACACACACATACACTAACACATGCGAAAAACGACTAATTGCTCAGCAACAATAATAAACCAGCAAAACATTAGTAATTATTAAGCGAATCCAATTGGAATTTCACACTTTGAGATGTTTACTCAGAGGCAAGTGCATTTTGTACTTGAATACACATGGATTTTTAATATATAACAGCACTAATAACAGAATGGAAAATCTAAGAAGCGTCTCAGAAAATCACATAATTTAGTCTATTAGAAATCTGACTTAAACCCAACAAATATTGCTAATTGATTAAATTAAGAAAACTAAAACTATAAAAGCACAAAAATAAGAAAACTTTAAGCTGTTAAAATTAGGCAAAGTAATTAATTATTCATGTAAATATTTTAATTGTTGTTGGATTATAAATACCAGAATTAATATGCAGTTACATTCACTTCTACCAAATAAGTATCGACCGACAAAATTGGCTTTTTGCTTAGCGGTTTTAGAGGTCGTTAAAATGGAATGTTTAGAACAAGTCGATTTCCTTTAGCCTAAGTATTCTTACTTATATGAAAAACTAGCTGAAATTAAGTGCTAAATCAAAATTACCTCAGCATCTCTGACCTTTCAAAGCGGAAGCAATAAATCTTATACTGCAATTGAATTTCAAATTAATTTGATTGGTAAATTTGGTAAAATATATCAAATTCAAATAAGAGTTTAGATAATCGATATTCTAATAATTTTAAGTATTTAAATTTAATTTTTTTTTTTTGTGCACGAGAGTTGTCAGAAGCGTATTGTTTTAAAAATATTTTGACAATACTCCGCTTAGGCTAGAAGTTACCTGGAAACTTTCTTGTTATAATGTATATATATTTAATCGCATTGCTTATATCATGTTTATGCCCTGAGCTTATTTTGAAATGCGTTAACTACACCTTGGCAATCGCTAATTCTCACAGAATGCGTAATCAATATTTTGTTTTGTTTTCTTTTTTTTTAGTTTTCTCTTTAAATAAGCAAATCCCCGTCCAACTGGCAGGTTGAGTGCAACAACTTCGCTTGGCATTAGTTGAGCCCGATTAGACAGCTTGGTGGCTTTTTGAGTTTAGAAAATTTTTAATTAACACACAAAATTTTAACAGTGCGAAACACACACACGTATATATTCATAAGAAATAAGGAATGCAAGTGCGGAGTATTTTCTACCTCACAAGAGCGACGCACAAATAAATTTGCATACAAATTTGACATGTAAATGAAATAGCAATATTTTTTGCAAAGCATTTAATTGAATTTGGAGCAAATTCGCATTCCAAATATGCAAATATTTCTTGCGCTCTCGTCCTTCGGAGTTCAGCAAAATACACTTTGAAGGGCAATTGCGTTTGCATCTCATTGCTGACTAAGAGAATTCGTAGAGTTTTCGGGTTCAAGAGCAACAATTTCTCGCCTGCATGCAAATTTACAACTGCACACAGTGTTTGTTTGTATACACACGCACATTTATACGTACTTACATTTGTGGATGCTTCTGGCCATGACTGCCGGCGAGCTGCAAATATTTTGTTAACCTTAAGAGACACCTTCGCCGTTTATTTGCATAAATGCATGTGTGTGCGAATAAGATGTAGATCATTCTATAAACACCAATACACACACACAGAGCAGGCGTTAAATACTCTATACGCTCAGTAGATTAAGCTGTGTTACCAGCAGGCGAATTGTCAGTTATAAATAAATATTGCCTTCGCACCTACTCACGTGTGTAAAATAAACACACGCAAGTAAGGTGGGACCAGCTTCAAGCGTGAATGAATTTTATTTGCCCAGAGATGCTGAAAATCACTTTCGAAGGAAGGAAGATGTGATCTTTTTCCTAAACGGATATATTGGCAATTCTCCCTAGTTTCTCAATTCTTGGTTGAGGCATCCAGTATTTATGTCTATAAGCCAATTTCAATTACTCTGAACACCTTATATGGAAGATTTTACAATTATTTTATAATCCTCGGTTTGAAATCATTTTCTTTCACAGTTTTTTCTCACAAAGGTGTAAAGAAAGTTGATCGCATTGATTTTGGGTATAAAAAAGTTTATATAAAATACCTTAAGTTTAGTTGTTTAACTAATTAGATTTAATTGCTGTCTAGCTACTTACGAACCGAAGGTGTGAAACAATATGAGACGTTAAATAAGCTCATCAAACATACCATACATACATATACATAGTAAATGCTCGAGGGTATAGAACACAGACTAATTATAGGCGTGACTTAACAAATTACACACATTAAGAAAAGGCAATAAATATTTTCTATAATACTGAGTATACAAATATAGTTAAACTGAACTATTTGAAGAAGAGAAAACCATCTGGAAAAAGATTCTTATTGAAATTTCAGTAATTTATTTCACTCAAAATGCGGTAGAATGCGAATGGAAATAATCCCCACCAGATATAATACACTTATGCAAATTATTTTTTTCAGTCCAGAAACACTTTTCATAAACACCTTTTGGGATGACATTCAGCTACTTCACCGAATGTGCTTTGGAGAACACGAAAAAAACCACACGGAGCCCAATCTGGTGAATACGATAATTGATTAAAGGTATGTATTGTCTTTTTAGCTTCAAATTCAGTCACAATCGCGGGTTGATGCGATGGTGCATTATAATTGTGTAAAGTTCTTGAATTGTTCTTCCCCAATTCCGATCATTCTCACACAAACTCTTCAATAGGGCCAAATAGAACGCCTTAATTCAGTTGAAGAAATTCAGCTTTATCGGCACGAGTCGAGCGGGAACGCGTTTCATACCCAAAATGTCCATCAATCCAATTTTTCGAATGGACTTGCGAGAGATATCTCTTGACATCTCTCTGACATTTGCCTTACGAATTTCAAGCACCTGTTTTCCGCTTTTTAATAATTTCATCAGTTGAAGAGGTCGAAGGCCGTCCAGAACGAGGCATGCCTTCAACGATCCCTTGATTGTCTGTGAAGGCTTTTATCACTCGTAGGTTTGTGTTTCGATAAAACTGAATCACTGTAAGCCTTTTCCAACATTCGCAACGCTTTCGGATACAATATTTGGATCGAAATAAAAAAATTGATTTCCTTTTTAACTTCGAAAAACCCTGTGACTAAATTATTCAAAGAAATCATTTGATGAAATGCAATTTTCTGAGTTTTCCGAAGCGGATTTTTCAGCTTCTAAAATAGACAAAAAATAAAAAGCCGAGTCTGGCGAACACGGTGGCCAAGCAATCACTTTCCCTTCGCATTTGGCAAAAAAGTCTGTTACAATCATACGTGACGGCGTACTCAAATCATTTATCACGAGTCTAGTAATGACACACTCCATATCCGAGCATTAACCGAAACAGTTAAGTTTATCCATAAAAGGTGTCAAGATACTCTTCAGTCCTGCACTACAGTTTTGAAGCATTGATTATTTAATTTTTTCGATGTTGTCACGTAATGAGGTGAAAGGCCATGAGACAGGTTTTCGATGACTTCACGAACTTTACTGAATGCTGTGGTTCATGTTAAAGTCAACTCCCCCAAATGCGTCTGAGACATTATCACCGAGTTTGTAGCCTTGATTCTATTGAAAACACAAAACTTCAAGCAAACTCGCTGTGCAATTTTCTCGCATGGAAAAATCGCCAGACAAACTTCAACGAACATCTGTCAAACACAAACTATATAAAAATATTTAATGCAGGAAAAAACTTTAGATGGACCAGTCCTAGTCAAATTTGGTCAGGTGTATACTCAACCCTCTCATTCATGGCTGTCACCAAGTAAGGTGTTCTACATATCAGCCCATAACTGTGCACACAGTACAAAAAAAGAAACATTCTTCACTCCAAAACTCCAAATGCGTGTCATAATCACGGAGACTCGTAAACCGATACTAATTCCTCTAAATGCCAGCGAGCTTTTGTGTATCAAAGGAGTCTCTTTTTCACTGTTTGGATGTGAAATTAATATAGTTAAGTGTTAACATCAGCAGCGATGAGAAAAGAATTGTGGAATATGAAAGATGAGACGATGGCAAATAAGACGTAAGAACTGGGCGCCAATATAAAACCTTTACGGGTTGCACTTTACATCAAGGCTCAAGTGCTCACATTTTTATCGCGAATTAGAAGCATACGTACAACTCTTTCGATATAATCACTTGTGTAGGTGTTGATGAACGTTTAAGCCATTTTACACACACATATCCATTACGTATGCTTGACGAGCGCTCCGCCTGCGACCCAAGTTAATGGCTTACAACATATGTGGGTGTGTGTGCGTCACATATGTGGCGATCAGTGTCAATGGCTATTATGAAAGCTGTTTGGCTAAAGCGCTCAAACAATAAAAAAGGAGTAAAAATGAAATACAATCGCAGACAACGATTACACTAAGCAGACGCAATAATAATGAAATGAGAATGGCCCAACCCAAACGATGTCAAAACGGATTCAATCATTCAAGGAGTGCAGGCAACAGATGTGACAAAAGTATTTCTTGGAAGTGTGTGTGTATGTGGCTTATTGGTAAATGGTGGCGGCAAGGATATTGTGAAAGATTAAGGGCGTATTTATTTAAAACTCCTAAATTTTAGACATTTTCCAAACTAAGGTAAAAAGACTGAGAAACACTTTCACTATCAATTTTTTAAATGATTTTTATTCCATTCGGACAGCATGAGCTTTTCATCGTAGCCGTTGTCTCTTAATTCCCTGAGCTATGTCAATGCCGTCGTATACCTCGTACATCTCGAAATCCGCAGCTGACGCCCGTTGGGAACTCCAAACAGTTTATAGAAGTGCCGCCCCAAATGAAACAACTTGACGTGATTGGTTTTGTCGCATCAAAAACGACGATATTGATATTAATGACCGAACGTGTGAAGGAAAGCCAAAAACCCTAGAAGGTAATGAATTGGAGGGGTTGCTCCATGAGCATCCGTGACAAATGCAAGAAAAGCTTGCTTCAGCCTTAGGAGACACCCGACACGCAATATCAAAGCCACAATGTGCTGGGAATGATTCAAACAAAAAAAGTGATTGCATGCAAGTGCTGCATGGGAACGCTCAGCCTCACGTTGCCAAACGGCAAACGCTTAAATAGGAAGTCCTACCCCCCACTCCTCAGATTTTGCATCATCTCTTCTGTTATTTGTTTCGTTCGGTAGCACAAGGTCTGGCTCAGAAACAGTTCCACACACAAGATGACAAAATGGCTTAAGGTGATGTGATGTGACTGGCGGTGGGCTATACGATTAATTCATTCTCAATCATTTCCTTAGACTAAATTGCATTTTCATTCAAAACACTACAACAAGTCTCGCTATTTTTTGCTCATAATATTATTTATGTAGTTTCTTAGCAGTTATTGCGATAAGGACCACGTGACCAAATAAATTTTTTAAATTTCGTCTATGTATATATTTTTCTGGTCTATATATTGGCCATATGCATATAAAATGAGTTATTATAAAAATCCACACAATCTCTTAACTTTCTTATGACCGTTTACCATTTGTAAGTATGTAAGCTGCTTTTATCACACACGAAAATCGCCAGCACTTTCTCTGTTCTTAGCGGCTGTTGCCGTTATTCTTACATAAACGTTGGAAGTTTTTACTGATATTTTTATGACCTCCTTCTCGTAGAATCACTAGGCAATTGCTGACTGCAACAACAAACAGCGCAAGTCCACACACGCTTGCGACAGTGTATGTGTGTGTGTGTGTGGAAAGCTAGTTGGCAATTTTAAATGTTTTCCACCGTTAACTTCTGACACGCTGTGTGGCAAAGGGCAAGCTGTTTATTTTCTATGCTCGCAGGCTCTTGCCAGCGACAAGTCCACAAGTAAGTTGGCAAACTAGGAAACGTGGTGAAAACCGGCAACAACAACAGCAACAGCTCCAACTGTTAAATTTCAAATTATTTTACTAACTTATATTTCTAACTGCACTTATTAAAAACGATAAATATTTCTGCTTTGGACTCGGTAGCACACAGTGAGCTCAACTTGGATGCTCTTGAAAACATTTATTTCCATATCCCGGTTAAAGACGAAAATATAGTAAAAAAAAATAACTCTTGCTGAAAAGGGCCTCATTTAAAAATGAAAGAACCTAAAATTATATCAAAGGTTAACACTAACACCACGGAAACTTATATAATACCGATATAGTGGATGACGGTGCGTTTACGACACCTAAGTTTCAAGAAGATCTAACGTTTTCAAGCCAAATTTTGTTCAGCGATGAGGCCCAATTCATAAGCTCATGAAGCTCGTGATCTCGGCTACGTTTTGTTTGAACAAGATGGCCTCACTTCCCACACATCTGATCAATCAATGGATTTATTGAGAGAACAATTCAGATAATTTCACGTTTTGGGCCGGTCGATGGGTCACCAAGATCATATGATATCACACCGTTAGACTTTTTCGTGTGGGAATATGTAAAGTCTAAAGTTTATGCGAACAACCCATCTTCGATTTAGGTCTAAGAGCAAAACTTCACGCGTGTCATCCGTAGGTTACCCGTCGAAATGCTCAAACGAGTCATCGAAAATTGAACTCAACGGATGAACCATCTTAGACGTAGCCGCGGCCAATTTTTGAAAGAGATTGTCTTCCAAAAATAAATGCCAAAGTCTGTTCTTCTGAACACTAAAGTTGAAGTTTTTGCGTTTTTTTTTTCTTAAAAAAAGTAAGAAACCTCGCAATGGACCACCGTTTACAAGTCAACTTAAGCTCTTTCAGCACATTACTAAAAATACTAATGCATATAGCCAGTAAAGCTCGTGTAGATTTGGCATTACATCGCGAAACATGCTGTCAGGAACTTTCTTCTTGAGGTAGTTTTGATAGGAGAGAATAGTGTGATAACCAAAGTCAACAAACACAAAGCAAATCACATTGCTCAAAAGCAACTTTACAGTTGCGTGAAATGTGCACAATTAAAGTTATGCAAACAAAGTTTTGATAGTTGAGACGCATTTCTCCGTTATGTAACTATAACTAAAAGTTATATACACATATAGTTGTGTAATAATCCCTGAAGTCAATAAACAAGAGACTGCAAACAGTATAAAGAGTGTTCTCAACCTCTGCATAACAACTCCACCCTCCGTGTTTACTCAGTTGACCCCTGCTGTGCCACAATTGCATGCAACAACCAGGAAATAGACAAGTACAACAATAACATATGTAACTACTAGAATAAGGAAGTGGGAGTATGCATTATGTATAACGGAATTACACTTTTGTGTAATAAAAACAACAACTTTATGCTCAAAAATACCATAAAGACAGCAGTGATTTGAATTTGAGATGAGCCCTTGGTTAGTATTCGAAATTTAGATCAATTTACGTTTTCTTAGTGTAAGTTAAATTTTGACAGGCTCTAGGCTTTTTGTCGATATGCGAAGGTCTTTTGATCCAAACCTAAGAGTACTGGGAAACACAACTGACCCGCGTCTCCACCAGTCTAAGTAGGATTATTCTTCATGATAAATCAGTTTATATAGCTAATCAAACCGATAATTTCTACTTTATTGCAGATTATTCAAAGACAAAATTAGTCATTACTAGAAATAAGAAATGTTTATAAAGTAAATACTAGATACTGATTAATATGAAAGAAACACAAGCAATCAGCTGATCATGGAATTAGAGAAGAATCTGACCTTTTAGTTAAGAGTTTCTGGCGATTGACTGCTGGATGTTACGAAAAGAACAAATCCAATATCAGTTTTTTGAATATGTTTCCAGGTTAACCCTTACACAGTGGAATATTTTAAAAAGTTTGACGACTATCTGTCATGTGTTATCGATAACAAATTTAAGATAACGAAAGGGGTTTATATCCGCTCACCACTGATTTCTGCATGCGAAAAAACAGTAGCTCAAAGAAATAAGGCACAGTGTGGCGATGAATAAATACATGATGAATGTTCAAGTTACATCAAACATTTCGGTTTAACTATAAAAAATAATGTGGGCGATGCTTTACTTTGTATTTATGTGCTATATTTTGTATACCTTCTACTGCACTATGTACTTGACATTACTCGTATTTAACCATTTTGAATTCTTACACACGCGTTTATTTTCTATGAAGCAGCGCTTTTGAATTCATGTTTGTAGTTTCAAAAGGAAGAACAAAGTGTTAGTGGTACTAATAGGTACATTTCAGCAATTCAACCAGCAAGCATAATTATCGTTACCCACAAGAATTTCGAAAGAGTATTTCATGGCACGAGTATATCAAGTCCTTGTGATTTGAAGCTGATGCATACTGAGTTTCAATTAATGGAACGAATAATAATGCCAGAAGTAGGATGTTGTTGTTGTTATATTTCTTATTTAATACCGCTTGTGTGGAAGGGTTTAGATTGCTTATCACCGAAATCAACAAAAGGTAGGCCCTTGAAACAGGTTGTTTCGATGGAGTCGAACCATAGAGAGAAATATGTTAGATGAGTGAAGTTTGTTAGGAATGCAAAGATGTGATTAGTATTAAATGGGGATTATTGCATGCCGCATACTCGTATATGTCTATACACATATTTAGAATGTCGTGATAGATTCAAGATAAGTAGGTTACAATATGCAGACCGAAATTACGCAAGGATCACTCTAGATTCTTGTAATAACTGGAGCTCTTCGTCAGCAATGGATGGTTGTTTGACTCCAAATTTGCTATATACTGAAAGGGAGTTGGTGCAGATGTTACTAGGTCTACTGTGAATGGCGTTCAGTGTGTATTTGAAGTGAATGGTGTCCGAAGGAAGGACTTCTTGTTGTTCCCAGGAGGTGACTGCGCTTCCAGCAGAGTACTCAAACAAGATTTCTGCTACAACATCCCAGCAGAAACTGCTTGAAGAGGAGTTCCTTATGCTCTTTAATCTTTAGCACATAGGCCTCGTAGTGTAAGTGTTTGACCGGAGACATCAAGAGACATCAATAGGCATCCTTCGACAGCGTGTACTGACATGTTTAGAGCTGCTTTGTCTGCGTTTCACTACATCCTGACGACCATATCGGTGCTGCATTATCATTGAAAATCTTTGTACCCGGATTAAGGACTACTTATTTTAATTCGGTTCTATTTGGGATCTGGTGCCGAGTGATGATGAAGCGTCTTATATTTCACGTTATATATTAATACGCATATTTTAAAGAATATAAACTATCTCTGTGCACTTCCAGGTCACCATTTTACTAGTGTAAAAAAAGTATTTCAACACTCGCACCATAAAGCGAGAAATATGTTCAGACGGCGGTATTACGGACAAAATTTCTTCCAAAATCAAGAGCTCGAAATGCAAGAAAATAAATAAAGATTTAAAAGCTGAGAAACTCATACTATAACGGCTTATTATAATAGTCCAAAGAGCTATATCGCGCACCAACCAAAAACACCAGCAACTTTTCAATGCCACAAAAGACCATAAATAAGTGTGGCAGAATGACAGAATCGCTGAAATCAATACACTTGCTGTTGTTGTTTGTGTTGTTTGTTGTTTTTCCATTGACATTGAGCCACAAATGGATCAGCAACAACTGCAAACACGTGCCCCATAAAAATGTTAAATAAATAAAAAATAAAAATCAAAACAAAATCGAATGCAACACAAACATACACATTTCTGTACGCAAATACAAGCGCACATATCCGCTTTTTGGCCGCGCGGAGAGCTACAAGTCCGGTGAATGCAAAATATGAGACACGAGTTGCAACATAATCCAGTTGCATAAACTGCAGGCGATGTTCGCAGTTGTTGCGCCTCTGCAGAGCGCCATTTGAGGAAGGGGCGGCGGCGTGCGCGATGGCACAATGCATTCAATAACAAATGCACAAACACCACTCAGCGCTGAGCAAGCAACACGAACCACAACAACAACAAAGTGCAAATAAAAATAAAATTATAAGAATTTCCCGCGTTGCAGTTGGCAACAAAGCTTGGCTGCAGTTGCTGTGCTGGTCTCTGCGTGCCACATAATGCTCGATAGCTAGCAGTATGTACATACTTGCGTGTGTATGAGTGTGTGCTTAAAATGCTACAAAAGCAAAATATATTAATAAAATGGAGGAAAAAAATTGCGGTGCTTGAAAATGCAATCAGCAAAAACTTGTGGATGAGATAATAATTTGGAACAACAACAACGACAATTCCAATGCGACAGCAATTGCAGCCAAAGTTGCCAATTAAGTGAAAAATGCATTTTTACTTTAATTTCTTTTCTTGATTCTTAAAATTTATTTAATTTACGTTTTAACTTATACTTAACTTAACTTAATTATAATATTTTATTTATGACATTATATTTGGAAAAATTAATTTCATTTATTTTAATTTAATTTCTTTTCTTGATTCTCAAAATTTATTTATCATAATTTAATTACAATTTTTTTTTAATTTTATTTGTTACAATATATTTCATTTCAATTCATTTTATTTTTTTTTTAATATTTATTTAATTTTAATCCAATATTTTTTTTTTATTTAGTAAAAATTGTTTGCAACACCAATAATAATTTTTTAATCTTCATTTTTAACTATTTAATCTCAACAACCGACTTGTAATTCATACTTAAATACGTACTTACTTATGCGCATCTCAAATGCATCACAAATGTACTTACATAGCATATAATGCATAGTATGTATGCATACGAATGTCAAATTCGAATTCGAGACCCATGGTGGGGGCAATGAGCTCCATTCAACCATGTCGCTGGCGCTGGCTGCGCTCCAATGATTCGTCGGCGATGGCAACATGTTGGCAAGCGAACAAAACACAACATTGAGGGGGTAATTGTGTGTAGGGGGAGTGGTAGCAAATCTTTAAAACAACAGAGAGCGCATACATTCACCTGTAATGTGGAGAGGTGTACATACCGCTTTTTAGCACTGTAGTCTCTGTCAATACAATGTTGCGCAACATTTTACGGGTGGCAGCATGTTGCCGAAACTTTGAAAACAATACTTACTATATAACTCTCGTTAAGCCAGCTGAAACCGAAAAATCCAGACATTGCTAGAAAAGAGCCCACTGAACGTTTCTGTTGTGTGAACTGGCTGTGTAGAGTTATGACGCAAGTTTTTGTAAGATCGGATACGAAGAGAACTCTTGAACACGTCATGTTGGCTATTCCTTAGTACAAAATCCACTGTATGAGTTGGTACCATCGAATTTCGTTGCTGTAAGGTTAGTCGGCGGTGAACCCGTTTGTATAAGAAAGTTCAAACCAGGCGATAGAAATGGCGTAAATAAAGCCACCACTGTTTTCACGAAACTGATAGGCGAAGAAGAGCTTAATGGCAGCGGCGTGTTGCGCCACGGCAATTGTGGACTTGCTGCTGAGGTTCCGGACATACGAGATGAGGATTTGATGTTGCACAAAAGAAAACTTTATGACGAGTCACTCAGGGTGATCGCGCCACAACTGATGATGGAGGCTTGGCTGACGTAGGCCCGTTGGGGAACGCGCTAAGCGATCGTACGACATTGGGCGGTGAAGATGACGATGATGAGAGCTCATTCGGAAGTTCGGATAGTGAGTTGAGCATGGGTGTCTACTTAAAATGGGGCGTGGACCGCATCCAAGCGGTCTTCTTAGCAACCTCAGTGCCGAGTTGGGGAGCTTTGTCGACGATGATTAAAGTGAAAAGGGTATAAATTCTTGTGTTATAATTTTTTGTTGATCTCAATTCGACAGATGATATAAGCGTCTCGAAGATCACCGGAGCCACTGCGACTAAAGACGGCAACTAAGCCCGAACACTACAGTGATTAGGACTTCTAGGACTTTAGGGATCAATGATGGGTGGAGATTTTACAGACAACTTCTTAGTGTTTTTCTAGTCCGTATACATGCATACAGGAACACCACCAACAATGTCAGCCTGGAAATCCAACGCAAGATTACTCTTGTCAACAGGTGCTTCTTAAAGTCCTATCTCGACGACAAAAATCAAACTCTATAAGTCGCTCATAATTCCCGTCTTGCTATATGGTGCAGAAGCTTGGACGATGACAACAACCGATGACTCAACGTTACGAGTTTTCGAGAGAAAGGTTCTGCGAAGATTTATGGTCCTTTGCGCGTTGGCCACGGCGAATATCGCATTCGATGGAACGATGAGCTGTACGAGATATACGACGACATTGACCTAGTTCAGCGAATTAAAAGACAGCGGCTACGCTGGCTAGGTCATGTTGTCCGGATGGATGAAAACGCTCCAAGTCTGAAAGTATTCGACGCAGTACCCGCCGCGGGAAGCAGAGGAAGAGGAAGACTCAACTCCGTTGGACGGACCAAGTGGAGAAGGACCTGGCTTCGCTTGGAATAATCCAATTGGCGCCACGTAACGAATAGAAGAAACGACTGGCGCGCTGTTGTTAACTCGGCTATAATCGCGTAAGCGCTGTCTACGTCAGTAAAGAAGAAGAATACATGCATACATTTATTTTTTATATCAATATTTTGAAACCTACATTTATTGTACAAAATGCGATGTTTGCCTGCGCGCAAAGCTGCATCGTCAAATAACTAAATAATAAAATTTATAATCTAAAGTTATTTACAATAGCAAATATAAAATAATGATGAAATATAATACAATTACAAAGTTAGGGATGTATTATTGCTCATTTAACGGTTCCCCGGATCAATGCAGTATAATCCGTCAGAATGACTCGACTCGACTCCAAGCCACATCGCCCAAAATACTCATCAGCTACAACCAGCGATACAACTACATCACCATATCGCGGCAAACGATTTCGTTTTGGACGATGAGCGCGAACGCTGCTTGCCATATGTCTCCCTGGCCGTCATCGATGAAGACGAGTAGTCTCACTTGATTGCCCGGCTGGAGGTTGCTCTGCTCTTGGCACTCCAAGTCTGCTATGTCGCGATCAAGCCCTGTATACTGAAAAGCTTCATTGTCGATGAGATCGGCTTCGGACTTCTGTCGCTAACAGCGGTAGCATCCATTTTACCAGAGCGTAGTGGGGGTGGTCCAGCGCGCCGGCGTCAGTTTGATGGTCCAGTAGATTTGTTGCTTCTTTGTGTTCGATATGTACCACTCGGTGCTCGAAATCGGGCGCCAATAATGTTCCTAGCCGCCATCATTAGAAGTACAGGAACCACGAAAGTGAACAGATCAAAAGGTAGGAAAGCGCAAATCTGCAAAAGGAGCGAGAAAGAGAACGAATTATTAGGTGTACAAGGGTAGTTTTTCTCTAAAATAAATACTCGACATAAATTTCAGATTTTCATAATACAAGTCTTAAAAAATGTACTGAAAGTTTACTAAGTGTTGAGCATATACCTCTGACAATTTAAGCTTCTCATTTTGCGCTAATGAAGTGCGCTCATACATATTTACGAGTAATTAAGTCTCATAATTGTGTATTGCAATGCGAACATTTTTGTTGCCAAAGCGGAATACTAACCGGATAGTGGAGCTTCGTAAAATAGTTTGTATGAGTTTGACTACCCACAGGAATGAGCTCGTAGATGTGTTGCTCCAATTGTTCAAATGACAATGCCAATTGCCGGCAATGTCACAAAGTCGAATTATTTCGCAAATGCGTCAGACGACAGATAAATACCCGGGCATGCGAAGTAGGAGGCGCCTCCTTTTCGGCTTGCAGAGAGTAGCATAACCGCTGTGTATTTGTTATGAGAGGACAACTGATGTCAATTGAGGTGTGAATGTTTGTGTCAATTTGCCATCGTATTTATCCGGACTTAATGACAATTTCGTGTCACGTAATTAAAGTTAATTTGATGCGGATACGAAGCATGAAGCGAATGTACCCACACAATAGTAGATGGACACGTGGTACGTGAACAAACTCCGATGTGCTCGCCGAAGTGCAAAAAAATGCTGTGATGATGGTCTCTTTTGCCATTGCATTGTGAACGGATTCTCAATGAGCCCTGGCTTGAGATTATTTTGGCGTTCAAACAGTTAAAATAAATGGTACATTTAAATAAAGTTTTAGTCTGCGGTATGTGAAAAGATTCCAAACTTGTCTATCTTACTTAACATAGCTTAGTTGTAGAGATACCAGTAGATTTAAAAAAAAAATGGCACATCCTGGTGACATGATCTGACGCTCCTAGTGAAACACGAAAATTTTTGTTTTTGAAAAAGGGCTACTGCCTGAAAATAAAAATAATTTTTTACGTTTTTTTTTTTGCATTATTGAATTGTTTTTTTTTTAATATTAAAAACAAAATTTTAACACGATGCTGGTAGGAACGATAAAGGATTGTATAAGGAAGGTTCACACAAAATTACAAGTAAATCGGTTGTATAGAACGTGAGATAATGCCGGTACCGTGTGGAAAAAAGTAGTTTCGAGAAAAGCGCGTTTAAAATAGTGAGCCTACCTACCTACCGGGCTAGCTACTGAGTCACTAAAGTGACTGTAGCTCTAAAATGATTTTAATTTTAAAAATCCTTTGGAGGATATGTTCTTAAGGGTGTAAACTTTAAATAATGGTTTGTCAAAAAAGTCTTGCGGTATTTTCATTGAATCAATTCGTGTGGCACCCATACATCGAGCTTATTAGTGACTCCAAGCTTCTTCAAATGGTTTATAACGGTTTGATGACCAATTCAGCAATTTTATCGCCATTTTTTCGACGCAGGCCTTCCGGAACGTGGCGCATCTTCGACCACCTCTACACCAGAACGAAAACGTTGAAACCATCGTTGTGCGGTGGAAATGGAAACTGTATCGGGTCCATAAACTGCATAAATTTTATTTGCGGCTTGAGATGCATTTTTGCCTTTATCGTAGTAGTATTGTAAAATATGTCGTATTTTCTCTTTATTTTGCTCCATGTTTGTCACGCTATAACTCACGAACGACTTAAAAGAAACGACAATCAATCAAACACGTGTTAGCGCGTGAAATGGGCTTTTCAAAAAGGTATAGCATGCCCCGATGCGACGAATAAAACTAGAACTACGCGCTTTCAGCGCCAACTAGCGAAAATACCGCAAGACTTTTTTGACAAGCTAAAATATGAAAAAAATTTTTTTTTCAAAATTCTAGAGTAGAATACTAGAAATAGAGAAATATTGAATGAAAGAAATTTTGCTTGCACTAAAGTTGTTTAGCATACTTGACCAATCTATAATTTCCCTAATATCGAATGATTTCATTTCATGGAAAAACTAATAGCAATCTGTTTAAATAATTAATATAAAGCGGCAAGTCTGATCATGCTTCAGCACAACTTTAAAATATCCTGGCTTTAAATGCCTTAGCCTTCACACGACATTTCCTGGACAGCCATTCCATTTCCACTTCCATTTGATTAATTGCCTTGACCACCGATTATCGCTGCCGCTGCTAAAAATAATGTTACATTCGCAGTATCGGATCTGATTATCTACGCCCACAGAGCCACCTAATTATATACACACGAGTGTAGAGCCTAATTTTATTTTGTCCGAAAACTAAACAAATCAGTCGGCATTAGCGTCACCGGAAGCGTCAAATGAAAGCAATTCGATTGCGAGGAGGTGTGTGTGCCTACCGAACGATCCGCCAAATTGCCCACTTGAAGTTGAAATGCGGATTTGGTTGTCGTGCTGAGCTTCTAATTTTATTGACTGTCCAGATTTATGGAGTATAATTTTCTTTTACGCGCATGAGGGTGGGGTGTGGGGCAGGTTTCCTTTGCATGGCTCATTGCTGGTTGAATAGTTGTACAATGTGTCAACGTCGTGACAGCGGTGATTGGACCACATGCCGAGCAATGTATTTACAAGCAAATAAATGTACGTAAATAAAGGCACGACACGGGTGCCTGCTGTACGCGCTGGATTACTGGCATACATATGTATAGTTGACGCAATTTTTGCGCTCCTTCTTTAGGTGTACGTTTAAGTACTTGTAACTTGCTGGTGAAATAGATGATTACATTACCCTACAGAATAAGGACTTAAACTCTCAAAGACAATTAATAATAAAAATTGCAAGATAAATTTGGCTTAAAGTGGTTTGTTGGATTTGTATACGATATGTTAAACATTGTATTGGATACATTTGTTTATAAAAAGGTCCTTAAAGATCATGACTACCAACTTTTTATAGTTTCAGCGTCTCAACTTGCATCACAAGTTATTGTCAAAGGTATCATCTACAAATTTCATTAAGATTACTGATCTTTCAGACATGAATCCAACGGACAAGGAGCCGAACTTTAGTTTACCGAAAAATGATATTTAATCATCAAACCTAATGGATGATACTAGATGTTCTGATATGACACTTTGGCTTTTGCAGAAGATGAGCAACATTTGGAAAATATTTACACACATTTTAGAACCACCCTAATATGATTACATTTCGATCATATCTTTCTAGGTTATTCTCATTACATTTGGATCATATCTTTCTAGGTTATTCTCATTATAGTGAGATTATTCATTATTCTGAGCCGCTTTTGGAGGTCTTATTAATTTTTCAGAATATACCTAGAAAATCAGTTAGGAAATATCTCACAAGAGAAACAAAAATGTTATTTATTTTTAAAATTCTGCTCAAAAAGATTCGAACACGACGGAGTGGTATACTCCTCTTCCAATTCTTACTGTCGAAACTGTTTAAAATCAATTGACAATTTTTTATTAATCTTTATGAGAATTTTGTTTAAATACCATCATAATTATTTATTTATTATTTTTTTTTTAATTTATAATTCAGTTATAATTCACAATCATGTATTAAAAAATTGAAAAAAATTAATTTCATAAATTTTCTATAATCAATTAAATATTAAAAAATATTAAAAAAGATTCGCACGCGAGGAATGCTTTATATATTTGTCGGAATCAGCGAGACAACTACATCACATACATATCTCTCATATAACCGATTAATCAGATCTTTAAATTTCGCCTTAAAAATCGTTGGCGCGAAACCGGTTTTAGGATCATAGTCTCTTGGGCAAAGTTTTCAGAATGAATATAGAATATTTCTCTCACATGCGATTTTATAAAAAAACGACCCACACTAACGTACATACTTACATTTTTCATAGGGCCGCTCTATTTCATTACTGTTATAATATATGTATTATGTAACTGCTCATCAATATCCGAGTTTTCACGCTTCAGAAACGCTAGCCAATTATTTCTTTGATTTTTCGGCAGAGGAAAATTGACTTGTCCCCAATAATTACGAACTTTAGCTTGAGCTAATGCAGCCGTCACCCAATATTTCACAGGACACATTAAAAAAAGACGACCGCGTAAGCACATACACATATTCACAAGAATAGACAGGTTAATACAAATAGTTGCGCTTGTAATTAAAGCACACTTTTAGGGGCAGGTGATTGATGCTGAAAAGGCAGTATAAAATAGAAGAGCAAACTGTCAAGTGATCAAACTGACACGGCAAAGTATTATTTAGTAATAAACTGCACTTTGTACACTGATATTAACAGCGCTTGCTGCTTTACAGGACCAGGGCAGTAAGTGACGAAAGGCGTTTAAAGGGCGGTTAATTGTAGCGCGTCAATTTAAAAGTAATTAAACACGCAGCGATGTCTGTTAGATATATATAAAGTGCACTGAGTATGTAATGTAATTCACAAAAGCTTAAAAGACAGACACATTCATATGTGACCTCACATTAGTTATACAATGTTGCGTATACGCAGTGGTGCGCTTAAATTTCGTATTCCACCCTCATATTTCAGTTTACCTGCTGTAGTTACAGTTTGTTAGCATTAACAACTAACAATTTATGTTCGCAACACCATTTGTTGGAGTCATTGTACTGCGCTGGCTTACTGAACCCACATGCAAGGGATAACGCACTCGCTCGCTTGGCTTGCTTCATTATTCTATTGCGCATTGCTACCTCATTGGCGATGATAATTACCAGCAAGGTCATTCATCTTCATAACTGCTTTATAAATATGAAAGTATCTTCAGTTTGAAATAGTGCCTTATGACTTCTGTAAGTCGTGGCTGCTATTTTCAGATGATTTTACTGCAGCAGTAGTTGCTACGAGTAAGATTTAAATGTAAAATTGATTTTGTTTTGAATCCCTATAAAATTATTATAAATTGATAAAGCAAAAAATATATTTGTAAAAATAAATTTGTAATTTTGAATTGCAAAAAAAGTTATTCCAGCCGAAGGTACAGACAAAAATGTTTGAATATTTAATTTGCAACGGGAAACAACTTTCGCTGCAGTTGAAACTCTATAAAGTTGTTAATTTTTTTTCAAATAAATTATTTTGACAGTGTTGATTTTTTTATGTTTAGAAAATAATATAGAAAAGCCATCGTCTCCTGACTTCTGCTGCAATAAAACATGTTAGTCCTTTGAGTTCAGCAAAGGTTGATGTCTATGTAGACATACACCATAAGCACATTCATCTAAATACGTACTAGCGCTGAAATGTTTCCACATTCCTCCTTGTTGAAGCATTAAAATCACGTATACGCCCTGTCATACTTGTGCAGCCAACGTGATAAATGGTATAATTAAAGTTGTGTGAACTAAACACAGTTTCAGAACGCTTTCCTTACACAGTTTGTGCTGTTGCTGTTCATTTCGATACAACTGCGATAAATCGCTGTTGCAGGGATGGTGTGTCGCCACTAATGAACTTTTTTATGCAACAAGTTGCGCCAGTGCTACGGTTTCACGGTTACTTTCAGCGCTCAAAATATGTCATCATCATTAAAATATACAAACATTTAGAAACCAATTTCACTTTCATTTATATATGTATGACAAAGTTGTTGTTCTATCGCATGCTAGTTATTGCCAAAAATCTATTAGGTTGAGTGTTCCTGCGATACAATAAGGGAGCTAATAATCATGGAATATTTTGATTTGGGACATATTTTGTTGTTGTATTGTACATATCGTCACCTAAAATGCAAAACAACGGATCGTCAAAAATATTGAAAATTAATGTTGTAATGCTTACAATTTTAGGCTTCCACTCTCATATATAAGCGGTATATAACCAATAGATAATCACTTTCTAACCAATATATAAGTAACATGTAAACAATATATAACCATTTTATAACCAAAACTCAATTTCTGTTTCAAAATGAGTGGCTTTGGTTATATCGTTCCGTAAACTCTTGAAAAACGATATATTTTAAGTGACGTTATATGTATGTACATATTATACAAGTATAATTTGAACCGTATTGGAAGATTTATAGTACTTTTTTCGATCCTGCCAATCAAGGAAGAATTATTTGGGCAACAAGCTTTCTGTTATTTGATTAAGACATTTCTAAAACTATGAAACTACTTTGCCTCCAAACAGATCACCACGGATAGCTCGTTTTAGCTATTTCTATCTATTTCGTTTCACTAAAATATGTATCAGTATTTATGGCCTTTTCCAGATCTCATATTTACAAGTATTGCATTTTCTTAAATCCTCAACAATTGTGGAAAAACTCGTATTCCTGTTTTACAGTGTCTCATTGAGCTTCTAAACTCAAACCAAAAAGATGATTTTTTTTACGCGAAATAAAAAATATCGAAATTGGATTGTAACTGAGCTACAAAGCCAACTAAATTCGCAAAAATAAAATCACTCACAAAGCGATTTTCTCCAAATCTTCGCACTGACAAACGAAATTTAATTACACGCTTTGACTGTGCGAACACTAATGCCACTAACACGAGAGCTCAGCGTTTACTCGATTATTCTATCACTCACACATACACTCACACACACACACACGTAATGACTCAGTGACTCACCTGTAACGCATGCGTACGTGTGGAAAATACGCTGGTCTGAAACTGGCCCTCCAGCACGGGTGAATCGAATTTGGGATCCATCCACGATTTGGACGAGGCGCGTTCGAATGCCACCGGCAACATGACGCTGCAGCAGGAATGCCGTCGCCCCGTTTGACTTAGATAGGTTTGTATGTGTGGCGCTAACGCGATTTGTATATCGTCGGTGAATTGCTGCGACTGTCGTTGACTAGAACGCCGGGAGGCATGGCGGTGAAACTGACCGAAGGACGACGTGACTGCAAAGAGAGAGAGAGAGAGAGAGAGAACAGTTAGTACGTTGGCATTGCCGGCTTAGTAAACAATAAAATGGAATATAATTCAGGCATTTACAAGCATACTTTAGTCGAAATGCATAAAAGTGAAAGCACCAGTAGAAGCAGTGGAAATTCAAATTGTCATTGCGGCGCACTGCTGCACTGCCGACGGACCATTGTGTAGTGGCATTCGCTTGCGCCGCCAACAAAGCTCCGAAACTTTAATTAAACTTAATTGTGCAGCGAGGTGGAAATACGATTCTGCAGAATTGCCGCATGCCGCAGCTGAATGCCACAGTAATTAGGCGAGCGGACCAGAAGTTGGATAGGAGAATCCACGAGCGCCGGCAGGTAGGCAAAGGCTTACCGAATGAGATGTGTGGCTGTGTACATCATATTTCTAAGTACGGTTGAATGCATTGTGGGCAGGCATTGACGTCCACCACTGGACATGGGTTGCTTTCCGGTTAATTGTGTGGGCCTGCATTGAGCCGTATCAGTGCGGACAAGTCTTGACTACAAGCAGCGTTAGAGAAGACTTCCTGAATCTGTATTGAATGTAACACAAGCAATTAATCTGAAGTGCTGCAAAGCAGACACTTTAGCAACGGTAGTCAAATGCAACAATGCGCTGAAATTACATTATTTTTGGAGCAATTTTCCAACATTTATGTATTTGTCCATAAGAAAACTGCAAGATTTTCCTACTCATTCGTTGCCATTGCCTTAAAGCAATCTTAGAAAGAATGAAAGTATACTTAAACTGTTAAGCGAAAGCAACAAGCAAGAAATATATTGTGTCAGTGCAATTTGTAGAAGATTTGAGAGTTCTCACAACTTTTGTTTTTCATCTTTGTGCTTCATTGTTTCTACAGAAATCGATGTCTACAGTAAAGAATTTTTTCAAATCATTTAATGGTGATTTCTTAGAAAACGTTTATAGTTTTAGTTCTGAAAGTGAGAGATAAGGGTTCGCAAGAATTGAGAAGAAATAAAAAATGCGAATAGAAAAAGTATAAAATGGAAAAATGATTGGTATGAATAGTATGTTTATCGATTTTTGGCGACATAAAAATATTTTTGAATACCAAAAGTTCCCAATTTTTTTTTATGAAATTCGCCAATATTTTATTAATAGATTGCAAATAAAATATATGTATTTAAAAAAAACAAAAAGAAAATTTTGCGCTCATTTTCATCTTCTTCTCATATTGTATAAAATCATACGCTTTCCTTCACAGTTGTTATCGATATGTGTTATTGCGCTTTCGAGTAAATTAATCTTAATGAATCTTAGATACCTAAAAAAGTTAATAAATCCCACGGAACAGATAGATTTACTTTATTTTTGGGCTTCTGTTTATTATGTAAATTAATTATTCTTTAAAATTAATTAAATACTTTTTTCGATAATTGATTTCGATTATTTTTTTCGGTGATTTAAGTTAAAATCCAAACCCGGGTATCTTCAAACAGTAATCGTAAGTAGATAAAATATCGATAAAAATCAGATAATTATCGATAAATAAAAATACATATTATCGATAATTTAAGATAATTGTTGAAAAATACATTAAAAAAAAAAACAAAAAATTCCTTGGGTTGAAACAACATTTCGATATACAAGTGTAGAATATAACTGACAAGGTAATCAAAGAAAAGCATTCTAGATATGAGATCAAAATTTTGTTAGTCCAAACAAAATAATCAATATTTTATTTTATTATAATATTATTGGAGAGCAAAAATGATAAATTCTTTTTTAGTTCATGAAATATTAAAAATATAATTTTTTTCGATAATTTTATTTCGATTACTTCTCTCGCTTATTGACTTAAGTTAAAACTCAAATAATGGTGTCTACAAGCTGTAATTGTAAATAGATAAAAATCGAGCAAATATCGATAAATGAGTAATATTCTTCAAAATAATGAAAATAATTTTTTCGATATAAAAATTTAGTAATTATCAATAAATATTAAAATTTGTTATCGATATTTATTTATTATGTTTTATTATTTGTTTATAAACCATATATTTTAAGAGAAAACATAAAAATTTCTTGAGTTAAAACAACAATTCGATATACCAGTGTAGAATATAACTAACAAGGTAATCAAAAAAATCATTCTAGATATGATATCAAAATATTGTTAGTTCAAAGAAAATAATCAATATTTTATTTTCTTATTATTAGAGAGCGAAAAAGATTAATTTTTTTTTAGTTCATCAAATATAAGGAAAATAATTTTTTCGATAATTTTATTTCGATTACTTCTCTCGCTTATTAACTTAAGTTAAAACTCAAATACTAGTGTCTACATGCTGTAATTTTAAATAGATAAAAATCGAGTAAATATCGATAAATTATTAATATTCTTCAAAATAATGAAAATAATTTTTTCGAAAACTTTATTTCGATTACTTTTCTCGCTTATTTACTTAAGTTAAAACTCAAATAATGGTGACAACAAGCTATAAACTTTAAATCGATCACATATCGATACAAATATATTAATTATCGATAAATAAAACATATATTATCGATAAAATGTTATTTATAAAATATGTAGCCAAGTATTTAATAAAAAACCAAAGTGCTTAAATTAAAACAATAGCAGGATATATAAATGCAGAATATTCTAAAACAGCGGGATGCGATGTAGAAATAGCTTCTTATACGTCAAGATTCGAGATTCTGTGTATACATTAAACCCTTAATTTCCGCTGGAGATTTAGGAATTCAGATATCCTCTCGACAGCTCTCTCGAAGCAGCTCTGGATATATGGTCAAACATTTATTATTAATTTGAAATATTTTTTAAAGGATAAATTATTTCTTATCGATTTGCCTACCGAGTCTCGATAATTTATAATGAATCCATAGCAATACTTATATGGCAAAGTATATCGATATTTGGTACACACACATGCTCGCTAGTGTATTACTAAGCAACAAAGTCGTCATAAATTCGGAAAAGAAAAAGCTCGCAAAACACAAGGGACATAAATAGTGCAAACACATACACATACAGTCAGGACATAACATGGAATATTTCTATGCGATTGTGCTATTGCAGTTTTAATTAAATTCTTCTGCGCTAATCCAACAATTTACTAAGGCTGCAGCTACAAAACGCAAAGGAATGCGAACACAACGCCAGCATAGAAACACATTAATAAATATATGTATGTGTGTGCCAAGTACATGCCACGATGGAATAATGGACAATATTCAAGTCAGGCGTTGTAAATGAAAATTAATTACCGCCATTAAAAATGCAAAAAGGGTGCTGTAAGACGGTAGAGCGGCCGGTGAGGTGGTGCATAAGCAGGAAAACCAGCAAATAATAAAGGTTCGGAAGTCTTTAAAGGCTTTAAGCGGCGGCCCTAAAAGCGACGACGACAATGGAGTTTAGTGAAAGTGCTGAAGACGGTGAAAGGCAGCCGCAAAGTGGCGAAAGTAAAAAGATATGGAAAACTAAAAAATTGCCTACATTCACCTGCATTGCAAAATGTATGCGCTGCTGCAACCACTCATTAGTGTGAGTGTTTACACTCGTTCAATGTGTTTTTAGCATTAAGCTGCTGCCACAAACAACACGATTCTTCCTTCGTTTGCGGGGAGCAAGGTGGAGAGGAATTCATAAAAATATAAAATAGAGGACTTTGCTAAACTGCTACGAATGAAAGTGAATTTTTCTGAAGTGGACCGCAACACGCTTCGCTCGTTTTTTGTTGTAGACGCTTTCATGCGCCAGAGGGCAGGAAGGAAGGAAGCACGGAAGGAAGCGCTCAAGTACGCCACGTGCTAAAGAGCAACTTACAAACGTGTCTGGTGGCGTTGTGTATTCCACTCATCAATAGTGGCAAGGTCACTTACAGTAATGCCAGCCACTCAAGTGTGGTCCTCCGAGGCAAAAGCGAGAGCGCTGCAGCGTTGCAAGAAATAATAAAATAATTAAGAAATACCAAAAATTTAGTATGATAATGTGAATGAGCCGTTAGTAGATGAAGTCCGTAGTACTTTTAGTTGTGGTTTGTGGCACATAGCGGTATAATTTCCATATAATTTTTTCCTTTCTACTAAAGTTTTTTCTTATTACTAAGCACATTTTAAAATAAAAGTGATTGTTCTTCGAAGTGGCGCTGCGAACATAAAATCAGTTGCTTTTGAAAACACTTTTCGCGTAGGGTTGCCAGATTGCAACAATTTAGTTCAATAAAATTTAAGTGATGAACGGGTTGACACGACATCAGTAGAAACATGTTTTATAGTACTTTCAGCTAAACGTTATATTAAGAAGAGCTGCCACCAGTTTGAATTTATTCTTAAAAAAATTATGAAATACCTGGAAAACACCAAATGCACATTGTCTTGCTTGAGTTTAAAACAAAATTAAGTTTTATGAATTGGTGAAAGTGTTGTCACCTGTTTATCATTTTTAATTTAATAAATAATTCAAAAAAATTAATTGTAATAAATATTATATTCATTGTAATATTTTCAAAAATATTTATGTATTAGCAAATTTTCAGAAAGTTGCCACTTACTTACAATATTTAATTTAAAAAGTTTACAAAAATAGAAATGTAACAACTGTAATTCAAATGTCTAGAGCCTGAAAAAAGTTTGTGTTTTGAAAAACTTGAAAAGGGTTGCCACTTGTTTACCATTTTTAATGAAAGGCTGAGAATTGATTAATGCAATAAATTTAATTTGCGAGAGCCGGAGAAAAGTTTGTGTTTTAGAAAATTTTAAGAAAGGCTGCCACTTGTTTACCATTTTTAATTAAAAAAAAAATGACAAAAAATAAAATGCAATGCACTTAATTTAATTTGCTGGAGCCTGAGCAATTTTTGTGTCTTGAAAAATTTTGGAAGAGTTGCCACTTGTTTATAATTTTTAAATAAAAAAATTGACACTTGATTAAATGCAACTAATTTAATTTTAATCGCTAGAACCTGAATTTTGAGAAGGTTGCCATTTGTTTTTTTGTTTTGTCACGCATCACGCATTATGTAATCCCTTTATTAAATTTACTGTCAAGCCAAATTGCGGTAAATAATCTGCGCTGCTTTGAGGTTATCTCTTTGGACTACTCAATGAAGGAGAAGTGTGTCGCAACTAAATATAGTCAGCTGTCTTCGCCACACCAACCGCCTGCCACGAACCAACAAACTGGGGTCAATGCAAAACCGCAATGAACCGAAAACAGACAGCGACTCTCCACCAAACCTGTGCGGCCGCCATTGTAAGTGCCTCAATGTCAGCGCCGCCACATATATAGTACGCGTACGTGCAACACAAAGACGACACGGTGTTCTCGGCTTTAATGAAGTCCAAAACAGCCGTAAATATGTATAACTGTATTTATGTATGTGCTATAACTGTCGGTAATTGCGGCCAGCATAATGCGCCATTCCCGTTTTGTGCTCTCAACACCCACAACGGACGCTGCCACGAATGCAGCAAGACACTGTTGGATGTTGAGGCCCGCGGACCCACTCAGGTCACGTAGCTGTGAGTGATGCTTTCACTCTTAATGTTAATGATACGTTGGTTACAACAACAATAACAGCGAAAACAACAAACAATGCTTTGGTTGTGTGGCAGCCGCCGTGGTTTACCGTTGATTTATCTGGCAAATTGTAAATCGTAAGTGTGAATATAGACTGTAGCAACAGCGATAATAAACCCAACAGAGGCATTTATGACATTGCAAGTAATCAAATAAGATTGGAGTATTGTTGCGCGTGGAATGAGCGGTGCGCACAGAGTGTGTCTAGTATATTATATGAGAATTATTGTTTAGCAGAAGAATTTAACATGGCGAAAATACAGACAAATATTAAGCTTATAAATATTTAGAGTACTTTCGTGTATTATTCGTGCATTTTGAAGAATATTTGGTAGAAATCCAAGTGAGGAGATTTGATGATGCTCTCTTTCACTAGCTTGTTTAATGGACAGTTCTTTGAAGCAGCAGAAGAAGCTGCTATACCCAACCAACAATAGAATCCTCTTGGCTTTTAATCGAAAGACTATGAATAATTCTGCGAATAGTTCCGGTAACATTAGAGAACATTTACTAACGAACTTATTTAAGAGGCTCATATAGTGGGACAGCCTAAAATTGCGATTTTTGGGGAATTTAAAGGAAGCAACCAAATATCAATTATTTCAATATTTGAAGGGTATATCTATGCTTAAGATGCAAAGTGAAGGTTTGAAGAAAAATGTAAAAATGATTCGAGTATTACGCGATCTCCAACGGCGCTAAAACGCATCATTCACTGCTGCAGTGACTCGACCTTATCCATGGATCAAACCTAAAAAAACTTTCTATTAGCAGATGTTGTTCATGCAAAAACCCTCTGTTGAAGGAATCAAAGTGGAGGCATTTAAAAAAAATGAGTTTGACTTAAAAATTTGAACGTTTTTGACCCGGCAAAACAAGGGTCAACTTTTGAATAAGAAGGTACCATGTATTGGCTCCAAGTGTATACTTATAAAAAATTCAAGGAAATAAGTTGAATTCGTTAAAAAAGAAGAGTTATATGTTACAAAATAGAGTTCTTATGGTGATTGTCCATCGTCCTTGCCTCTGCATCATATAGTAGGACGACATGTATCTTTCTTCAAAATACTGTCAGCTCTTGCGCTGCAGCTGCACGATCAAGAACTTGCTTTCAAGTTGATCACACTACTTTTTGTCACAAAAAAAACTTGATCACCAACTCATCGCACGACTTGAATGAACAAATTGATATCAAGATGGCGTTTAAGTACGAAAAATGAGGGTGCGGTAGTAGAAAGGAGTGATGGTATTGAAACTTGAAAATAATTTCTTAATAGTGTGACGTCCGGGTTTGTGTAGGAAAGGTAAAAATTATGAGGTTGAATCGCCAATCGATTGAAAATTGTAAACTTATTGCAAAATAATACCTCATCAAATGAAAAACTCGATAAACCATGGATGAAACCGATGACCCTATGTCAGGTGAGTTACAATTTTGTGTTACTCACTCCAAACAGTCTTGTTTATTAACAAAAAGAAAGCGTGCGAAAAAGACAGAGTCTTGCAAGCGTAATGTCCTTAAATTGAAATGAGCAAAATATGAAAAATATGGAAACCCGAAGAAAAAGGCATAAAACTTAGAATAGTAGGTTTTTTTCCTTAGTCGAATTTATTCTGTTTATAAACTATCTTTATAACAACCCCATTTTCAGCAAATTTTCAATGAATGTTTTAATATACGTTTTCACGCACAGTGACTCTTGAAAAAATGAACTCTTCGATAACAGAAATTGTTGTAATTCTGTTTTTTTTTTATTATTTGAAAAGGAAAATCTTTAACTCTTGGCATTAAGCTTTCGTAGTTAACTTTTTACCCAATCCATATTTACAAAATTAACTGACAAATACCAAAATTAATTTAAGGAATCCAAACAAGTACAGGGTAGGCCATTTAAAGTTGACCCATCTGGCAACGCTGTAACTTTTAACAGCGCTGACAAATCGGCTAATGTCATACCGCGTTAGAAGCGTCATTCGAAGACAATTTTTACCATGGAACAGTACACTCCAAAAGAACGCGCTGAAATTGTTCAGCTTTATATTCAAAATAACTTTTCAATTGTGTTAACTCAACGTGCGTTTCGCAAAAAAAATAAAGTGAAAAGTGCTCCAGTTAAGAACACAATTAAGTCTTTATACGCAAAATTTGTGAACACCGGTAATCTCAGTAATGCCAGTCATGCATCCAGACAACGCACAAGACGTTCTGATGAAAATATCGAAGCTGTACGAGCCAGTATTGAGGAGACTCCATCGACATCGAGTTATCGCCGCTCTCAGGAATTAGACATCTCTCGCACCACTCTCCGACGCATAATTCATAAAGATTTGAAGATGTTTCCATATAAAATTCAAATGGCACAAAAACTAAACCCAGCTGATTATCCGCGACGCCTTAATTTTGGCAAACAAACAAATGGGTCAACTTTAAATGGCCTACCCTGTACTTAGCACATGCTAGTAAACTCAAGCGTGCCCATTACATTTTCTCATCTTTCTCGAATCGCTGTGTTTAATGGAAAATGCTAATTGTTTTCAAAGTCAAACAAGAAGCTTCCACTAATTTGCACACATTATTCCCTCAATCGTCAACTCGAATGTCAAGCAAAACTAATTACGAGCACCCACTGACAGCTCAAAACAAACAACTACAACAGCTACCTTGCCACACAGGCACCCGCTCACAGACGCCACACAGGGGAACGGAATGAAAAATCGTGGCGCTCGCAAATCAAATCGCTGCAACACTAACAAAAAAAGAGAAAAAAAAACCAACAACAACAGCAAAATCCGAGTCAAAAGCAAAGCGTGGAATAATGAAGGGAACACAATACAAATGGGATATCTAATCAAGTCAATTTGCAACTTGTTGCACTGCCACAATCTGCTGTACGTACGTTTCTTTTGTGTTATCTGATACTTTGCTGACCGCTTCGAGCTCACTTTTCTGCCATCTTGTTTGTGTGCGTGTGACGCAGTGCTGCCAACGTTGCATTCGCTTCAAATGACACCAATTAGCGGTTTTGCATTCGCGCTTGTTAGCATGCAACAGCTGGAATTGCTACTTGAAGTGCACGTGTGTGCTTGGTTGGTGGCATGCAGCAACCCAGTGTCTGCTGTTGAATGTGAGGGGTTGTTGCAAGTCGTTCAATGGGTGGAATTGTGGGATTCTTAGGCAACAGGTGGACCAATTCTCACCGTCCCGTAAGGAAACGAAGACAAAATCACTTTTTCATATTTTTGTCTTTATATTAGTAAGATTTCAAGCTCTTTATATAATATAGAGAATTTAATTAACGAAAGACTTGTAATTAGTGGAACTACAGCTCACCAATTTGGTAAAAATAATCTAACTTAAAAAAATACAAAATCTGTAGGGGCTTCAAATAATACCGACCGAGAAAAATATACTTTTTTGAAAATATTTCCATTATCTGCCACATATCTTGCTTTGCGGAAAACATGATCAACCAAACCACCCTTGCCATAAATTTGTAGTGTCATCTACTATGTGAACGATTGTTTGTTGCTCTGCATATGCTCGAGAGGCATGTTAAATTTGCATCCCTTCCGTCTCAATTTACCGAACACTCCACTCTGCACCAACTTGCCCATCAAAGTACCTTGAAGGTCTCACATTGCATGTTGCCTCAAACTAACCCAGCATCCAGCTGCCGCTCCGCCACATCGTCCACTGCACTTTCTATGCATTGTGCGCTGCAAATTGATGGCAGTGATACAGTTACCGCATATTAATCACACTTCCACTCATTAATCAAAACTTGAAGCCAAGCGAAAGCAACAGAATGACTACAGCAACACATCCACACATACATACACTCCCGCACTTATGTGTTTGCTTTTGTTGTTGTTGGTGAAATTCGCCACCACTAACTATTTATTGGCTTCGCTAGCTTCACTTTCATTTTCAAGTTCCGCAACACGCGACTAATTACTGTTCCAAGCAAAAAACATAAACATGAATGTTGCGCAACATGTTGCTATCAACATTTGGAAGTATTTCGTTTATCTCGCTTGCGAATATCTAAAGAAATATTTTCGCTTATCTAAATTTTCAGCGCTTAACTGTTTTTTATGACATTCTTACTTAATCTAAATATAAATATTATGCTATCATGCTTTGGCTATTTCGCTCGCGGCGAGATATCGCCAAATATGTATGTATATCGGCTGGTATGCACTTGAATGTGTGCGTGTGCATGTGTGTTTGTTTAGAAAATCCTTTTCACATGACATGTCTAAGTAAGCAATTCTTTTCGTTTACTGTCAGAAAGAAATTGATGTGGTTTTACCCGCTCTCCGCTTGGTGCAGTGCGACTAAAAGCTAACTACGCATCTACATACATACGTATTTATATAGTTGGGTAAATATACAGGTATAGATTAAATCCAAAACGAACTTTACTATCAGCTGAAAGAATATTTGACGATTAATGAAACGAACTGCGCTGTTCTACAGTTAGCTATTGGGAGCTTTGTGAAAGGTAATGAAAAGCCTTGAAAATGTAAGTCACTGCTTGTAATTGCTTGTAATAGCAGGCAAAGTTTATTAGGAGTGGAGGGAATGAAAGAAAAAGACGAAATATGGATCAAAGTATGAAACTGAGTCGTTTATTAACAACTACAAAATATCTAATAGAAGTGTGTCGAAAAATTGGGTAGTCGAAAAAGTCTTTTCGTATTTCTAATCAAACTTCAACTTCAGTTTCGGTCGACCACTTTTTGCCATTTTTCCGCTAGAGACATTACTCTATCAATGTAAAACGTTTTCAATTTTTCGGCGAAAAGCTGGGACAAGTAACTTTCACAGGATTCTCTTGAAGTCCACTTTACTCCATTAAAAGAGTTCTGTATTGACCGAAATAAATGGCAGTCCGATGGTGCAAGGTCAGAGCTATATGATGGATGCATCAAATCTTCCCAGCCAAGCTCTCCTAGCTGCTAAATATTCCCGTTAGCTGAAACTTTGACGGAACGAGGTTCTAAGATCAAACCAGTTTGTTCGCTAATATTTTAAATGTTGTTCACTGATCAAATCTAATAAACAGTTGGTCCAAATTAAACCTTCTTCCTTAATTCTGCAATGTAGAAGCTAAACAAAGCAAAGCCTCTTGATATAGACTCGCAAGGCAAGACAACACTACAACCCTTATCTCTCAGCTTTGTGTAATAGCTTAGTGCAACATTTGAGCGAAATACATACATACATATATGTTCAGTATAAATAAACAAATAAATTTGCTGGCGAAATTCGCGAAATCACAATCTTTCATTAAAATTTTCCATAAACGCTCACTTATGTTTGTATACATACATATTTATGAATTTAATCGCACCCGAAAACTCAAGGTCAACAAGTAGAAATGCACAGGCAGACATACAAACACACTGTCATGCACATTAAAAGTATGTATGTATGTACGTAGATAGGCATGTAAGGGCTTTGTGATTGAGCGAAAATGGGCGTGCTTTCGCGATAATCGCTTAAATCAAAACAAAGGTGAGTTTAGCGAAATAATAAAATATACGTACATACAATATGTGCACACATAGCTGGCGCTGACTTACGTAAGAAAGTGCACACAGCGTACGTTTATATAATTCGCCATTAAACGGACTAAATATGAGGGGAACTAATTATTTTGCCAATTTATTAAAGCGTTACTTTTTAATGTTTATATTAAATGCTTTATGATGAACTCACACCTTTGCCGCGCACATACAACCTACAGATTCTATTTTTTGTTGATGTGTGTATTTTTGTATGTGCGTATTCGCTTTGTGCGCTTTGTCTAATTGAATCTTAGGTTAATAAATATTTGTGCGTTTGTAAATCCGAAAACAAATCTCTTTTCATATTCATATGTAAATATGTATATATAATATGTATATTTCAGTGCATGAATGTGTGTGCGACTCCCAAAGAACTTCTGTTCCGGTGCGGCTCTTGTTATTGGCTGGTATCAGCTGTTTTCTTTTCTATATTCCATTGCTCCAAATATTGTTTATTTTTTATATTATTTTATGTGAAGGGTGATCCATTTCGAGATTCCTTATTTTTTTGCAGAAAAATCATCAAATCAAACTTCAATTTTATTGGGGAATGTTTATTATCATTCGAAAGAACATCTCTGGCATTTATTTTTTGAAGATTAACTCTTTCAAATGGTGGCTGCGGCTAAGTCTCAGATGGTCTATCCGTTGAGTTCAAATTTCGATGACTCGTTCGAGCATTTCGACTGGCGAATGTAACGCGTGATGTTTTGCTCCAAGGCGTGATTCAAAGCGGGATTATCCGCACAGACTTTAGACTTTACTCCACAGAAAACGGTCTAACGATGTGTTATCACACGAACTTGGTGGCCAATCGAGAGGTCAAAAAAGTGAAATTATCTGCTCACCGAAGTGTTCTTTCAACAAATCACGTCTTCGTGTACATTCTCAACAAAATGCTGGACGTGGTCTACTTGGTCAATTATTGTCCAATAATGAATGCAGGGTCTCAAGATGGTATTGCGAATAGTACGCTCAGTAGGCTGATTTGTTGACCATAAGTTGAGCGAAGCGTCCGAAACATATTCTTTACAGAACGTAAATTTCGTTTCGTACAAAAGTTGAACGATATGGAATGATCTGCCAAAATGGGCTTTTGGAAAAAGTGCCTCTACTTGGATCACCCTTTACAGGCGTTTGTTGCTATGCACTCATTGTTGTTTTTGTTTATGGGTTAACGTATGGCATGAGTATGCGTTGCATAGAAAAACAACTTGACACAAATATATAATATGTATATATATACATCTATATATGTACTTCAAAAGCGATGCCGCTGCTCTAGAAAAATATGTAAATGGTATGCATGGAAAATGATGCTATCTGGGAGCAAGTATGTGCTTCGTATAGCCTCTTTGTCGACATTTAGCCACTAACAGCTACCGATGACTACCAGAAAGTATGCATGCCGGTATGGAAAATTCTAATTTAAAGAAATCTGTTCGAGATTTTCGACGTACAACCTGTATTAATTATAAAGTTAGGTGAAGTTAATTTCGGTTATCTTGTTTAAAGTCGGTTATCATGTTTAAAATCTGCGAGCGAGATGGGCATTGAAATGGAACGGCAAGAAAGCTAAGATCTCTTCTCACATACTCGTAAGCAATGCTGCATAATTTTGAGAGCGGTGAATCAAACAGTCAACTGGTACAAGGCTAACAGAGTGGTATAAACAATTAAAGATAGATTAGAAAATGGGTTTACCTCTTTAATCGGTATCCATATACTTCCCACAGCGGCAGGGGCTTAATTTGCCGCGGTAAGGTATGTCTGTCGTAGTAGACGACTAAAATCATACATAGTGCACTATGTCTGTATATTTGGCTTAGTCTTTGTCAGATATAGGGCTATAATACTCAGCTTGAAATGAGGTTATATGAAATTCCTTCTAATGAAAAAACATTTGAAGTTTTGCCACAAATGTCACCAGTCATTCAGTTTGTTGAGTAATCAATTGGTAGTAGGAGAAGCTGCAAGGTCTGACCGAAGACTTAAATCTGGTACCACGGAGATCAGTTAGCACTTGGAGTTCGCTTCAATCTGCTCATTAGGTTTGACCCTTTGGGGAGATTTGGGATGGCTGTAGTTTAAACTTAAAGACGGGTAGGATTGAAAAACTCAATTCAGTGTGGAGTCGCACTGCGGCCGCGTGCCGGAACACAGAGCTTCTGGCTCGGCTTCGAATTCAACCAAGGTGGAAAAGGTGTCCCTTCTATCCGACCAATTCAAACCAAAAAATACTTGCAACAAGCATTTATTATTTAAGGCGATGATCAACGCATTGTTTTGATTTAAAAGAACCGTGAGCTAAAACCGTCTTGGACAGGTACTCATATACTCTTTTGCATTAAATTCAGCTGTTGATATCGTCTTGATTTCACATGTAGCTAAATCGGTAAGCTACCAGAGCTCTATATCGGATATTACTCTGGGCTGCAATTTTCAACCTAAAAATCTGCAGATATCATCTTCAGACGAATTTTTGATGTATGCACTTTTTGGAACTTGCAAAATCTCTGCAAACCCGGCAACGCTGCACCAAAAAGATGTTCTGAAGAAAATCATTCCTGGGTTCTACAGCTTCTATGAAAATAAAAATATGTACACACACTGTTAGCAACATAATTGAGCTAATAAATTTGGCTTTGGAATATAATTCAAATTTTTATTTCGAACCCGAAAACATTACACTACATCAAATAGATCCCTCATGCCGACGAGAAACGATCGCGAGTGGGCTAAATGTGTCGGCAATTATCGGAAATCAAACAAAAACAGATGCCGCGCGTTGTTTACTCGATTATGTGCTTTCTGGTGCGGCATTAATTTAGAATTGCGCATTACAACAAAAACACAAACACACATATATGTACATGGAAAAGTGGATTAACGCCAGTGGCATGCCGAATTACAACGAAACCGCGCTGCTCTCTTGTGGCGCTTGCCCGCAGACTGCTGTCTGCCACCGCATCGCGTTGCCAACCAACCAGCATCGCGTAGCACATTAATAAGCGTTGCATAGCAAGCGCTGCGGCATATACTTGGTGGAAGCGCGTGTGCGGCAAGCGCGCTAGGCAGACGATGCGTGTGCGCGTGTGGCATGCAAAAGGCAGCGCCAAATGAGCCATGAGTGAACACTTAATATTGTAAAAATGAGTGTGTATGTATGTATGAATAAATGAAAAGTAATAAGAAGACGCGAACAGACGCAACCTACCAGCACATAATGGCGCGTGTCTGCAACAAATTGACTGACGGCATTTTTCAAATTTTAATTTTATTCACACAAACACTAGTCTAGTTACGCATACGCGTTCGGAAGCTGCACAGCAGCTTTTCTCAAGATTTAGCGGTCAATGCCACGCGTGGGCCTCGCACTGCCACTTCTCACTTTAGCAGCCAAGCTTCTTTTTTTCACTCTTGCGATAGGCAAATCAATTAAATATGAAAATATTTACACAAACTTTTCGCACACACTCCCGCTTCCCCACACACCACTTTCGCGATTTCGCGCTTATCACCAGTTTCTCAATTCTTCTGCTTACGCGTATCTGCCGATCTTTCGTTTGCCACTTTTCACTTATCGATTTGTTGTTATTGTAATGTTAATTTACTTATTTTGACTATGAGCGATTACAGATCGGCGCCTACTAACTGCTCAAGTGCGAACGGAACCAGCGGAATGCCGCTGCTGCGTTTGTATGTGTGCTGTCACACACTCCGCTTTGTTGCGGTTTGTTCAGTTGTTGGGGAAATAGTAAATAGTAAACTCGTTGCTTGCCCGGCGTCCGTCCAACTGCTCAGCCAACCAAACGGCCGAATTAACGCGACAAAACTGATTTGAATTTGTACTTTGCAAATTTGCTCATGACATTCGCTGGCGCTCCGGCTTTAGCGCTAGCGGAGAGCGTTCTGACGACCCTTCTCATGCACCGGTGTGTGTGTCGGCGCTTGTGCGAGTGTTTCCGTCTCCAGTGTGCGCCTAATAAGGCGAGCAAACGCTACTAATAGTCAAGAAAATATTTGTGATAACTGACAACAACAACACAGCGGCGACGCAAGGTGTTCGAATGCATTTACTCCTATCTATGTTAGATACACCCTTTTCGCAGAAAACATGAGACGAGTTCAAAATAATTTGTTAAAAAATTCTGCGGCAATGGATTTGTATGACAAGTTAATATTTTGTTGTGGAGTTTTCTTATAATTACTTGGCTATGGATTCGAAAATGTCTAATAGTTGTGAGTAGAGTCTTTTGAAGTATCAAATTCAAGTTGTCTTCGATTCGCTAAATATTGGAGACTAGCGAATCGAACGAACATGCAATACCACCCCGCAACTGGCTAGATTTGAAGATAGCAGTTATACCACTATAATGATGTATCTGTATGGATGCATAAATATAATGATGGAGTCATGTATAGAAGTTCACGCAAGTGAGGAAAGTTCTCTCTAAACCATTCACTTTGGAATGGCCATAAACGATTTTTTTACAATGGATCAAACAGCTTACGACTTTCGATCTTTGATCAACTATCCTCTGGAAAGCCAGAGAACATCCGTTTGAAGGCGAGGCCTCCCATATATGAGGTTGAACCGATTTCATGTTGAGCTTTCAAGTACTTTGTTTTAACCTTTTGAGATTCTGCGATTTTCTATGTTGATATTTTCAAAATCCATTCTTTGTTGAACTTGTCTGTTGGAACTTCTGCACCTGTTTTCGAATCTATGAAATCCGTTCTCATTCGATTTCGTATTTTGTAAAGAGCGAAATAAGTTTGTTGCTTTGTTTCAAGGACTCCTTGCTTTTAACTTCTATTGGCGCACTTACATCTCGTGATCCCTCGCTGAGTTCTTCTTATAGTATAACAATTATTGTTAATCGAAGTAGAAATATTAATATTAACTGCTTTAATTTAAACTTAGTGCGTGCGGTTGACCCTTGTAGTCATGCTTGAGCTCACCCCGCTTCATCTAGTGATCGGTCAGGTAGCCAAGCACACATTTCTACAAATGATAGCTGAAGGATGTGGCAAATGTAAGGTAATGTCCAACACGAACAAGTGGTATACTGACGGCTCGAAAACATCGGAGGGAATCGGTGCAGGAATCGCAAGATCACACACTAAGCTCTCGGTACCTATGGGAAGTTTTCCGAGCATTTTTCGGACAGAAGTCTTTGCTTCAGTCCGTGCGTACTTAGTGGCACTAAAACCAATCTCCTCCTACGAGATCAAATCGCTACTGGTGCAGGAGTGTAGATAATGGCTAAATAGCCTAGCGGAATGTAACCATGTGCACCTCATCTGGGTGCCCGGTCAAAAAGGTATAGTCGGTAGCGAACTGGTTGATGAGCTGGTCCTTTGCTCCGCAAAAAAGAATGAATAGGCAGGGAGAGGCATTGTAAAAGGGTGGTACAATCTCAGTAGGTTTAAATATGCCATTAACTTTCCTAGAGATAAACTTAGGCTACTGATCGCATTCTACACTGGCCACTGCAAGCAGTGAAGAAGGATGTACACAGCATGGGCCTAGCCTTTTTGCCTAAATTGCAGGTTCCGCGACAGGGAGCCGAAAACACCACACAGGCTTAAGGCCCTTGAATCCATGTTTCGATCGCTTCGTTAACACCCAGCGGAATATTGGATTCTATCAATATGATGGGGCTATGTGAGTCTTTGTGATTTAGGAGAGGGCACAAGGGACCGAAGGTCGCGGTGCAGTCATCGTGTAATAATCAATCAATCAATGTGCGGATCCTGTTATCCTGTTCTTTTAGAAGTTTATAAGCAAGTAAGTGAATGAATAAAGGTTGCTTTAAACAAAAGAGGATCTCCAAAATGTTGCACTAATATGGTTAACGATCTTCAATGCGGAGATAATATCTATACAGGGTGTTCCAAAATGTACCGCAAGATTTAAATTCGGCGCAATTACAAAATCTCTGCAGAGTTGACGAGTTTAAGTCAACGTTGCGAACATATTTTGTGTTAATTTTGCGACACACTTAGTTACCGCTACAAGATATCCATATCGAATATTACAAGCTGAGTTCTTTCAGGTTATGAAAAACGAGTAAAATTTATAAGGTAATCTACACATGGAGGCTATGGAATATTTCTCGGTTAGAACTTTTTATAATATTTTATGGTCAACCCTAAGCTTTATAAGAAACAACAGATTGATAACCTCCACATTTACTCAGCGCACATAAAGAATGGGTAGAAAAACAATTTTGTAATTTTTATTTAATTTTGTTGTTGTTGTGTTTGCTTTAGTATTTGCTTGCTTGAATTTGTCTAGTTATTGCTTCGTGCTCAGCGCTGGACTAATATCACTGTAGCGACAATTAAATGATTAAATGAGCAAGAAAATGACAACAACAACAATAGTAATAATAACAAGAGCAATAAAAACAAAAATAACAATAAGAACAATAACAACAACAACAATTGCAATGGAAATTGGCAACAAGTGAGCCACAGCTGACGTTGATGCGGCAAAAGTAAAGCGAAAAGCTCAAAAATACAGCTATAATAACAACAACAATAATAGAAATTATGGAAAACAATTATAAGAAAAAGCAACACAAGCAAACAGATAAGATGCGAGCGCGGGAGAGCGTTACAAAAACCCAGATAAGCAGAAATGTTGGGGAACGAGCGCGAAAGAGAGCTTGTTTGAGTTGTAACTGTGCCTTGCAAGCTTACAAGTCCAAGGAAATCAACAGTTCCGAGTAAGAGCTGGAGGGTTGGCTTCCGAGAAACCGAGAAAAGCGCAACCTTCAAATTATGGTCGCCGTAGCCAAGAAGTCGCTGTATAATGAATATTTGCACACCACCCCTCCCCCGCCAACATACCGTACCCACGAGAGTGTCACCTATCGGTATGGATTTGCAGGCCAACAAAATGCGCAAGTAAGTGCTTATGCATATATAAAGATATTTGTAGCCACCGCACACACACACACACTGATAGACAGACATCACTGCAACGCTGTTGGCAAGCGCCGGACGACCCCTAAAGCCCTGACGAAGGCCATGCAGCTAAATTACTAGTGGCCATTATTTGCGCCAGATAAACAACAGTTATATACTTATTCATGTTTTTATGTACATATGTGTGTGTGTTTGAGTGTATGTGTGCAAGTGTAGCCTTTAGTGGGCTATACAGCTATCATGTCCGTGTGTCTGCGCCTGTGTATGGATGCGCTGTTTGCTATTTATATGTCTGCATTGAAAATCTAATTCTACCAACAAATGCATTCTTCAATTACTGTGCTTGTGTTGGTGGCCCTAATTTGAATCCATAAGTGTATGCCTGTGTATGTGTGTGGAAATTTCATAGTGTCCTAAGGAAACTGGAAAATTTCTTTGGTAACTCGATGAGGCAAACATTTGATGAAATATTATATAATTTACTTTAAGTGCATGTGTTTGTGCATGTGTTGGTGTTTATTTCTGGGAAATAGACAGTTTTATAAATAAGTGCTTGCAGCCGGGAACAGAGCACATATTTACATTTAATTATTTTATGAATGAAGAGCGCACATTTCTTAATTGATTGACAGCGTTGGGGATTAAGTTTTTGCTCTTTCGCATGCCTTCGAAAATCGAAAATAAACACTAAATTTACTCAGAGCGCCTTCTGAAAGCAGAGGGGAGGGTAGTCAGTATTAGTAGTTTCACCTACACACCCTCCTCGAGTTATTAAATAACTTTTTGGATAATAGCAAATGATTAAAACTTAATTTGACTCATGAAGATCGTTATTTGACAAAAATAATTTCTTCAAACAAAAATATTGGGTAATGGAATGGGTTGACACAGTTACTCATAATCATTTTAACTTTACAAAGTTGATTGTTATCTCAAGTACAATACTAACTTTATAATATTTATGCGTCTTTTGAGAATATTAACTATGTATAAAATTCTTCATTATACTCGTCTATATGGATGCCTTACACCCAAATCTGCACAATTAACCAATAGTATACTGGGTAAATATCTATCTGTATGTAATTGCTTGGGTAGTTGAAAAAGCCTTTCGTATTTTGTCCATAGATCTCCAGTGCTACCAATCACATTTTGCCATACCATATATTGTTGGAAAAGTAAGATCTTAAACTTCACTTAATTCAGGGAAGTTGATAAAAGTTACAGCTATTCTGAAAAAAATGAGTAAAAATAATGAAGAAATTCGCTATTTTTTGATTTTTTTTTTTAAAATAAGGGAAGAATGCCAAGCAAGCTCCCAATGGAATTACGAAATTTACGGAGACAATGCTGTATCAGTTCGTGTAGCACAACAATGTTTCGCTCGCTTCCGTTCTGCAAATTTCGATTTGAAAGATGCACCTCGCTCTGGTCGACCTATCGTTGAATAAGTCCAAGACTGTCACATAAGCAGCCATGACATCGCTAATGAACTTAACATTCATTTAAAAAAAGCTGGCTGCAAAAAACATCTGCGATTCTTTGCTGAAACAAAATACTGTCAACAACTTATGAAATTGAAGCAACCAATCGAAAAAAGCGGTAGAACTGATCAACGGAAAGGGCTTCGTCTTCCATCAGGAGAACGCTACACCATATACATCTTTGATGACTCGGAAAAAACTAGGAGAGCTTGGCTGGGAAGTTTTTATGCATCTACCATATAGTGTTGACCTTGCGCCATCGAACTACCATTTGTTTCGGTCAATGCAAAAGTAACTTAATGGAGTAAATTTGGCCTCAAGAGAAGCCTGTGAGAATTACTTGTCGCAGTTTCTCGCCAAGAAACCAGAAAAGTTTTACACTGATGGAATGATGTCTCTAGCGGAAAATGGCAAACAGTGGTTGATTACAATGGTACATATTTGGTGCATTAAAGTTCATTAGAAATATAAAAAAAAAAGTTGAAGTTTGAATAGAAATACGAAAAGGCTTTTTCGACTACCCAATATACTTGTATATCAAATGAGAATACTTTTTGTGGATTCGACGTACTCTGTCTTGATTTAAAAAACTTTATGTCGAACTCACGGAACTCAATAGTAATAATGTTAACTTTTTAATTGTCTAGCTTTAAAGCTGTATGTTCATACCAATATATTTAAAATACTCATTGAGAAGTAAGAATACTCACTATATTGAGTTATTAAAGTAATCAATGAATAAATTCACTAACAGCAAAATTTTGTCATTGTAGGTTATATCCAAATAAGTCTAGATTAAATTGATAAACGAGGAACGCACTGTAACCTTAGGTGCGCCCTCTCCTAAATAACAAAGACTCTCCTATCCCCAGCATATTCAGAAAGTGCAGTATACTGCTGGGTGCTAGCAAAGCGATGTGATCCTTATTGGGAAACATGGGTCCAAGGGCTCTCAACTTGCGGTTACAGAGTGCCGTGCAGTCTATTAGCAGGTGTTCGGGTGTTTCAGGTTCCCTGTCGCAGAAATTTATGCAAGAAGCTAGGCTCATGTGGTATAAGTGCTTTTTCAGCTTACAGAGACCAGTGTAACATAAAATGCCACAAGTAGTCTGAATTTGTCCCTAGGGAGGTTAATTACATATTTAAATCTACTGAGGTTGTAGTCTCACTTTGGCTATTCCTTCTTCTCTGCGAATCAGCTCCTTTATGTTATGGGGAGCTACCGCGAAAAAGGGTTCAGTACCTACCTGAATCAGGTCTAAATATATGTTATTATTTACAACGTTCTTCTCCAAACCCAAAAAACTATACAATTTGCATCTAAACTGATTTCTAACACAAAATGATCGCTAGAAAGAGGGAATGGTTTTTTCAGACGAAATGAAATTATAATAATTATAATAGCTTTTTAAAGGTTTTGTGGTATGGTGGCAAAATCCCCCCCTTAAGGTGAAAGCCATTTTCAGAATATGGCTTGGATTTTGGATTCGCTTGGAAAGTTTGATGGGATAAAAATGAACACATATACGCGAAAGTACTGTTCTTTGTCGATCATATATGAATTTTGTCTTAACGTTGACGAATTAAATGTCGAAATTCCCCGGGTACTCAATCAATGAATCATTAATTTCGTAAAAGACTGAATTAAAATATGAGTGGTGTGCATTCGAAAAAAACTTATGATTTTGAAATTTATTTCAACCTAGATTTCTTTCCGAAAATTCCTGTGAATTTATTTGAATTTTGATAAACATTAAATAGCTTGAAGAAAAGCTCACTCACACACTACGAGGTACTTGAGACTGTCTAGTGTGTCTACTTATAACTTGGAATGTGAAATAATGTAAATTTGAATATAATTGTATATGCATATTCAAATACACACAGTGAAAGTCACACGATCTCGGTGCATATTTTATATACTATAATACCTAAGGGTTCTAAATTTTGCTCAATCATCATTTGGTATTAATAATTTATACCGTAAATTTCTCCACTTAAATGTTATGACAGCAAAACATTTCACAACTCATAAACCGCACGATTTCTTTCAGAGACTGTGAGCAATGCATTCTCTACCTATTGAAAAGTAAAATATTTTTATATCTTTACTAACCTCTCTAGGGTTTCCCGCAATTCATAACTCACAATATTTTTTTCCTGATAATATATTTTATATCTTTTCACCACACATATACTTGTAGTAAATATGTGAGTCACCTTCATAGAAAAAAAAAGAAATATTTGCGTTTACTTAGACAAACCTACTCTTCATATTGAGATTTGTTCGAGAACTTACTTTCTCGGAATACAAAACAATTATATTCGGAATCAAGTAAGAAAAATAAAGAATTCTGATACAATGAGTAGTGTACTTTAAATGTCATATCATTCAAGAATCAAATTACATTTATTTTACTATCATTCCTTCGCTACTTGATTGGAATACTAAAAAATATTACAGTGGCTAAAAAATTTAAGAAAGAAGCCATTCATTCAATGGAAACAAAGGAGACCAGGCATCTAAAAATACGCTATCTAACTGTAAAAGTCAAGTGTGTGTAAATAAAAGCCATGAAAATCAAGACAAAATTTAAAACCACCAAATTGCAAGTAACAAAAAGATTTATTAAATCCCACAACACTTATGATAAGATAGTCGGACATTCAAAATAATTGTAGAGACGTGCGCTGAGACACCAAAACTTTAAAGACACTATTATTTCAAAGAATTACAACAACAAGCGAAAAGAGCGTGAGCAAATTTCAATTAACGAAAAAAGTATTCTCTCAGTAAGCGGACATAAAGAGAGAGTGCACTCAATGTTCCAAACAAAGGTTGTTATTTGATAAGGAGGCACTGATAAGCGCTTTCAGGCGGCGTCGTGATTTGCCAAGAGCAATGTGCAATGATAACTCAGAAAGCGTGCGATTTGAGGGCGCGTTGAAGTGCCGCTCCGCCAAGTGGAGTGGAGTGGGCTGTTAATTATAATTTAATGCTCTTCAAATGCGCTGCTTGGCGGCTTTTTGTTAATATGTAGAGTGTTCTTGTGGTGAGAAATTATTTTTGGTTTGTGGACCCTTGGACTTTGCCGTTACCGTTACCCTTATCACCCACACTTTTTGTTTTTACTTGCTTCGTCATGAATGAATGGGAATGAATGAAAACGACGGAAATTGAAATCGCTGTAGTAAAGGGTTTCCTATTCTGTTAAAGAAAATGGTTTTTAGGTATAAAAAATTGTTTTGCTTTATTAGTTCACAATATTTATGGTATTTAGTAATTTAGTGTTTGAACACAATGTTAGGCTTATATTCACTTTGACAAGGCCCTAAGAGGCTTCAAGGCTGTGACACTGATTATAGCCACCCTCTAAATTTTCGACACCGATTTGTCTTTTACTTCAAAATAGGCCTCAGTTTCGGCGATAAACTCATTCGACGAAACTTACTTCCTACCGAGCATTATTTTGAGATCTGAGAACAGCAAATATTTGTTGGGAATTAGATCCAGAGAATACAGTGGATGCGGAAGCAATTCGAAGCTCAATTCATAGATTTTCTAAATTTTCACTGACTTGTGAAGCGGTGTCCTTCAAAACGATTCAATAACGCTATGTAATATTCGCTGTTGATTGTTCTTCCTTTCCCAAAGTAATCACAAAAAATTATTCCATGGGCATCCCAAAAGATAGAGGCCATCTTGCCAGTTGACTGTTTTTTCCTACGCATTTGAGCGGGTTAATCGTATGACTGTGTGACTTGGATGACTGTCGATTGGACTTCGGGTAAAAAGATGCAGACATGCAGGCATCCATTGTCACATATCGACGTTTTTTTTACAATTGAACATCTTGGGACACACGCTGTGCTTTACAACTCGTCGTAGTTTTTGTCAAAGTGAGCTCGCTCGCCACCCACTTTACACAGAGCTTTCTTATACCACGTTCAGTTGAAATCTTTAGAATGTCCCATATCTCAAACAACTTCATTTTACGGTCATCAAAAATTATTTTAAGGGCTTTGTTGATGCGTTCGTCTGTAACAACTTCCTTTGGGCGTCCCTTGCGTTCACTGTCTTCGGTAAAACATTAATCCTTCACGGTTGATTTTCCTGGGGCAATGTTTGGGGACTCGTCATGAAACCAAGTTTTTACTTCAACTGTATTTTTCCTCTCAAAAAACAATGTTTTATGAACACGCGATTTTCTTTTCAGCCACTTTTTCCACAATAACAAAAGTTGCTTCACTCAAAATCCAGGAACGAATAATCTGGCAGCTGTCAAATTTATACATGCGCTGTTTAAAGCCTGGGGCTATCTTTGTGCTGGGCCGGAGACTTTTTGATTGACCTCTTATGAAGACCATCCAGTCGGTCCATATCTTAACCACCTTTCCCAGCATAGCTTTCAGTAAGTGCCCAGTCGTAGCTAGATTATCGGCAAGGGGCATTGACTTGATGTAGAAACCACACAAAAAATAGTCTAAAGCTGCAATACATATCATATGATTTATGGCATACCCATTTTCGCTTCAATGAGATCGCTAAGAGTAACAAGCCTAAAAGGAAATTTTATACGTTTGAAGAACCGCTTTTTATAAACTTTTTATAAATATACTCTATACATACATTTATTCTTCGAATAGCCTTGTAATGTATGGAAATCAGGAAAAATATTACAATATAAAAACAATAACAACTCGAAGGTAAAATATATGTATGATAACTATGATACGTAACTTCTATAGATATCGATTTCGTTTTAGTCAAATTGTAATTGTAGGCAATAAATATAAAAAGTGGAACTAACTATTTTTTGTTATAGTTCACTACAATTAAGCAAAACTTTGTAGTAAAAGCTATTTGCTCAGCAATCGCCACTTTTAATTGGCAAATTTCACTGTCCATACTTTGTGTAACGGTTTCATCAAACTCGGCGCCCACCAAGAGCTCGCTCATCATCGGTGGCACAATGGTTTGTGGGTGGAAAGAACAAAGGCTTTCGCACACAATGTGGTTTGTGCGTTGTTGTAGTTTTTGTATAAAAATAAGTTGGTTAAAAACTATAAATAAATATTTTCCTTGGAAATATGCCGTAAATTTATTTTTGCAATGTTTCGCCGAAAATGCGAGCACAACAGTTATGTTGTTTACGTGACTTATGGTTTTCATACAACAAATACAACCAAGTGAAACCGATATTTTATTTAAAGCTGCAAGTAACTTATTTTTAAATTGTTACAAAGAGTGACTTTCGTCATTGTTGCATTTTATATTTTGCCTCGCTTTGTACAGTTTTACATACATACATACATACTCGTGTATTTATATTTTCAGTCGCTGGTTGTTAAGGTGAAATTTCGTGCTAAATTTGAATTTCCAGTATTTTATTTCGGCGAAATATTCACAAAATTCATTACGTAACTTTTAGCAAAGTATCGATTTCGAGGGGGAGTTACCTCTAATTTTAAAAAAAGTATCAAGTCTTGGTAATTAAAAATTAAATTTCAATTGCAATTTTATTTTAATAAAGTTCATAATTAAATAATTTCTGTAAGGCATTTCCATATAAATTTTTAGTTTATAAAATATTTTTTTAGTAATTTTATTTTCCCTTAGAAATTTATGCATCCAAAAATGTATAACAATGAATGTTGTCTACTTTCGGGAGCGCAATTTATTAGCTGAGACTCAAACCAAAACAGTTTAAAATTTAATTGAGAATATGTTGCTGCAACTTATATTAATAAGAAAGACTTCACGGGGTAGTTTCGAAGTAAGATTTTTCACGATAACATGCCTAGTTATTGTCTAGAAATTATCCATACCTTCAATAAATATTTCTTATAGCACTTTTTTGTGAAAAGTATGTCAAAATCAAGTTCTCTCGCAACTTTATAGTGCTTTGGAAGATAAATAACTAAAAGTGTCTGTTGTCACTACACCCTTTACCACCAAATTAGAGGTATGTATCTAAATTTAGTGCTCAGTTATGGCACTTTATATGTTTTCAGTTAATGGCGTTTTGTGGGCGTGACAGTTGTTCTACTTCCAATACCGTCATTCCATCTTTTGTGGATGTCAAAGAATACTGTAAACTTCCTACATACTGGAAGTTTCTTCAACATACCTCATTTTTTACTTCAGTTATCGCTTCTTCGGATGGACAGATAGACAGTCACCGGAATTTCAATTCGTTTGGTCAACCTGACTAATTATATGCAAAGGGTGATCCAGGTAGATTATTTTTCAGTAGTCTTTTTTGACAGATAACACGTGAGTCGTGTCAAACAGTCCTGATATTTTTGATCAGTACTGTTTGGCATTCCATCATTTAAAGACTTACGCCTAAACAACGCTTACAAATCTTTCAACTTTTTTACGAAAATTCGCGTTTTCGCAACACCATCAACCATCAAGTTCATCAGTTCGCATCAAGTTCGTGCGGCCAATCCCGCTTCGGTTTAGGCCTTGGAACAAAACATCACGTGTGTCATTCGCCAGTAAATCGAAATGCTCGAACGAGTCATCGAAAATTGTTCTCAACGGATTGGCTATCTGAGACGTAGCCGTGGCCAACATTTGAAGGAAATAATCTTCAAAAGATGAAGTATATTTTTAAAAACAATCGTTTGGTGATCAAAGTTATTATACTGTGTAGCAACATATTGCAAGAGATTATTATGCTCTAAGTACTAATCTGAAAGAAAATTTTCGATGATATGCCACGAGGCCTGTGCTGCAGGGTCATTTACTCAATTTATTCTATTTTTTGGCGTGATAATAGATTATATAATTATTTGTTGCGTTAGTTATTTATTATTTTTATTTAGTGTTTGTTGCTTGAACTGCAGAAAATTTTTTGTTTGGATGAAACCAATATAAACTCAATAAGAGATTAAAAAAAATAATAATTCAAACTCATTTCTAAACTCATTCAAAGCCAATATACCGATATTCCAAATATCTTTTTTTTTTCAAACCAAAAAGCATTTCAAGTTTTAAGAGGCAGAAACTCTAAAACACGTAATGAAAACTCAATCCTCTGCCACTGATGGGCCATTAAAAAATAGTAGCAATCCAATTGAATGGCTGTCATTCTCTTCAAATTGGAAACTAAAAAGGTTTTAAGCCTCCGCGCTGGCAGCTTTCCTCCACATTTTGTTGTTGTTGTGGTCAAACATTCGATTACATTGTTCACTGTGATCGCAGGGGAGTTTCGCTGCTCATTCGCCACATTTTGCGACTGGCATTTAACGCCGAGCAATCATTTTGCTTGACGACTGACCGTATGTGACACATTGACATGTGCCGTTATGACAGAACAGCAACACTATGGCACGCGCTAAGCGCTAAATAAACGAGAAAATTTTCCAAACAACCGAAAGCGAAAACTTTCAGTCCCAGCAAGGACATCACAACTCAGTGTTGGTGATTTTTTCCTCCCTCCCGCTGCTGTTGCCGCAGAGTGGCGGTCGCGTTTTTGCCGATGATGGCGCAACATCAAAAAGGCATCAACCGCAGCTGCTTGCGCGCATGACAGCTGTCACTGGGGACATGCATGTGGGGAAGACGGCGCAAAAAGCTTAGCCAGCTAACGACGCAAGCAGCGGCGGCACGCTGCCCTCGTGCCACTACGAAAATAAACAAACCGAAAATAAATTATACTTTTAAATGAGAATCTTATTTCGTTATTAATGTGCTGGCCGGTCCACGTGATCACACGTACAACAGGGCGCCAACACGTTCCGGCTTTAGCACAGCACGTAAAGTGTAGCTAGCGGCCACCAGGTCGTATGATTAATGTGCCTGCGGGCTGGTCATCAGCCGACTACTACATTAATGTGCAGCAGTTTTGGGCACTTTTGTTACACTTTATTTTGCTATTTTTACAACTTTATGAATTTTAATTTCTGCTTGCTTTGCGCATTTAATTTTAATGAAATCCCAAGCGCTGGTCAACGGATGCGATGCTGCTGCTGGTATTGCACTGTTCGAGTAGTGCACTAAAGCAGGTGGGGCGGCGGTGTGTCTGTTGACTTCGTCCAAGTTGTGTTTGTTGACTTTGTGTCAGACACATTTTAAGTAGGCCACCTGCTGGCTTGTTGGTTTTCGGCCTGCGTGCGGCCACAATGGCTTCCGCCGCCGTCCCTCAGTTTTGTTTGTTTCCTCGCACCTGAGATGAGTGGTAGTCCAGGTCTGCGGTTTAAATGGCTGAAGTGGCTTCTTTTTAATTAAGTAGGTAGTCTCTTAAAAGTGGGTGTGTGACTCTTTCAGTGTGTGTGTTTTGGTTTCGAAAGTTAATGCGACCTCAGATAGCATTACTTTTACCTTTATGGTTATTTAATGTAAATACTTGAATTTGAATGTGAAAGTAATTAAAAAAGGGGTTTCAATAATGTAGTTCTCACGGTTGTCTGCACAAAATAATTAATTTCGCTTATGTGTGCCTCCGAATTACTCCGAGAAATCTTGGAGAGGTAGTGTTGGCAAAGTGTACACTGTCTGGGGTTTAAGGCATTGTTTTGTAAATTATAGCAAGCGGATTTATGTAGTTATTTTTAAGAGGTGAGCAATTGTCTTACAAAGGCTCGGGTGGTAATATAAAATATTAAAAAAAAAAATGTATTATAATGAAAGAAAGATATAATTTTAAAGCAAGAAGCCCCTACTACTAACTCTAGTTCACATTTATTTTGCCACTGTGATGTTAGAGGCGTTTTCTCGCTAATTTTAAAATGCTAAAACCGAAATTGATAGTAAACGTTTCTTACAACATAGGCATTTTTGTGTTGAAGTCAAGGCGTATGGGCGTCAAACCAACACTATTTAATAAAATGACAAAAATATCTGTTAGCGATGGGAAATTTTTGGACTCAAATTCTTAGTCTGGGCCCATCACATGTACTCACAGATCTATTGGCGCATCAAAAGAAAATTTTTCCTCAGATTTGTTGAATAGTGTAATGTATTTTTATTTATTATTTCTGATGTTTTCAATTTAAAATTGGTTTTTAACACAATTAAATACAAAATCAATATTTTTGTTCGGATTTTTTGGGCAGTGTAATTTAGTTTTATTTACTATTTTTTATTTTTTTTAATTTAAAATTGATTTTTAACACAATCAAATAATAAATTTTTTTTCAGATTTGTTGAGTAGTGTAATTTATTTTAATTTTTCAACTTTGATTTTTTTGATTTAAAATTTATTTTTAACACACACAAATACAAAATCATATAAATATAATGCTTAATTCAGATTTCGGTAGCTTCAATACTGCTATTAAGGCTTTACATAAAAATAAGCTAAGTCTTTATATTTCTCCTTTTGTATTTTTAAATAAATGACTTTAAGGTTCAATTAGTATTAGAAGACGCTTTAAGAGTTGTGAGTAGAAAACTCTTATTTATGTTTTCTATTACCAAAAACATCATTCCCGTCTAACGAAATCTCATAAACGTTTAAATTTTTCACATAAATTTCGTAAATTCGCGAAGATATGCGTCTATATTCATTCCCGCATACCCTTCGGCCTTGCCTTGATGATGAATTCAACCAAGCTTTGCATTGCTTATATATGTTGTGAAACATATACAAGTACTTCGCTGACAATGAACGGCGTCTCCTTTGAGTCTGGCGCAACACACACACACGTGCACAGAGAGATGAAACCAGATAGAATTAGCGGCAATAAAAAGGCTCAAGCGCCAGTAACCTTGGCACTGACATTAGAAGCAACGGCAAAAGCAAATGAGCGCAAGCCAATAGTTGTGAGCGCATGTATGTGTTTAAATGATTTCGATACACAAAAAATAAACACAAAATTGTAACAGCTTACGAGACAAAAGCCTTAACGACGGGTAGTCAGTCAGGCGGTGTTTGGCGATGAGAGGCTTTTGAGTATTGTCGCTCATACGCCGTGTACATCGGATTGCCTACATTGGCTTTAGTCTGAAGCTCCATGAGTGCAACACAAGCAATTTCATCGCCAAGTAGCTAGCTGGGTTAGTAGTTTCAATGCAGCAGCGTTATCGATATTCAATTCACAATTGCAATTGTTGCAAAGCAGAGAAATGTAATTTAAAGCGCTACAGCAAATTTCTAGTTAAAACCTTTGGTATCAGATAATTTAATTTTTATTAGAAACAGATAATTAAATGTTGATTATCAGCTGAAAGTTTTGAGTTATTTAGAAAAATATCATAAGATTTAGAAATGTTGTTTTGAGGGAATATTAAAATACCTCAAGTAGTCTTTTTGAATATAATCTCTGATGAGTTGCCCAAGCACTACTATAAAATTGAAAAACAAGAAACAAAAAAGAAGCTATAATACCCAAACAAGAACTTGATTTCGTTTAAAATATTACCCATAACTCCACGACCTATTTACCTAAAAGCGCGATAAAGTTAACCAAACATTTTCTAATTGCGCATAAAGAATACTTCAAGGAACAAACGGAATATGCTTTAGTATTTCCAAATGGCATCCTTAATCCTAGTTTACTAAGTATGGAATTTTATTTTATGTTTGCATATTTTTTCAGCCAAATGTTCTATGCAAATATTTAGATCTTACATATTTCTTTGTTCTCTGCAAGTCGATTGCATAATTTTGAGCATTTGAGAATATTCCGAGTTATTTAACTTAGAACTGTTTCATATTTATTCACGCGATAACTATCAACGCATACTTTTTGCATAGATTTGTCGTAAAATTTTGCATAAAATCGTGCGATGTGGAATTGAAGCGTGAGCGATTCAAAAAAATTGTATGTAAAGCAGTTAGTTCGCAACTATTTGCGCGGAAACCAAATAATAAATTCAAATTAATAAAAGAGGGGTACGAAGATTGTGACTTCTGCATGGCAAACTACAACCCAAAGGTGGGCAAAGAAGAGCGCCACACAGTTTTCCTTTACTTACTAGCGAAATGTGTAAAGAAACGAGTAGTTGAGCTGAAGCCTGTCGAGCACAAACGCATCCGGAACCCACAAAGTCAGCCAAGAGGCAGTGGGTTAAGATACAAACAAAAAAATAAACACACACATACATACTAACCCACACACACATACAAATGTTGCGTGCGAAGTGAACAATTCGCAGTAGTTAGCCAAGCAATGAGGAAGTGGAACAAATGATTTAACCACGACTCAGCACTCGAGAAATATGAGTTCATTGCCTTGAGGTGCAAATACTGACGAGTGGCTTTATTAATTTTTTCCTTGCATAAATATGACAAAGCAAAGCAATAACACGCTAACAAAGAATTAGCGCCAAGACCCTGAACAGGACGAGGTCAAAGGCACAGGAAAAAGCGGAGCGTGTGTCCATGCAACGGAAATATGTTTGAGGCAGCAGTTCTGTCGCCAGGCACGTCACACTGTCTGCTGCTGAACTGGCGCTAACTGTCACGAGAGCGCCGTTAAGTGCCGTTACTTGCTGCTGTCGAATCGTAAGCTCACACGACCAGTCAAAACGGCGAAAATTGCTGCCAATTAAAGTGTGTATTGTGTGGCAATCGTCGCATAACTTTAATAATGGACGACTTTTTTGGCAATTAGAGAACGTTGATGAACGCAAAATGTAGAAAATGCTTTAAAATCTGAAATAACAGCAAATGGAAACATTTTATCTTTAGATTGATTTTTTGAAAATTTGTGAATTGTGTTTTATTGGCACTCAATTTGTTAACGTGGTATGACAAATTAATTGCATGCAACACTAGTTGAATTAACACGCGACACAAACGTGAATTTATGATATAAAGTTAAGATCAATTAATATTTAATAATAGTTATTGAAATATTGTTTTATAAAAAAAAAACAAAAATTAATAGTAAAGATAAATAGTCCGTTCTTTTCCGTTCTGGAAAAAGTCAATGAAATTATGGAAAAAGATTGACCAGGTCCGTCACATAAGCACCCAGATATCGCTAAAGACCTGAACATTCATCATCAGGCGGTTTTGAACCATTTAAAACAGGCTGACTACGAAAATAAGCTTGATGTTTGGGTACCACATGTATTGTCTGTGAGAAATTCAATGGACCAAATTAACATCTGCGATTCTTTGCTGAAATGAAATGAAATCGAACCATTTCTGAAGCGAAAAGTAACAGGAGACGAAAAGTGGATCAAATACGATAACAATGTGCAAAAAAAATTATGTTCCAAGCCTGGTGAATCTCAATAAACGTTCGGAAAGCCAGGCTTGATGCCTCGAAAGGTTATGCTGAGTGTTTGGTAGGATTGGAAAGGAATCGTGGATGATTATGAGCTGCTCCAGCCTGGTTGAACGATTGATTCTGTATTTTACTGTCAACAGTTGATGAGATTTAAGCAAACAATCCAACAAAAACGTCCAGAACTGATCAACAGAAAGGGCTTTGTTTTCCATTGGGACAACGCTAAACCACACACACCTTTGTTGACTTGGCAAAAACTGGGACAGCTTGGCTGGGAAGTTTTGATGAATCCACCATATTGCCCTGACCTTGCACCATCGAAATATCATTTGTTTTACTCAATGCAGAACTCCCTTAATGGAGTAAAGTTAGCTTCAAGAGAAGCCTGTGAAAATGACTTGCCGCAGTTTTTCGCCAAGAAACCAGACAAGTTTTACACTGATGGAATAATGTTTTTATTATTTGATTGAATATTTCTAGATATATTCTTCTTCTTTACCTTTATTTTCGTACTTATATAAGTATATTATAGTTGGAATTTTATAATAATTGAATAAGTTTGCCGAACAAGCTAATACCATTATATCAATGTATGCAGTAACTGAGCTCACGTCTGTCAACTGTCAGCCATACTGACACACAAACATACTAACGCACACTTATGGTAACTATGAATAGCATCATTAAAGTCTTAGCAACTGCATTGATGGGATAAACATGTTCCGTCAATCGGCGGCGAAGACAAACTCCAAGCAGCAGCAACAGTGACAACACCAACCACAACAACAAAGTGAATGACAACAGCTTTCAACATGTTCCTGATGGCAGCATATGGATTGGAAGCTGCAATTAGTGAAATGACTGGAGAAAGTGAGTCGAAGCAGCAGCGAAAATGCACAACGGAACTTATGCGCGTGTGGCGCTCCTGCGAGAGAAGTGAGGCAGAAGTTTCGACCAAAGTGAAATTTATCAAATTGAGTACAAAACAAAACTTGAGTACGGTTATGAGCACTCTACTGTCCCCCACAACGCATGCTCTCGATCATTAATAAGAAAAGTGCAAAAGTTTTTCAATTTCTGCAATGTTTCGTAAAAACACTCGAATGCCGTGCACCCTCCACCAACATTATCATACCCCTCTTCGGTTGTATGTGGACTTTAAAACAACGCATTTGTCTACACAAATAGTTAATTGTTGATATCTCATGAAAAAGGCTCATTGATATCCACTTTTGCAATAGTTTTCGCTTCTCATTGCATGACTTTGGCTAAGCAAATACAAACATACAAAATACCCATTGCTTATGCAACAAATTTAGTGTCACATCATTTCAGTCATTTCATTTCTCAAGTGACTGCGCCTCTATTTTTTGTTGTTGTGTATTTTGTTAATTTTACTCATTTCAATTTTAGTTAAACAATTCATTCGGAATTTCATAAGTGGCAGTCTGTTCTACTTAACTCAGGAGCTTTGTAGCGCCGTCGAGTGTTTTGTTTGATTTGTTTTGTTCCGCTGCTTCTGTTTGTAGTTTTTGCTGTCGACACTCAACAGCTGCAATTGCTACTGACACCTCCACCGCCCATTGAAAGCATTTCAAGTCATTTATTCTGTCACTTTAATACTCATAGTCAAGAATGAACAATTTCCAAGTAAAACGTTTAAAGGAGTAATGAAATTTATATCTTTTAAGTATTTTTTATTAATGTGATATATATGGAATTTTGGAATTAGTTATGGAAAATAATTTTTTAGATAATGAAATTAAAATTTAAGTACATCGAGATAAACCATTATCAACTCTTAAAAATTTAGCCACGTCTCTCTCGAACTCAGACTTGCCGTAAATTGTTTTACCATTAATGTTTGTTACTTGGTCTTTCGTTTCGGTTTTCAGTTTAATATGAATTTCTTTTTTAATTATTTGCTCTAATCTACAGATGTGACTTCTATATATCTCATTCAAAACTATCATATCATATATAAAATTGTCTGCCTAATTATAGGCAATACTGTAATGAGTACTTATTTTTAATAGAAATTGCCTAATTTAAGGCTGATTTGTAAAACAATATCCAATATTTTCAAATTAGATTCTGCTAGGAGGTTTGTAAAAACAGAAAAGATTCTAAGCTATACCTTTTCCAGTGTCTCTTTTGCTTCACACTTACTTAATATTGAAAGGGTAGGTAGTAATTGAATGGAAATAAGAACTCAAATGTACCTTAAAAATCTCGAAAAAATCTGTTTCTCCTTAATCATTCTAATGCAGTGTAGCCAATTTCCATTGGAGTTCAAATCTACTTGCCTGTTCTAGTATTCTACTAGTTATACCCTAATCAGGGATGTTTCCTTCAAGAATCAGTGAGATTATGGAAAGAGCTTTACGAAGGTTACATCTTTGGGCTGCGAACAACGGACTATACGTAAGCCCTAGTAAAACGGGGCTGTCGCTGTTTACCCATAAAACAATGATAGCTCAGTTTAATCTTCCCTCATTCAGGGTTACCGAAGCTATTAAGTTACCTCCGACCGAGGCACTTAACATGCACCTGCATCAACTGCCCACAGATGAGTTCACTCGGAACGTAGCAGCAAGTTCGGCCCTCAGCATTAAGATAGGAAACAAATATGGATATAGCGACATACTGACCCAACTTAACCTAGGTAAATCAGACTACATATGTCCTTCCAAGGTTAGATTTCAATAGTTATTTTTATGAGAGGATACATTCTAGACGTGAATAAAGAAGAGGGTTGGTCGGGATGGAAGATACTACCTCGATAAATAGAGGGTGGGTCCGTTGGTTTATAATGCACTGTAGAATACAGCAGGAGTATACTCCAATGATCTACTGAACTCAGCTAGCATCTTCCAAGTGGAGGTTCTAACCTAGTAACTTAGAAGACCTGTAGAAATCTATGGAATCACCACGTGAGGACACGGAAAGCTATCATATACACGGGGAGCCAGACAGCACTGTCCACGCCAAAGATTAATTTCAGAGTAGTAAACAATTTCAGGCAAGTTTTAAGCTCACTGGCAAGTCAAATCGACTTACGCATACTTTTTTTCCCGGCCCGAGGAACATTTTCGGCAACGAATCATAGGCGGAGTTAATATCATGGCCGCTTGGAACGATCAAAGAATAGCTTTATATGCATTTTGTACAAATAGCTCAGAGCAGATGGCAATCAATAACATCATGAAAGATAACAAAATAGATATGGTCCAAGTATGACAAAAATAACACCAAAGGGTTATTATATAAGTCGAGAAATAGTATATATTGACTTACAGCCACTATAAAGGGACACAGGCCCTTGGAGAGCATAATCTATAAAACGGAGTGCCGTATAATAATGTTTGCCACGGCTGGAAGCAAGAAGGGGATAAGGAAACGATTTTCCATTATCTCCGTGAATGCCCAGCACTATAACAAACCCGATATAAAATATTAGGAACCCATCAGGCACCAAACTTTTAATGGTTGTTCTCACAAAGCAGAACGTTTAAGCGTTATGATAAAACGAAATAGCAAAAGTATGTATAAATACCCACGATAGTGGCTACCTATACCCGATTCCATTCTACATTCCTTTAAACTTATTTACTCATACGCAGTTTTTCATTTATTTATTCAGTATTTCATATCAAGTATATGGCAATTAAACGAAAAGTATTGAAATAGTTTTGGTACACATATATATGTACATACATATATACCCGCTCAGTTATATCTAAATCGCTGTCTACTCCACTAATTGTTAAATAAATAACAACTGTGTGCTTCGAGTGATAAATCCGAAAAATCAGTGCGCGATTGGTAAGAAGGGCGTGTCCAACCACTCATAAATCATTGCAAATTGTTGTTGATATTGTAATTTTATCGAATGAAATCTATAATCACGACATTTGTTTACTGTTATGTAATTGATTTATTAAACATTCTCCGCTTTTTGCCGTTATTCGATACTCAATGTGCCACTGTCTGTCTGTCAGCCAAAGGGTGTGTTCGGAAATTACCATGCAAGCGGACAAAGATAAAGGTAATTTGTTGTAGTGCGTGATATGTTGCTTCTGTTGTTGTGATTGTAAAGTGATATATTTGAGGAGTGCGGGAGGCGCATATACGACAACAAAAAGCGATCGTCAAACATTTCGCTTGTGTTTTTGTATTTTTCCGACAAATCTGCAAACAAACAAAGAGGCGGTTGAACGGACGAACGGAGGGACGGATAAATGAGTGAAAAATTATGAGCAGACAAGTGATTTGTGTTATCAGCCACGTGAGCACCTGCTGGCAGCTCGGGGCACTTGGGGCGCTTGGGATGTGCAAACTAGTTCGAGTTGTAAACATAAACACGCAGCAGGAAACATGTGCCTGCATGTATGTATATATTTATGTGTGTGCTCGCTTAGTTTGATGAGGAATGTAAATCACGCGTGACACTTTACGCTTGTTAGGTTACATTGTGGATATTTCAGTAGTCATTTGGGAGCTTACTTTTCCTTTGGAACATCACTTTTGTTTGTGCGGTAGGCACCCTTGTTGCAGCTCTGAAGTCTACGAAGTCACCAAAGCGCTTTTGCTGTTCGAAGTGGAAAAGATTTGTTTTGCACTTTGCGCTTTTATAACTGTGCTGTGCTGTGAAGTACCCAATATAGCTTAAAGATTTTTTTTAATTTTATAGGTCTGTACATATGTATGTATTATAAGCCTAATACAGAAGCCATTAATCAAGCCAGAGGCTACAATAGTTTCTAAGGAAAGAAATAATTAAAAAAAAAAATACGGATAAATCGGTAACTTCCGTTGAATCGAAGCCACAATACCTTTCACTGATATATTTATTATAGCAAAAAAGATGCTTGGGGAAAAATTTAAAGAGTCTAAAATAACGTAAACATAAACTCAAGGGGTCCAAGATGCTAAGTCGTTGTGAAAAAAACCCCACCTCTCCAACTGAGCGCACATAAAATGGATAAAATCATTAAGAAAACAAACAAATTGCAAGGATCAGGCGGCATACCAGTAGAGGTAGGGATTATAGCCGAAAACCGCGTAAACATGCTACTAAAAATGTTTAATATCCGCTTCATAGTCGGCGAATAAGTATGACACCAGCCATGGTAAATCAACACTGGGGACAATGGAGAATGCCGTGAGGAGTGCGGAAGAAGCGCGCAGATGGTGGATAAATTTAGACGAGTTATTTTACTCGCCACCCTGGACGTGGGAAACGATATTAACAGCCCTTGCTGGAAAAACATGGTTGAGGAAATCTTTAAAATAAACTCTGTCTAATGCTAAGAAGCTACTTGGAGGACAGAAACTTACTGTATAAAACCTGTGACAGACCACGACACTCAAAGCTTAAGTATGAATTCTCGGCCAAGATCTCTGGGACGTTAGTTACGACGGCATATTTAGCCTCGATATGTACGACGATACTTACCTACGCAGACGACATCGCAAAGACAGTGAAGAGATTTTTGAAAGAAGTTGAAACGGCTGCTGATCAGAGCTACAATATGACTTGAGTCGCGAGTTCTTAAACTTTTCACAGACAGAACTGAGTAGATATTGCTAACAAAGCGTTTAATACACTCTGAATTAAACATGAGAACAACAACAGAGACTCTAAAGACACAAAAGGTTGCGAACAACCTGCGTGCAAGATTAGACTACAGCTGAGTTATGAACAGCAAAATGATGAAAAATAACCGACTCAAAGACCTTAAAAAAGTGTTACTGCTTTAAAGATGGTATCGCCATATCGTACAGTGTCTGGTGAAGCGGTATATGTAGTAAACTGAAGCACGACCATCGATGGTATGCTTATTGAGAACAGGGACGTCATGGTAGGTGGACGGCATAGGCTCATAATCGATTAGGAGACATGATGATGTACAATTTTATACTACTCGCGGGCACGTATATTTAAGGCAGAATTGAAGATGACCTCGAACACATATTTTCCAAATATAAACGCTGGCGAACACAGCGAAATAAGCTCCAGACTTTGACAAAACAAAGAACTGTCATGCCACAAAACAAAGAAAACTGGAAGAATGTGGAAAATCACATAAAAAACATTCTACGAAAATAACGGAAATTATTGCATGCAATGTTTTGTAAATCTGAAGACGATAAATTTGGCATTCCATATGAAGTTATGCGAAATCGGTGTCACGGTGGGCGACAGTTCCCAAATTTTTTTTTCAGCAATTTTTCTTAACCTCCCCCGAAGAAAAATAGCCATGATCAAAAGGTTTTTCTTGATTTTTAACGAAGCTTGTCTGATAGCTTTATGCTATAATGATCCGATATCAGAGACTCCGACCTAGAGTATCAAAAACTGAAGGACTAGTTCGCGTATATACAGACAGTCGGTCAGGTGAACATGGCTAAATCAGCGCAGCTCGTTACGCTGATTATTTATAGAGTTCGGCGTTTCTTTCTGGGTATTACAAATTTTGTGGCAATTTTCATATATAGTATCATCTTCAAAGTAAAAAATACTCAACGACTTTTAGATTTACTTATTTACAATATACCATATATATATATGCAGAAATATCTATTCTTACAATTTAAATTGTACTGCACATCACAAATCCACATGGAGTAATTTATGTTTGTTCTGTTCGCTTAATCTTAATGAAGGGCTTTAAATATCAAATAAAAAACCAAATTAAATTCTATAAATTTTTATCTTTTTTCTATCTAAACAACATCTATTTCTTGTTTCAATTTCTTAGCAACTCAATTACCACTTGAATTGCTTGCTCTTCCAACCCTCATTAAATTTAATTTTCAGTAACTGAAAAATACATTTGCTGTGTGAGCTTTCACTTGTGCTCAAGGAAACTTAAAGCTTTGAGAAAGCAAATAAATTTCTTAAAGGAACTGAAGATAAAACGCCCCGAACAGCGCTTGGCCACATACAAACTTGCTTGTGTCTATGGACAAAGTACAAATGCTTGTAAGCAATGAATAAGAAAAGATAAGAATCTTGTCATCTTTCGAATTGCCAAACTTCAACTCGTGGCGTGAGCATGTGTGCGTGCGGCATTTGGCGTCGTGTTGCTGTGAGCTCGGTGTGTTGCCACAAAAATGCCACCAATTCCCACTCATATTGTCAGCAATAATTCCACTCCCTTTGCAGTTCGTCGCCACTTCTTGTGATGGCTCCATAGGTGCCTGATTGGCTCGTGCGAAAGCAGAAAATTTAATTGCGCACTTGTGGCTTGTGTTAAAGTGTTTCGGCGCGTTCTATTTATTTACTTTCACTTGCTCATTTCTTGCGGTCGCCATGAAAGTGAACACTCCTCTGCCTGTGTGTGGGTGGATGTGTGCGGGAAAGTAATATTAAGTCAGTTTGTCACTTTTCCTGATTGTTCGGTTCATCAGCGCTTGCCATTGAGTTCATCTTGACTGTTGATGACTTTGTTTCCACCTGTTTATCACCAGCTGCTCCCGTCCTGGAAAGGTCCTGCGCACGCCTGCTCATTTTCTCATAAGAATTTCTTCTTCCTTTCTCGACTTCTGTGCGATCTTGAATTGCTTCGTTTATTTGATTTGCTGTTTTTCCCAGAAGCGTGAAAGAGTGTGTGAACTTTTGCAACTTGCCGCTATCATTGTTATTGTTGTTGTCACGAAGTGTTGACACCACGAGTGATTGTGCCCGACATATGAAATAAATATTGTTGTTGTAAATATCTGCATGTGTGTTGGTGTGTGTGTCAAGTGCTAAGGGAAATGAATTGTTTTCATTAAAACTCAACTTTTGTGTGCGTATGTGTGTAAGCGTGAAGCAAGTGCTTGGGTACCGTTCACACATTAAGTGGTCTAGCTACGAAGTGGGATTTGGAAGTGATTTGAAGGAATTTAATTTCAAATAGCTTTAATCCTGAGTCAGTTTGCCGCTCTCTTTTAAAATTAATTGGCTGTACTGCAGCTGTCAGTTGTTGTTGCACTCTGTTCTCTGGTCTCTTGAGTTAGACAACATTTCTGAGCACAATTTAATTTGTTGTTGTCTGCCATAAAGCAATTATTCTTACCAGACATCAAATCAAAACTTAAATATTTTACTTCGGATATGTGAGTTCTCCGTAGTGTCTGCAGTTTGTTGACAGTTTCATGGCAGAGCTGACATACATATGTACATATTTGCTCGCCAGCTGACTTGAGTCAAATATTTGTAGATTAATGTACTCTTAAGCGGTTGCGTTATACATAAGCGAATATTCTCGCAAGCTGACGCAGTAAACTTTCAATTAGTAATAACTAAGAAAGATTAAAGGTAGATAAAAGACTCGCGGAAATTCATTTACATATAAGTAAGTATATACATACTCGTACATAGATCATCTGGGTATTTCCTTTGAATTTTATAATTGCAATTACAGTTTTAGTTTTTGTTATTGGGAGCCGGAACATACCTGAAAAGAAAAGAAAAAGTCATTATTAGTGTCTGCCGCTTATATAAGTGGCTTAAAATAATTTTGGAAAGTTACCACCTGTTTGAACTTTTAGAAGAATTTATGAAATTTCGAAATATCGGAAACTGAAAAAATTAAGAAGTTTCCAATTGAAAATATTTTTGTGGTTGCCACCTGTAAGGAATTCTTAGGTTAACTTTACTTATACATATAAAGAGGAACTAAAATATGTGTTTCAATCATAACCGTTTAAGATAAACTCTTAGTTTAAATTATTTTCCGGTATAAAGTCAGCTAATTCTGTTATTAGTTTTAGGGGCTAGGCCAATTTTTCGCTAAAATTTATTTAATTGATGATAAAAAGGATGCACTGTCACGATTGAAACACGCTCTTCTAATTCCATTGAGATTACTCAAATATTCCCCGATATATGCTGTATCCTGTCACCTGAAAGTATGAAAATCTTTATATTAAGTGTATGGCTGCTAAGGGAAGAATTGGCCGGATTCAATGACACAATTCGATACGCAGAGTTACTATTGTGAGTAATGGATTCTCTGAATGAATGAATGAATCTGATGAATTTCAACTGCATATCTTTCATATTGACCGATATATTCGAACTCGCAATTTATTCTTCATCAAGACATCTCTTTTTAGAAAGTTTTTTTTTTTATTGAACGAAATGTCAACAATTTACGTATTTCCATTTAAGGAGTGAAAATTTACAGGTAGTTTCAAAAAATAGCAGCGGTATTAAAGAAATTATAAAGATAATAATTTTAATTAAATTTTCTTTCAGATAATACAATCGAGAGTGTTCCTTCTTCTTTAAGCTTTGATCCGAATATCGGCAGTACATCTTTGTGATCTATCACTCCTAGCTGATGTCGCTCTGCATTCCATAAAAAATACCCTTGGCATCTGCGTTTAAATTTTTTAAATTAGGTCCTGTTTGTAGATAGCTTTTCGTATTTCCGGACTGGTTACTCTGTTATTGCAATCAGACAACTCACAAATTTATCGTGAAGTCTGACATTTTTTTACGTAACACATACTCAAAATGTTTTGATATATTATTTGTTATTCATAGGAACTCAAGATATTAATCTCGGCTAGAAAGCGGAACTAAGTCGCGATCATTTTAGCACGATTACTACTTACAACTTTCGTTATGGGTTAACTTGCCTGAGTTTACAGTGCAGCGATGGATTTAATTGAATTTTTTCCGATGAAAGACCGGTGTTTAACAATCGTGAATTTAATTTAGGTTCTGGACCACTCCAAGACGAATTTCGTGAGGGTAGTCGAAAATCAGTTTTTGTTCCGGAATCTGCTGATGCTGTGCACAAACTGATACTGAAAGATAATCCAGTGACTTTTCGCGAAATTGAGGCACTTATAGGCATTTGTGCAGCAGAACACATTCAGAGTAGCATTAACATTGATTATAAAGAAAAATTCACGCAAAATACTAAACTATATTCTAATGTTAAAGCAATGCGATAGCGGTGCTTTCAGACACGTCTATGACATCGTGCTAGGTGATGAATTTAGAGTTACGAGCTCGAAAGTAAGCAGACTATGTGGGTGTTTCGAGATGAGCTAAGTCCGACAAAAGTTGTTCGTGTACGGAACACTTCAAACAAATGGTTGCCTGATTTTTTTTGGAAAAACTTGACATAATGCAATCGTACTACTATAACAATGCAGAACGGAAAATTGTGAGTGATACACATTCATTTGTTTGCCAGTTATCTTTCAGAAAATCAGGAAAACCAATTACTGAGGATAGTCACAACAATGCGAGTTCTCGCAGCATCTCAAGTAAATTAATTTTTTATCATCACGACATCAATTTGGTGAGTCATCCACCATATAGTACTGACTTCTTGCCGAAAGGCTACTTTTTATACCCGTTCGTGAAAAATCAACTAACAGGTCAACTAAGGTTCAAAAGACAAGTTTCGGAGACACCTGAATCAGAGTGGCAAAGTGCTCCGACAATTGATTCAAACGCATGCAAAAGTCTTTAGATCTTATTGGAGAATATTTTCCAAAACAAAAAAGCGATACTTGTTGATTAGTATTTTTTTTGCTCTCTAATCTCGAAATATAAAAGCTAATCTTCATATAACAAAGCATAGTCTATAAAGTCTTATATCATTTCCTTTTCGATGATAACACTATACCGACTCATATTAGATCAGTTTGGTTATTGGTTGGTTATTCGTAAACAGAAACCTGTTTATCTGTCTGCTGGTACATAGTTAATAGGTGTAAGAGATGGGATCTACCGTTCATCTCTATCTTATTGCCTCTATAGTCGTATTTTGATTGAAGTCGTTTGATTCTTCTGATGCCTTCTAATGACCCAATGATTTTTCGGTAAGAAAATTAGTATATTTTATCATTTTAGGCCACATTTCTAAACTATAAGTAATTTGACACAACCTTCTTCGAACGTCAAATATCTTTGCAAGAATATACAATTTTTCTTTAAAATTTTAAGTCTTGAATTAAAATACCTTTAAACTTATAATTGCAAAATGAGTATCAAAACTAAAAAGTTATTACATATTCAAGCATATTAAACGCGCTAATGACCAAGAATTGTATAATGACAACAACAGCAATAATAAACAAACATAATAAGAACAGTTCAATGTGAAGGTAATGCGATGAATTCTAAGCAAAACAAATGGCAGACGTCGCCACAAAATGAAAATCACACGAACAAAAAATGTTAAGCTTTGAATAGCACAAAAGCCGTGTGGCACTGGCAGTGGCTTTGGCCGTAAAATCTGCAACGAATGTCAATAACGGCCACATTGAATTCGAGTGTCAGCACAGTAGCAACAACAGCAATAAATGCGGCGGCATTAAAGCTCCTCGACATAGTACATTAGCAAATGGAACACTGACAATCACACACACACACACACAGAGAGATACACATTTATTGAATACTTTTGAGCAAATCACGATCAACTCGAGCAAAGGATGAGCCAATGTCACAATGCCGGGTTGAAGGCGAGCAGTTTGTTAAAGCAGACGAGCAGTTGAATTTAAGGTTTGCACAAGAGTACAGCGAGAATTGGCCGTGCCAACATTTAAGCGCATTTTACATGTCTGTATGTATGTATGTGTACAATGATGTATGTATATGTGGTGCAATATTATGAGAACATTGACAATGACACTGACAATGACCATCGCAAATTATCACTGAAATCAAATAAACACACTTATATGTATGTACAAATATATTTTGTATAAAGATATGAACAAAGCCCCAAGATGCATGCTAAAATTTGGCGCTGCAGTCGTACGGAAGAAGAAGAAGAAGAAGAAAAGTGCTGCCTTTCACTCAGGCTCAACTATTGCAGCATTGTCGTTGACGATAATGTCTATATGCATGCGGATGCACATGGACGGCCACAACAACAACAATACCATGTGCATATGCAAACAGGAGACAGTTAACGTGGCTTATGTGCTGGCGTCTGCAGACGTTCTAGATAAACGCTTCGCTGTTGACGCTGCTGTCGCTGTGGCTACCGCAGGGCATTCATGTTGACAACGCAAGCTGCTGCTGATGCAAAGTCACTCAGACGTGCATTTCATCATATCCTCTTATAAATGTAATCAAGAGCTCACTGAGTTCACTGAATGCGCATCGAGTTATATATTGTATGTATGCATAATATCGCCGGTGAAATATTTTATAAAAAGTGCTATGAAAGTTTAAGTTAATTCTTTGAAAGTCTCAGACTTGCATTTTTACATCTACATGCATTAAACTTTCTATGTTGACTAGCAATTTATATACACATATTATGTGTGGTACCCTGACACAACTTTTCATAATATTTTTCGAAAACTGAAATTTTTTTTAAAGTGTTTTCAGCGTAATTCACACCAATTCCTCGTAATTAAAATTCTCTTGAAACTGTGAATTTCCAATAACAAGCGCTCTCCCTTTCACTGTAAGAGTGCAACCCATGGCGTATACGTAACCTGCACATATCACCATAGAAGGGAGTGTTTGTCCACTGTCACATGCATGCCAAACGCATTTCCCGTTTGCTGCTTATCGAAATTGACAAATATAACATTAAAGGATATTCGGAATTTCACTGACACAGCTGTCACTTGTTCTTCACCATAAGCGTACGCATTGCTTGCACTCCCTTATTTTTATTGACATTTGCTAGGGATGCATTCCATTTGCTGCTGCTATTATGTATTCCCCTCATACATTACTGCCACTTTGCTGCAGCATTTTACACTGTTTTCGTATTATATAATTCAACAAAATGACTGACATCATAAATTCTTATTTTGTATTGCTTTTTCTTCGGCGAAATGAGTTTGCCATGCACAAACAAGCTGTTGCTCGCAAGTTTTGCTTTTTCAATGTAATTTTCTTACCAAATTTTTGCTTTTTCATTTAAAATAAAATACTCTGAAAATGCAGGGACGAAATTGAACAGACTTTTTAAATGTGCGTTTCAGTGAAATAGAGTTTTGAGTACTAATTTTTATTTGAAATCAGAGCGATATTCAGAAATGCAGTTGAAATATTTATAATTCACTTTGTTATTCAGATTTTTTAGGTTTCTTATATTTGAAATCAATATTTATGGAAATCTTTTTTGAAATAAAATATACGTATTTCGGAATTCTATGGATTCTATATACCCGGTTTTGTCAGTAAGTCTGTAGCCAGCATCATATCAATAAGTAAGTGCTCATTTCATATCTCTAAAAATATTCGACCAATTTGAGCAGAACTATTCTCCGACCGCCGCTTACTGCAGCCGAAAAGTTAATGAACTCAGAACACCACAATCTCAACATTATATGTGACCTGGTCTACGAAAAGGGGGCTTAGGTGTCAAAAAATCAATTTTTTTTCTTTTCATAGACCAGGTCACATATATTTACAGGACTTTTGGAATCTAGCGCCCCCTGGTGACGCCATCTACATATATGTCGACTGGTGCCTTAGAATCTGCCATCTTATCGATTGAATCATGACATTTCATCTATTGGAAGTGAAGTTATTATTATTGTTCAAGTGTCAGTATGTTTGTGTTATCGGTGCGAAAATGAGTTTCGAACAAAGAGCCAACATTAAATTTTGTTTTAAAATTGGTAAAACTTTTACCGAAACGTTTCAATTAACGAAAAAAGTTTATGGCGATGATTGCCCATCCCGTAGCAGGGTGCACGAGTGGTTTTAACGTTTTCAAAGTGGTGGATATAAATGACAATCAACATGTGGGGCAATCAAAATCCGTGACCACCGGAAATTCCATCGAACTATGCGTGAATTCACCAAAACTCAGCCGAAATCATCATTGGAATTCATGGAAATTGAATTGAATATCTTCAAAACATCGATTTATCGCATTTGGACTGAACATTTGAGCTCACGAAAAATGTGTGCACGGTTTGTTCCGCACAAATTGACTGACGACCAAAAATTTCTCAGAATCCAACATTCGAAGGACATAAATTTACCGATTATTTGACCAAAAATTACATTTTAACTATTAACCACTTCCAGTATTCACATGATATGGCACCGTGCGACTTCTTCCTTTTCGAAAAAATGCATTTTCCCATGAAAGGAAAGCTTTATGCAGACGTAGAGGCCATTCAAAAGGCTTGCACCGGCATACTGGCGGCCATACCGGCCAACAAGCTAAAGACTCGTTGGACATGCTTTTGGACTTTTGGACTGCATTGAAGCAGAGACTATTTTGAATAAAATAAATTGATTTTCCCAAAAAAAAAACCATTTGTTCTGTTATTTTTAAAGTCCTGTTTACTTTGGAAGCACCTTGTATTTTATAAATACATATATATTTTATTCTTCGAATATTTAAGTGATGAAATCAATGTTTTTTCTGGGAATTTTATTCTCAGCGCTTATGTGCCGATACTTTCTACGAAAGAGAATTATTTAAATTCTTATTCCACTTATTCACCAACAAAAACAAAATGTAGATCGCATGAAGTGTATTTTGGAGGCATTGAAGATTATACGTATGTATGTACATACAAAAGAAGTGAAAAGACATTGCAATGAAAAACCTAAGATAAAGTAATCCCTTTTTAAATACATTTTGTTTTTAGCAATTTAGAAAACCAAACAAAAAACTTCTGGTGCAAGTGAAAAGACTATATGACCCTACATTATGCCACTATAACACACTTAAGCACTTAGCTAAATAACCAGGGCTGCCAACTGAAGTAAGTAAGTAATAATTTTTTGCACAAAATATTTTTCAATTAAAAGCAGATGCAAATGAAATTTGTATGCTTGAATGTACCTTCACTCGTAAGCATAAAAGGCGAGCATCTGAATTCTTTCCGACAAAGTGGGTCAAGCTGCATGAAAGTAAATATGCAAACTATTCACTTATGTAAAATCACATTTACACACATATATACATTCACAGACACATATTTACACAAGCAGATATATAAATATTTATGAGGCGAATGGATGCAATTCAGCAAAGTGTGTGCGTGTTAGTGCGTCAACAGCAGAGACATTTTCACTGTGCGCAATTGTTGGAGCATTTGCATACTTTAAGGCGCACTACCTCAATTACCACGACCATAATAGATTTAAAGCACAAAATAAATTGTATTCCTGGTGATTCAATGAAAACTGACAACACGCAGCGCTTGAGCGCCTGTGTGCATGCTTCTGTTGTGGTGTGTGTGTGTTATAACAACAATGGCGGCAATAAAAGCAACAATGGCTGAGGCATATCGACAGTTTTTCGAAACATTTGACACTTACAAGGGCGCTTCACCTCAGCGCGACGCAGCGTACGCTCTGCTCTTTCCCCTTCTACCACCTTGGCGTTTGCCACCTGGCGGCGGCGCATGGAAGCGGAGCACAGAAACGCACGGCAGACGGCGCTTTTATGTCTTTTATTACTCCATTCTTTGTTGTTTTGTTGTGTCGGTTTTTTGTCGTGTCACATCGCTGTTATTGTTGGTTTTTATTGTTGTCGTTTTTGTCTTATGTGTTTGTTATTCTCGCCATCGGCATTTTACATGCTTTACTTTGGACGAGTTTGCGATGGCGCGATACAAATTACGGTGAAAAACATTAAACGCAATTTGCAGCCGGCAGTTTGGAAGGGAAAACATGAAGCATTGAAAGTCTTGTTGTACTGCATAATTCGGCAAATAGGTAAGTGGAAAAGTTGTGGAAGCGAAAAGCGGTCGTGTGCATGTGTGTGTAAAGTGGATTTTTTTGTTCGGGAAGGACGCTTACAGCAAAATCCACTTTTCTTCAAATCAGTGTTGAAATGCTTAAACAAGTTTTAAAATGCGGAAACATATTTCTTTAATATTTTATTGAAAAGCAGTAAGCGCAGTGTGGCTCGGATAAATTGGATTGAGCATGAAATTGAATTAATATAGGAATTTTAAATGTTTTGATTACATTTTTTTCAATTAATCATTATTAAGAAGGAATTTTGTGTTCTTGAATACGGAGGCACGAAAATAAAACTTAATTCGTGGGCAGTAAGAAAAGCATAGTTAATTTTATGGTTAATATTTTCATTCTATCAAATGAGTTGTAAAAACAAGTTTGATCGTCACTAGGCAGGCTACCTTGCAATAAAAGGGTTAAACCGGGTTACAACGCCGAGGGGTTCCCAAATATCTGGTGGTACATTTGATAAAGTACTAGTGGGAGACGTGCCCGGCAACGACAAAAATAAATAATTACAGTATATCGTTTAACCAAATAATGACGAAGTTCATCCAAAAAAATTTTTGTAAGAAAGTCCCATACAAATCTCCTATCAAATCCAGCTGTTAGCTTCGAAAGCATTTATGCGATTGTCTGCGGAATGTCGGACTACGAGCGTACTCCGTATTATACAAAGCTGCCAAGTTTTTGACAGGGTTTTTCATGTAAATTTTTTAACTTCAGCTATCGATTCCGGAAAGAATTGTACAGCATTTTTACTTATAAAAAAAAAGTAGAGGAAGGAGAAAAAACAAAATAGTGAGTGCTCTTAATTATTATTGCACTGATATACTTTGTGACAAAACGGAAATTGTAAGCAAATCGCAAAATATTTAATTATTTATCAATATTTATTTCCTCGCTTTCAGAGTAATCCCTACCAGATGTAACACTTGTCATAGGGACTCTTTGGGATGACCTTCAGCTCCTTAAGGGAATTTCGTTTTATCTCTTCGGTCGATTGAAAACGGGTTCCACGGAACAGCAATTTCAGTTTGAGGAGCAAGAAAAAATCACACACCAAATCTGGTGAATACGGTGGTTCATCGAAGGTATCGTTGAGGGAGAACGCGTTTCATACCCAAAATCATTCGAACGGACTCGCGAGAGTTGTCGAGCTCTTTGCTATCTCTCTAACACTTTTTTGATGACTTTTAAACACTATATCCTTCCCTTTTTTAATATTTTCATCAGTTGAAGAAGTCGAAGGTCATCCAGATGAAATTGATTTCCTTCTTCGAACCGAATGATTTCAATTTCTTAGAAGCCTTTGAAGTTGCTGATGTTCCGTTTTTATACTTTTATTTACTATTTTATATTGTTGTTGTCCAATTGTCAAGAAATATTTAATATTTTTTTGAGGTTATAGTGAAGATTGTTTAGATGGTAGCGTTATTTAGAAATGTGGAATAAACTCTAAGGGATATTTCTTGAAAGGATATGGTAAATTTGAAAGTTCCTTCCACCACGCTCAATCTGTATTGTCTCTCCTTACGAAATCTGCAGTATTTCCCATTAAATTTAGTGAGTTATTGTTATCCTATATTCATAAAGTCACGAATGAGCGCATTTGGAAACACCTGTTCGTTATAATTAGCGACCGTCGCATATCAACATAGCACCTTGAGGTTGTCAAAATTTTTTGAAGTAGTTATTATCAATTCCAGTCACTGTGCCTGATTGAAGGTTTCACTATAGGGATATATCGGGTTTAATATTACAAAAGTTGCACAATGGAAGATGTACCGCGGAGGCCCAACATCATTGCGATAAAAATCTAAGAGCAAGTAATGGTGTTGGTTATTCACCAATGCTTACTGAGCTCACACAAAGACCACAAAACCAGTGCTAAAACATAATAGGCCAGTGGAGCACCCAGTCTGATTAGATTGGGGTACCGTTGCCCTTTGAAGAAACCACACGTTATAAGTTCTTTAGTTCCACATTTATATATTTGAATATTTCGATCGGTTTTCAGAACAAGATGGTTCACTTCGATACCTCATTAAAATTATTCGGTTACTGGAACGGGCAAATTCGATTTTCAAACCGCATTGCTTAATTTGCATGTGAAAGTAAAATTTAGAACAATGTTGCATATTTTTTCGAACTTTTGAAAGTTAATAAAACAACTTGAGTAATATGTATCTTTGAAACATGAAAAATGAAGATAAGTTTTGCTTTTATACTTCTAAATCAGCCCACTTTGCGTTACATCATTCAGCAGTAAATGTAAAAATGCAAATAACGTGAGAGTTACCAAGGGATAAGCGCAAAAAGAAGCCAGAACAGTACCGATTATGCAATATTCGCCTTTGTAGCTACTAAAAGTTAAAAATGTTGCAAAGTAAATTTATTGTTGTATAATACTTTAATAAATGTTGTCTGACAATGTTGCGCACATTGAGGCACTCCCTACTGCGGCTCGATAATTCTCACTCAAGTTCAAGCACCTCATTTTATATTCTTATCTGTGTGCAGCTAAAAACAGTAATTACCTAGCCAAACATTAAAAATGCAATTGCAACATTAATTTGAAATAATTTTATCTGCGAACTCATCTCAAACGCAACCGTTTACTTTTCATGGGCGCTGCAATGGTTGTACGGAATTGCATTTTCATACATTATATAATAATCGCATTAGTTAAAATTCAGAATTATTATTCATGAGTTTACTTGCGCGCCTTTTATATGATTGAATTTGTAAATTGTGGTTATCCACGTTAATTTCAATAAAAATGTAAGCGAATTAAATATGCCAACACAAAAGCATATGGACAACTTATGTACACTATGTACTACGTATGAGTAAAGGTATTTATCGTAGCCTAAAATGCAATACAACGTAACATCGCTTTTCATAGGCTTACAGGCGAAGGAAAAACGATATAATAGAAACCACTCATTTTGAAAAAATATTTGAGTTTTGGTTATGAAATGGTTATTTATTGGTTACGTAGTGGTTATGCATTAGTTATACATGGGTTATATATTGGTTATATCTGACAGCGGAAGCTCCATACATATATGTAATATGATGTAGTGAATTGAAAGCAATAAAAAACTCAATTTCGATCTTTTGATGATAAGTGATTTTGCATTTTAGGTGACGATATACAGTTTGGTGTTTTTGTAGCGGCATTCACAAAGCATATTTCAGTGCTGCGTAGAAGCAATATTATTTATGTAAAATAATGCGTTTACGCTTATTAGCATAAATTACTTTTTTATGCATTCTGGTTCCTGTGGGTATGTAACCGATATGTACCTGATATGTTTCTGATGTGCGAACATGTAAAATTAACAGTTCGAGGCCATAAGTCTGACATTTGTTAATTTTGAGCGTTAGTTAGTCCCTGATAAAAGAAATTTGTCACAATTATAACCACAAAAATTGAATATATTTGAAATGTGAAGCAAATGAGTTATTAAATGAGTTATATTTGTGGGTAGTTTGTGTATAAGTAAATATAAAGAGCTGTAATGCAACATGCGGCTGCAATATGTGACAAATGGACGAAAAAAATTGGTACCCTTAGTTTTAATGTTTCACTTAATTACAGTATTATTACTTCCTTTAGCAAACCAAATCAAGTCAACTACTCCACAAACCAACGCACCCACCCTAGTGCGCTCCGTATTTATTATGTATTTGCATATTATCGTGGAAGTTATCGTTGCGACCGCATTTATATTAAAAATGCAAGAGGCCAACAATTGAAATGAAATTTGTGTATGCGCTGTGTGTCATGCCTGCATATTTGAATAAAATCGATATGTCGGTGTCGGCAGTCGGCAGTCGACCCACAATGGCCCGGCGAAATGGGACAAAGGGAGCATAAGCGAGGGGAAATTATACAAAGGATGCATGGATACGCAAGCGAATACTTATGTAATGCTAAAAATGTGCTTGTGTGCGTGTGTTTCTGCTTTCATTCAATGGTTCGTGACAGGGAACTGCTTTGCCGCACGCACATGCACCCTATACACCCAGTGTGCGGCATAAACACACGCTCACACGAACGCATGCATGTATTATTTTATTTCTTTTTAAATGCATGTAAAAAGGGTTTATGTGCTTTGCAGTGTTTACCAATTTCTCTCCGGCACAGCGGGCCTTCAGCGTTTGAGGTCAATTTGCGCATATTAAAGTGCCCCGCTACCGAGCACACGATGAGGCAACGTATGTACTTGTATGTGTCTGTGTAGGTTGCGTTGTATGCGGTTAGAAGCAACAGGCTGTCTGTTACGCGGCAGACAAGACATTGCTAATGCGGCGAAAGCTTTGACTTGCATGACAACCACGGTTGGCGTTGTTGTTGTTGATTAATGTGCAAATATTTTGGGTCGCCCCTTTTCATGTTGACCCACATCCACGCTGCAGTTATCCGCCTCTGAACTAGTCCTGCCGTCGCCATTTCTACTTGCTTTCACTTTGTTATTGCTGTTATTGCGTGCAAAGTGGTTCATAAAACATGCAAATGACATATTTATTGTCTAGGAAATACCTGAGTTACTTTAGCAGTGTTAATAATGCTGCATATTTTAGTACAAAAAATCGCATGTATTTTTTAGCCAAAAAGTTGTGATTGAGCCCACTGTTGGTTGTAGCTCGCGATAGCGGCGTTGCTTTAATGCTTGAAATTCAGAAGAAGCACGAAAAGAGCGAATTTCTTAGTCGCGTGCAGCTAAAATTTTCTGAGAAAAATACTAATGTAGTTTCAAAGTTCCAATGAGTCGCTAACGATTTATAAGCCATTGAAATATATTTTTTTGTACAGATAAACAATCGATTTAACGGAATAAATTGGAGTTGGGCAATATAATTCCGTCGTAAATTGAAATGAAATGAAAAAAAAAAACTTTGTAAATTTTTTGGGTTGTATAGAAGGCTGCCACCTAGTTGAAAAATTTAATTCAATTAACAACATACGTTACATTAACTTATATAAACTGGGGCAAACAACAAAGTTTAAAATGTAATGTATTTTTTTAATGGAATTGCCTCGTAATTAAAGTTTTAAATCAGAAAAACGGAATGAAAATATTTTTTTGTTTACAATAGGGTGTTAAAAGGCACACGTAATGTGAAATTTTCGAAATTGTTTTTTTTTTTATTTAAATTGCCACCTGGTTAAAATATGAAATACATGAAACGACAAAAAAGAGGTATTTTTTACAATATGTGGTTAAGGTGCACTCCTAGCGTGAAACTAAAAAAAAATATTTTTGAGTAGAGTTGCCACTTAGTTAAAATTTTAAATCAACGAAATGGAGAAACTAATTAAAATATGGGTTAAAGGGGCAACCACAGTGTGAAATTTTGAAAGAAATTTTTTTGAGTAGAGTTGCCACCAAGTTAAATTTTAAAATCAGCGAATTGAAAAAAATATTTTTTAACTAAATGGGGGCGACACCTTTAGTGTGAAAAAAGTACTTTTGTATAGAGTTGCCAACTAGTTAAAATTTCAAGTCAGCGAAAAAAAATTCAAATGTGGGGTTGCCGTTTACCCGTGCGTAAAATTTTGAAAAAACTTGACACATATTCCGATAGTTTATTCTTAAAAAAATAACATACTGAATTTTCAAACCGACGCTTCCAATAGCTTTTGGCTTACAGCCATTTAAAGAGTAGCCACTGAGTTTAATCCGTCCACTAATTTATTTTTATTCGCATATTTCTCCAAACAATATTTTACGAAAATGCTGCAGTGAACCGATCATCGTGAATTTTTTTGCTGTCCATTCTGTATATAATTCTACATACAATGACTCATCTGGTCTGGAGTTTTGGCAAGTCAGATATGACCAAAATGCAACTTTTTTATTTATTCCGCCATTTTGTTAATTTTTGATTTTGTTTTATCGTAATTTATTGTATGCGAAAATATTCTAGCTATTTTCATGTCTCATCCAAGGAATCACTGCAGCAGTGGAGAACCTTTTTTGCTGCCTCCCAGAAATTAAATATTTTATATATATAAATTTCAGTGAATATTCTTATGTTTCAAGACTTTCAAGTTTAAATTAACGCTGAAAATATCGAAATAATCGATACAGATTTTTTTACGTCCTATAAGCCGACGTGTTTTTAGGCTTTCACACTATATGGTTTCCATAAGGCAGTTAAAGAAGGCTTACAGTTTAACATATTCTTGTGAAGCACAGCTTCTGTTTAACGGTTTGGCAGTTTATATGTACTTAGATCTTATGTACTGTACCTCAGTTTTTACAAATCAATCACATATTTTGTCGAATATTTCTTTATTGTCTATATTTGTTTAAGTTCTTACAAGTATTCGTCTAGCAATGCGAAATTCACATATCAACACACAATGCGCACTTTATAATAATCTTAATTTTGAAATATTTTAGAAAATTCGTAAAATACCATTAGAAACTACTAATTTCCTCAAGCGAGCAGAGCTAAATGAGCATTTGAGCGCCGCAAGTTGTTTGGTAATTCAGGCAATGAGATACAATACAATGACTATGAATGATGAGCAGAAGAAAGCAGCAAATAATAACTCTAGAAATCGGCAGAAAGACGACTTAGCTCACTCACACTCGCTTTACAAAACACACAAGGCATGAATGAGCAGCCCAAATTTCGGCTCACATATATTAAGAAACGTGCACGTCTTATATGATTGAAGGATAATAATCAACTACTGTAGTTAAACGATTTCAGGGATTTTTGCAGCTGACCCGAAATAAATGTTTATTAATTGAATACGTAAACAAAGCAGAACGATTAACTTATATTCCCAATATTGATTTCTCGGCTATTGTCTCTTTAATGCGACCTGAGCTACATACAAAGGCAGGCAATTAATCAGTTTACTGTCAGCGCATTAACCCATTGACCTTCACTATATTTTGTTTGCTTGTTGGTGTTTGTGTGCGATAAATCCGGTTTGCTCTCATCCAAAATCACATTTCACATTTGTGTCCAAAAAATCGAAATTCGGGTTAAAATGTTATAAAACGCAAGACGAATATGCCTACGGATATATACATTACGATAATGCGCTGCTAGAAGGAAAGTAGGTCACGCAATGTTTTTCCTTTTTTGTTTTGGTTTTGCGTTGGTTTATGCCTCAGCATGGATTACAAAGAGCAGGCGAAGAATTTCAGCTGAAGCCGACACACACCAACATTTATATTCTAAAAACGCTCTGTCATTTATTATACCAAATAAATATAAATGCCACAAGTGCGTTAGCGGCTTTGAACGTGTGTGAATGTGCGTGTATATATGTGTGTGCTTGACTGTGGTGTGAAGGAAGTGCGGCGCGGGTACAATGAGAGATAAAACACCAGAAACGTGAGTGTGATTCAAACAAATAAAGACGGCACCATCGCTTGTGGTCGGCTGTGGTACAGAGGCTTAGAAGATGATGATCTGAATTTCAATAAATTTGCGTAAATAAGGAAGTGTAATCGGAGAGTATAAATAGGATAAGACGCTTCATGGCAGAAAGTATAAATGGATAAAAAGTGATAAAGTTACTTGTGTTCAGAAGAGCTACTTAAACGGAATAATTAATCATTATAAAGTATAAAATTAAAACTTAAAGCATTTACTGTGTTATTTTGTTCGCAAGCTGAGCTGGCAGAGCTTATTGGAGATGAAAATGTGCACTGTGCTGTCAAAATGTGTTATTAAGGATATTTCTTTCGGCTGGAAAGTGCTTAAAAATGATAAGGGATCTTGTTTACTGTCAAGTTTGAGAAGGCAAGAAGGTTTTTTAAAAAAGGAAAATTTTTAATAGACTCTTAAAGTGGTAAAATATCCATGAAGTTGTTTGGAAATTTATACAAGTAACCGGCATTTGAATAAAAATATAACTCATCTCCATATCGAATTCACTTATAACAGAGTAAAAAAAGGAAAAGATATTTCGGATTCTTCTAACGATGCTTGAGTTGTTTATTTATTTATTTATTTATTTATAATAATTCATATAACAAAAAGAGTTTCATTATATAAATACATAAACGCAGCACTGGCTACGAGGCCTTCAGCCGCCTAGGTAAAAATTCTATTTGCTAAGCGTTAGTAAAGATGTAAGTTGCTTAAATATGTTTTTACAAATCGTTGGTTTTTAAGAATCTATATACAATCATAACGTTTTTTTCTGAACCAAGTATTCACTGCAGAAGCAGTAAATATTTGCCAATTTCAAGTTTTTCTACGCTAGCATTGGAAACTGCGGACAAAAATACATAGTACGCAATACCTGCGACTACAGTGATCGTCAATGTGGGCAACTTGTATTTTGAACACGGAATGTTTGTTAGAATATACATGAAATGTTGCCTACATTCAGGCGATTAGTACAACAGTACTCTAAATGTACGTGTCGGGTTTTTGTTAGCATTAGTTGAGAAAACTTACCATAGTAATGCATGCATGTTTTAAACCATGACAAAATATGGACCTTCACGAACATGAGCCTACTGATTTAAAAAAACTTGATATTTTGATTTCTTTGTTTTTTTTTTTTTAAATGAAAATTTGACCTTTTTTTTTTAAACAATTTGTCGATATAAGGAAATATATAAAAAAATTTTTGATAAGAAAAATAGAATGTGTTTGGCATATAAGAAGGTAAGTTTCCACCAAATTTCGCGAAAGAAACATTTTTTGCATAACACAAATATAAGAAACCAAAAAAAATTGGTTATGCCAAGTTTTTACATACATTTTGAGGTTAAGTGAAACAAGTGTGTATACAAAAGAAATAGAGCTGAACCCTCGCAATGCTTAAAATTCACACACGCCCTCTTCACAGTTCGTCCGTAAATTATTTTTATCTTAATATTTTTTTATTCCGTCTTTAGTTTTCGATGAATTTCGATCTTCTATGAATTTCTTTTATCGTTTTTAGCGACGGAATTAATTTTATTGAGTCGGTAAGTGACTTCAACTTTCGATACTATTTCAATGTCATGTTTTTGAATGAAATCGATAACAGGGACACAAGTCCCTTTCAAGGATAGCCTTGGACAGCAAACTGCTGTGGAAGCACAGGAAAGAGTGAGAAAAGCTAGCAATTATATGCGTGTAGGCAGATGCTCGGCATAACTAGGTGGCTCTCTCCTTTTTTCTGCTACACAGCTATTGTAAGACCAGCGTAGGGAAATCTATTTACCGGAATCTCCTCCTGGACCTAGCAACTGAACTCCAACTTATATCGCAAAAGACCAGAACTGGCCTATACGTGCCTCATTGGCCTACCAGTTCAACAAAACCTAACCTATATAAAATTTAAAACTTTTCTATTTTAATTTCTGTTTGAATTTCATAGAACTAAACATTTTTAAATATTTATTATTTAAGCTTTAACTGATTCCAATACCACTTTAGGCAATCGAATATAACTAAGATATCAAAAATCCGGAATACTTTAACTGTTTTAATTAAATTTAGGCATCCGTCCGAAAAATTGCCCTTTGCCGCTATTAAATTGTATTTCGTGTACGGAAATGAGTACGTGGCCGCCAGCAAAGGTTATTTGCTTGCTTTATTAAGAAAGTTTTGCTGCTTATATTAGCTGTCACTCACTAAATGCACATACTTACGCATATAACTTTGAGTTTATTCGGTCACTGAACTCCCGGGCGCTGCTTCATCGCTTTCCACCGCACACTTTAAACACAAACACTTCGCAGTGTCTATTGTGTCTATCAACTTTTGCCACTGGGGTCACTAACTGTTTCTATTTAATGTTCACATGCAAAATAACGGAAATGATTAGCTGCATAGGTTCGTTTGTTTACAATTCATCCGCTAAGGTCGTTCGTTGCCTTCCAGGCGCAACAACACAACAAGCGCGAAGATAATCAATTGTTATTGTCTATTTACCTTTTCAATTTGATCGACTTTAATGAAAAATAATATAAATTCGCCGCTCTGGTTGGCAACACTCTTAAATTTGACTTACCGCAGTTTTCGCACAAAAGTGTTTAAAGATTTTTTGAATTTTTCGTCGTGAAGCGTCTTTCGTAGGTCAGTCGTTGAAGTTGTTTGTGTTTGCTCTCTTAATTTTATGCAAATTTTCGTTGCGGTCACACGCAATTAACGCTTGATTACTTACTCACTTCGCCCACGTCACAGCGACATAAATAAATATTTGCCCCTCACACCTCTCCTACCCTCTCCCTCTGCACCGGCACTTAATTACTTTTTAATTAGTGTTTACAGTCGCAGCCAACAGCAGCGGCGCACGTCACCCTATAATTCTGGGTAGAAGTCTACTTCAGTTGCACCACTCAGCCGAAGTGTTGTTGCCGGTCAAAAGTTTGTCTAGCGAAACTTTGCCTCTTTTCCTCTTCGGACTTTAATTTGTTATTGTGGTAATTAGTTGTTGGTCATTATTTCCTAATTTGACTTGTTTATAACTTTTTTCTCGTTAAAGTTTTGCAAATTTTTCATTGTTGAGCTTTAATTTAAAACCCGTGAGCTGAAGTTTATTATTTAAGAAGCAAGTAACAGATTTTCAGTATTACGAAGGTGTCAATTTAAAATTAAATTTAGTTCGGCAATCAGTTAAAAATAATGACCTCAAGCAACACATTGAAGAAATGTATATTCTTATAGAGCCAGACACCATATCCATTCTAAGGGAAGAGTGAACAAAACAACTTTGGAAACTATGGTTGGTTTAACTGTGGCACTGGTGCATAATATCGTATGTCGACTATTTTATAGACGACACTATTAATGTAGACAAATGAATAAATATTTTTTCCAAAAAACGAAATTGCTGTTATTTAGGTCTCTAATCATACCTAAGTGCTTACATATGCCGTAGAGAATAGGAAAATGACAATATCCCATAAACTGTGTCCGGTAGTGTTTATATGTATGCGTGTGGCTGGAGCGTTGCATATTGGAAAACACTAGTCACGAATAAGATGTGTTGAAGAAATTAGCTAGACAAAGCCTCCCGATCTTCCAATACTTGAACATCAAGTATACACGATAGTGATAAAACAGAAATGTGATGATAGGAGAGGAGAAATAAATAATGAAATTTTTTCACTTTACTAGATTTTTTAAATAGGTAAAGTTAAGAGAAAGGAAATTTGAAGAACTGGATTCCAAAATAAAACGAAGTATACATTGTGACAGAAAAGTACCCGGAACTCGTTCTGGACGACCCTCTTCAACTGATGAGAAGATTATAAACGTGAATGATCTTGAAAAACGTCAGACAAGTTTTAGAGAGATGACAAAAGTGCTCAAATCTCTCGTGAGCCCATTCGAATGATTTTGTTGGATATTTTGGCTATGAAACGCGTTCCTGCTCGACTCGTTTCGATAAAGCTGAATCTTTTTCCAAAAGAATATCGTAAACAAGTCTCTTTGGACATGCTTGATAGTGCGAATTCCAATCCCACATTCATGGAGAGCATTATAGCGGCCAGTGTGATTTGGGTTTCTGAGTTTGCCATGCAAACAAGTCAACAATCATCGGATGGAGGAGAAAAAACGTGCCGAAACTAAAAAAAAAAAGAAAACACACGCCATTGCCGCTTAAAAATCAAAGTGATGGTCATTGTGGTTTTCGACATTCGTGGTTTGGTGCATCCAGAGTTTATTCCGGAGAGACAGGCGGTCAATAATGAGTTCTATTTGGCCGTATTAAGGCTTTTGTCTGAAAATACCCGTCGAAAATGGCCATAATTATGGAAGAACAATTCATGGATTTTACACTTTTACTGGTGTTCGAATTTAAAGTCAAAAACGCAATGAATACCATTTATCAACTACAGTGTTCATCAGATTTGGCTCTGGGTAATTTTTTTTTTTGTTTATTAAATTGAAATCACCGCTCTGTGGGACCCGTTTACAGTCGATGGAAAAGTTAAACAAAATTCGTTGAAGAAGCTGAAAGCAATTCTGAAAAGTCCTTATGAAACGTATTTCGAGGACTGGAAAAATCTAGTGGGGCTAACTTTGAAAGCAACAGTATAAATTTTGATGAATAATTAAATATTTTCTGGTACTTTTTTGTCACAATGTATGTATCCGAGATGTATTTCTAAATAAATTTGTGAGATCAGGTAGTTTGGTCGCAATTTTGAACATTCTTTTGACACTCAATTGACTGAAAACTAGACAAAAATAAAATCAGAAAGAAGTTGTTTGTATTACCTTTTCATATATTTGATTAAACCTAATTCTCATATTATGTAAATCTACTGATTTGTTGTTGCCGGTCAGTTTAGCCTAGTTGCCTTCACCAGGTTTTGCTTTGAATATGAAGAAAAATGATGGCTGTCTACTCAGTTGTCTACGATTGCTCTACATAATGTATATTTTGGTATACGATTGCCTAGTGACTACTATACTGGCGCTAGTAGCAGTGTAGTATAGAAAACAGCGGCGTTAATAATTACCACACTTTATTTGATTTTTTTAAGAAAATTCAAATTTATCGAAGCTGTTGCATTGACATTGAAAAATTGAAGTAAACGTGCATAATCGCAGGAAATAACTTTGGTGTTGTTCGACATTGATGCAAGCTTGGCACTTTCATTTAGTTTCACTACAGCAAAACTAACAACACAAACGAGCGTACGCGGGAAAAATGTCTTTTCAAAGTTTTTTACGCCAACGAGAATGAAAGACGTGATCATAAAAGTGACGGCAGCAATAACTCTGAAGAAACTGGAGTGGTTTGCGGCGATAAGGCAGCTGTGCGCCTGTGTATGTATACGTGCGGTATTAGCGACAAGTGAAACGTTAAACTATGAAAGAGACATTTGACATTCACGGCGACTGGCTTAGTGGTAAACCAAGAGAATCAACATTCTTGTAGAAAATTATGGAAGCGTAGTGAGTCAACAGAAAATCGCAAAGCACGCGCCAAGAGTGCGCATACAGACACACGAGTACAACAGACAAAGCATAACAAAGTTAAACTATCTATTATCTACGGACTTCGCACTTACCTCAGACATTCTTCGATTCTTGCGCATTCAACTTGACGTATGAGGAACTCGTTTTGCACGCGTGTATGTGTGCGTGCGTGTGTGTTTTTCGGAAGCTTCTTGAAGTGTGAAAATCTCAGCTCGCCACGCGTTGCCAATGCTGGTTATCGCAATTGTCCGTTACGCGAAGCAGTTGAGTGTTGATTGGCGTGTGCCCCAGTGGAGCACACGGCGTATGATGAATTTTATGCCGCCGCTATTCGTCACGCACACCAACATACACTACAACAAAATGAAATCTTAAGTTTATGTGCACGTTTGGCGTTTGTTTATTAAGTTTTAACACTTTTTTTAATACTTTTATATTTTTTCTCAAAATGAGATTTGATATTTTTTAAAGCCATAAAATATTTCTGAGATTTTTAGCTTTAGTTTGGTTTTATTAGCTCTTAGTTCGTTGCAATAAAAACTTTATGTTGAATATTTCACAGAATGTGGTAAACATGATTAACACTTTTCAGTTTTTATGTTGATTTGGTTAAGAAACCACAGCAGCGGAATTCGTCTTTAATTTCCTAGAAGAAAAAAGGAGAAAGAAAATTATTAGCAATTTCAAGTTAACAGGACTTTAGAAAAAGGCGAACAAAAAGAGAAATGTAGAAACGAAAAAGTGACACTAATTTTTATATAATAACAACACTTAAGATTTAAGGCATTAAGTTGCTTACTAATATCTCCAGGCTGCAAAGAAAAACTTCATCAAAATTCGATTAAGTTTAATCACGCCAGAAATCATTCAGTAGAACAAATATTTTCCTGCCGACAAAAGATGACTAAAATATCTCAGCTACGCCGAAAAGTCAACAGTTTATCCATATTCTTTGCTTGAAAGTGACAGATGTATTACATATGCGAAATTAATTTTATTGACAGCGCAAAGCTTTTATTCATTCACAGCTGCCAAATCAAAATATTTTTGTTTGGCGTCAAATATAAATACGAAAATATTCCGCAACACAACAGCAGAAGTTGATGCGCGGCGAAGAAGAAGGGCAACAATAACTTTTGCACATAAACACACACATATACAAAGCACATTTTAGGCACACACAAGGCCGGCAATCGATCGGAAGACACATGTGACTTGAAAGTCACGCTTAATTAGCAGTTGGAATGTGACAAAGCGGCAGATTCGAGAGTTTATTTGCACAAGAAGATGCAAATAAATTTTCCAAATAAAGAATTCATTTATTTACACTTTTCGTTAAATACAATTAAGTTTATTTTGGGAAAGTTATGCAAAAAATAATATAAATGCCAGTAGGAAGAAAAAGATTAAGAAGGAGAGATAATTTGTCAATCTGATACTCTCTAAACAAATACTTTATCATAACTTGCTAATAAATTTGGATGTTTATTTGGCATTATAATAAAATTTTATTTACAGAACATTTTATTGAAGTAAGGTGGGGTAATTTAAGAGTCGATATATATATTAAATTTTAGATATTTGCACGCAGTTATGTAAACGCCATATTTATAAATATAAATATATAATTGATTTCTTGAAAACAGAGTTTAGTTAATTGAAACTTTCAGGAGCAACCCAGCTGTTGGACCTTATCAGTGTGACTTTAGACCTGGAAAGTCAACAACCGACCAAATATTCACCATGCGCCAAATCTTGGGAAACACTCGAGAATCTTTTGGTACCAAAATTCGCTCAACCTCTAAATAGCAGATCATTCTAAGATTAATCGTGATATGCCCGCACCTATTGTTGTGACACTCAGAACGCCATTCTAATTTGGTCTTCATAGTGCCACCCAGATACATAAAATGTTGGATTAACAGCGAATAAACACAAGCAGTTTTGTTACTAAAGTTCATCTTCATTTCGACAAATACTTGCTCAAATAATGCATACTCATATGTATGTACACAACTATGTGTATGCGCGCTCGCGTGAATTTAATCAGATACAATTCGTTTGCGGCACTACTCATGTGGAGTTGTAATATTGTGGCGCCATCATGGCAATGTCAATTATTACAAACAACAATTTATCACTTATGTAACGACATATGTGTGACGATGTGTGTGTATGGAAAACATTAAAACAAGGTTCATCATTGGCAAAAACACTTAGCGCGTGGCAACCTAAATACGCAATTATGTCACACGTTTGCCTCATGGAAATTTTTAACGTCGGTCTTTGCAACAAGTAAGTTTGTGTTATGCCTATATGTATATGCGCTGTAATATTGAATAATTTGTTCCTGAAAATTATTTATTGTGAATGGTAGAGAATGCGCACATGATAATGTAATTTCAGTTAAGGCCTTTCATTAGGAACTGTAATATTTATGTTCATTACTGCATATTTTTTACGTTAGAGATTCAAAAAGAAAATGATAAATATTATTGTGTTGAATTAAATATTTAGGTTAGGTTGGGTAAATATATTGAGTTTTCCACGAGGACTACGAGTAATCTCACTTGGAGAGCTAAAGACATCTGCTCATTGTGATGCCAGCGAGCCACAATCAGCGTGCTAATACATACCGCACTCATTTCACCGGTTTATAGCTAGTTTGGCACCTGAGACGCTTCACCTTAATGAAGAAACAGACGTCAAGATGTTCTCACTCATCTTCCTTTCTGAATTTCTCACAAGTTGTGTTGCAACGCGTTTTTCACGAAACTGTGTTTTCGAAGTCGATTGGCAAGATTGCTCGAGAACTACTCAACCGATCTTCATGAAATTTTACACAGGACCTTGAGATACAATTCTTAAATACTACGTCGAAGGATTGTTTTTTCGACTATAACTATTTGAAAAAAAAAAAAAAAAAATATGTTTGTAAAAATGTCTGTCAAAAATCCAAATTTCAGTTTTTTTATCTTCGTCCAAGTAATTATTTAAGGTTTTAACTAAAACACGAAGTGTTTCACTTTAGATGATCCTGTAAGGAGTTATCCTGCCAACGTGGGCACATCTTTTTTCCGAGGGGTCACCGGAAAGGGCACCGCACCGAGTTTAAAATATTTTTTTTTTTTTAATTTCAGAATGTCTTTGTTAATAGTGTATGTTTGTAACAATAAAAAATTCTAATAAAATATTTCAATTTTTATTTGAGAAAAAAAATTTCGAAAAAAGGCTATTTTTTACCCAAGGAATCATTTTAACACATTTTTACAACTAAATTTCAAAAAACGTAGGAAAATATCTTTGTACTCCTTATTAAAAGTCTGGTCTAGTTTTCATTGTTTATATTAAATTTCTAATTTTATATTTAATAATTTTTCAAAACTTAATTGAATTGTCATTTTAATAGGCCTTAAACGAAATTGCGCCAAACTAAAGTATTTAATAAAAATCTGTCTAAGCTCATTAAATTCTGCTCAATTAATTATCGCCATCGCGAGCAAACTGTCAAATGAGAGCGCCAAAATGTTCGCTGAGAATTTCTATGGTAATTTTAAATAAGCAATATTTATCAGTAAAATTGAGCCATGGACATTTTCATAATTATTTGCTTTATAATTCTTCGTAATGTATGGAAGCTTTAATAGACTATCTGTTATTTGTCGTCGGAATTAATTTGTAGTTTTTGGAAATATTTCTAAAAAAATTAGTAAATGGCCAACTTTATGTATGTACTTCTATCAATCAAATGCATCAGTTTTTGTTTTAAAACTAATTTTATAGCGAAAAAGAGAATTCTAAAAACACATTAAGTATCAAAAAGGTTTTACCATTTAAAGAATGTGAATTGTAAAGGGAATTTAATGGTTCAATGGCAAATAAGAGCAGCGCAGATGAAATTCTTATAATTTTGATAAAATCTGTCACAGGACCAGAAAAAATAATATAATGACGGGTTTCATATAGTCTAATAATGTTATAAGTTATAACGAACCGAAAACATAGCGGTGAGAATTGTAATTGCGCAAACTCATTTTTGCATGTAATCCAACGACAACTTTTTTAAACAAGTGTAAACATATATGACTATATGACTCGTTATGACAAGTTATGAGTAAATTAAATATAAAACATGAATACAATTTAATTTGTAATAAATAAGCTCTGAGTATCACACCATGCAGTCCAAAACATTTAAAACAAAATCGAAAGAAAAAATCTCCACATGAAACAATTTGTCAGCAAACAGACGAGAACAAAAGCGATTAAACCTTGTTCAGCACAGAAAAGGCAAGCCAATGGGACAAATAACAAATGTCTGAAACATTGCACCAATCAAGCGGCGAACACAGCAGCGATCTGCAGACACAGCCAAAAAAACTAAATGAAATAAAATAAATTGTCAACACACATGCACACAAACATAGATGCGTGTACATATGCACTTAAAAAACTGCAAAAACTAACACTTGTAGCGAACATGTAAAACAAGCTGGTAAAATGAACTAAACTACAACAAACACCAAAAAATATACATAAAAATAGGCAAAAAAGCGAAAAATGTCAGGCAAAAAGTGCAAATGCAGAAATGTCTGTATTTCAATGTAAAACCATAGAATATTGTCAATGACAGCGAAAAATTGCAGTTCGACGCGCTAAGCATATGAACAAAGCATACAGCATATACCTTTGTATATATGTAAATTTGTATATTTATTATACATTTTGCAGGTGCACTCCAAAGTGCTGGGCCGCTATTCTTTTGAGTGTTTGTTCGCTTTAAAACTTAAAGTTTTAAAGAACTTCTTGCAATATTCCTTCGTGAGATCTTCGGGCATTTCTATAAAAGACTCTCCAGCGGCAATGGATCACTGTATAGATTATATATAAATATTATATAATGTATGTTATACTGTTTCAATTTTGATATTGAAAATCAGTACAGGTAATAGTGACCGAGTAATAGTGTAGGAGACACAGGAGAGGGGAAGGGAGGCTAAGTGCACCGTCAGGAATAAAGGGATGTTCAACTTATTCCAGTGTGAGAGCGCCTCAAAATAAACGTTTTTTATAACATTTTCTATTATGGCTAGATCGAACAAAATAAGAATTTTTGGGCATTTTAAATTAAAACACCCAACATTTAGTACGAATAAAAATTACTATGTAGTGGTTATTTGTTATATGGAGAAACTATTTAAATCTTTTTAAAGTATATTAGAAGAACTGAATTTTGACCTTTCAATACCCAATAAAAGCACTTAAGCTTGTTAGCTCTCATTCATTAAATTTTTTTATTCATTTTCCATTGAAAATAATACTATGATGCTTCAAATTACAAAACGTTTCATCAAATACCTTTAAATATCACAAATTTACTTAATTTTCATTGTTTTACATTTTTTATAAGTGGTCTCGAACGATGCAACAAATAACTCCGTTTATATATTTTTTGGTAAGATTTTGATCTGGCCATTGCTCGTTTCCAATTGCTAAACGTCAAAACCTACTGAACTTTTACAGCTAATCGAGTTCAGTAGGTTTTGACGTTTAGTAATTGCTCTCTCACTTACAGTGAGAGAGGAGTTAAACATCTCTTTATCTCTGGCACCGTCTTTAAACGCCTTTTTCTCGAAACTGTGTTTTTGAAGTCGGTTGACAAGATTTCTCGAGAACTACTAAACCGATTTTCATAAAATTTTACACAGGCCTTTGAGATAAAATTCTGAAAAACTTGGTCGTAGGTTTGTTTGATTAAAACTATTGAAAAAAAAATTAAAATGTCGCGAAACCTGAATTTTTTTTTTTTTTTTTTTGTAAAAATGTGTGCCAAAAATCCAATTTTTTTATTTTTCATTCGTCTAAGTTCTTAGTGAAGGTTTTAGCTAAAACACGAATTTTATCACTTTAGATGATCCTGTAAGGAATTATCTTGCCAACGCGGACGCATTTTTTTTCCGAGGAGTCACCGAAAATATATATAATACGGTATGTTTGCAACAATAAAAAGTTCTAGTAAAATAACTTATATTTTATATGGGAAAAAATTTATCAAAAAATGCTGTTTTTTACCCGAGGAAACCCATGTAACCCCTTAAACGGAACATTAGACTGTACTTAACCTTTACACTGAAATGAACTGAGTGTTCTTCCATAGCTTTAATATATATGTCCATATGTATATTTATCTCAAAAGTTCCTTCATTGTGGAATTTAACAACGGGTGCTTTGCTTTTTACTCGAAATGCAAACGCAGAAATATTTAATATTTTCTTAATATTTTCGCCTTGTTTTGACTTTGACAGTCCCGTGCTGCTGAAGCTTTGCCTCCAATTTCAAGTGTTAATTCTGAGAAATGAGCGCCCGCCTAAGTAAATGGCAGAAGCAACAAAAAGTGCAAGAACAAGGGCAATTTGTATGATTACATTTGCTAATTCGCCGTGTTAACATTTGATTGGCGTTTTTATGATTTTTTTTTTCATAAAATTGCTTCGTCAGTATTAAATTCATTAATCAAAATGCTGGGAATTCTTCTTTACTGAAATTGGAAAGGTAAAATGGCAGTAAGAAAAGTATTGCAGTTAATACGTGTATATCATATATATGTAATTGTTTTACACATATTTTGTATTCATAAGTGAATATTTGAGCGATTCCTTTATTAAAACACGAAATATTTCTTCTTCTTAATTACTCTGCTCGACAAATAATATGGTCCATCACACTTGAGAATAAACTTCTGTTCTTCTTACAACTTACATTTATTTGAGATTATTTTGAAAGCCTTAAATAGTTTTTAATTGTTTGGATAATTCGATTTAAAATGCCATACTAAAAATTTAAATAAATATATAAAGGATTTTTGGGTTACAAACTTCCACATTGTAATTGGTCAGTTCAATCAGCTCTATTAATTTATTTGTAAACGCTTTTTTCTCGAAATATCATTTTTCGAATTTGCTGCACTGTATACAACATTTTTTTTTGCCTGCTCTGCAAATTGTTTTCCAACCATTGACTAATCGGATTTTTGACCAGATCATAAACCGAATTTTGGCAGACCAAAGGCGACCAAATCTTTGGGTAAAATTCAACTTTTTTCGACCGTAGATCATTGTATGGACAAGGTCTTCTAGAAAAGTGTTTTTTTTAGAGTGCATCCACGGCCACATTTAAAGGCAAAAGAAAATGCTGTTTCACCAAAACTATGCATCATATCACAAGTCTGTGAAAATAGTGGTTTCACTCTGGCCCCCAGCTACCATATCCTCTTCTCAGGACTTAAGACTATGTTCTCTGGGAAAATTTTTCGTCGAATATTGTGATACAGAGGACAAATCGTTCTACAAATTGAAGAGTCACTATAATCAGTGTATCACTTTTGAGAGAACTATTTTGAACAAAAGAAAAAAACACGAATTTTGCCAAAAACGTATTTTACTATGGTAGGCCGGGGAATGTTCAATTTACCTTAATGTGAAAATTTATTCTACCAAGAGAACACTTTTGCTTTTGCATTTCAGTTGTCTTATGCTGTTGAACAGATGGGAAGCATTTTCTCAACAAAACGCCTTCTGTATTGCAAATTGTCATAAAACCACTGACGTAAACAACTTCATGAATATTTACATATAACTGCTAATGCATAAGAAATATTACAAAAACCGCAGGAAGTCACACAAACCAAAAAGCTGCTGGCTGCACTTCTTTTCTGATGCTTCTACTTTCTTCAGACAATATTCGGAGAGAAGCTGTGACTGCACTGTTTGCGCCGGCTGCTGAAGATGACAGCGTTGCCACTGCATACCCCGTGTAACTGTGAAACAGAAGCTCCAGACAACAACAGCAAGAGCGATTATAGAGGTTAAGGCAACAACAAAAATGAAGCGAAGCAATTAAAGTGCCAAGTTCATGTAAACTGAGCCGGCGATTGCGACACACCAACAAGCGAACGTATGTATATAAATAACAACAGTTATGTATGTGCATAAAAGCATATGTTAACGACATAACGCAACAGTAATAACAGAGGCGAGACAAAAGCATTGAAACGCTGAAGCTCGTCGTCGTCAGCTCGCTTTGCGGCGATTGCGTTGGCGGCGAAGCGATGACAAACGCACGGCTACGGCAGTGCGAGTGTGTGTGCCCGAGTGCTGGTTATGTGATACGCAGAGGTATGTGGCAATGTAGGGATGTGGGCATGCGTACGGAACGGCGAGCGGATTCTGACATCAACAGCTGATGCGCTAAGCCTGTTGTTATGCGCTTTGAGTTAAACAACTCCGCTCATTCTTCATTCTTGCTTAAATATCGCTTTCGTGCGGTTGGCAGTCACACAGGTTGAGTGCGCATGCAGTGAAATACGACTATGACCGAGGAGGAGGGGAGCAGAAGAGGTGCATGCAAAAGAAGCGTAACACAAGTGTCACAGAGTGCGACTGCAAGCAATTTGGTGACAGATTTCAGCATCAATTTGTGCCTCCGAAACGCACTTATACAAGCGCAGGCGCAACCGAAGGTGTCGGCCGAACAGTGAAGTGATAATGCGGAAGAAAAAATCGTCGTGCTGGCAGACAGCTGGCCACGAACATATGCAATCAGCCGCACTCTTGTCTCTCGAGTATGTCTGAAGCGCTAAAGAAATGGACACATATTAATTCAGGTTCACTGAGAGTTCATAACTAATTTTTTTTTTTGCTCGAAAAGCTGAAATGAGCTAAGGGTCTACCTTAAAAATGTCTATGAGAGTAAGCAGAAGAAAAACAGTTGTCTCATGACATTTTTTATGAAATGAAAGGTTAGCCCACATGTCTCTCCATTGGCCGGTTATTTTTAGTGCAGTCATTGTTTTTTTTTAGTGTTTTTGTAATTTTTACCGTTCGTGCATTCCACTTGCGGTGTATTTTAGTGCCGTTTTCCGTGTTAAATCTCAACCAGTTTGCATTTATGGCAACTGCATTCATGATGCTAAAAAATAGTTTCATTTTTGTTTCTGGTTTTTTCCCTCGTTCTTATTAATAAAGGCAGACGATATGATAAATTGAAAAATCTGTCAATACAAACTTTCCTAATGAGTTCCTTTTATTTTTAGACACATAACACCCACTGTTTAAGTACTTTCAAATACTTTTTGCGATTAATACTCAGTATAATGAATGAGATAAAGCAGTAAAACTAATGTTTGTTAATACGCATGCGTGCCTATTAGTATCTCTAACATGCGAATTTATTATTATGTCATGTAGAGGCCATCATGGTTGGGCTAGAGGTACGCATTAATACTCTGCCGCGATTGAGTTTGAATTAGTTTTTCGATCAATGCCACAAAATGTTCTTATGGTTTGCTCCTTATAACTGCCGTGCAAGAACAGCTCCTGGTAGAATACAAAGAGTACACCATAAACATAAGCCGAAGCTTAGTCAAGTTTCTATTTCGTTTAAATGTCTTCTTCACTCCCATTAAATATTACTTCACTTAGTTAGGTTACGTAAGTTGGGTTTAGCTGATTAAAGCCTCGCACTCCAGATTTCGATGCTACCTCCTACTGTAAACTGGTCCTTTATGATGTCAGATGGATGTTCAGTTTATTTTGATCTGAAGTATTCATCTACGAGAAAATCTTTTTGCGTACTTTTAGAGAGATTTTATATCTAATTTTGAGGTGTTCTACTGTCTCGTTCATGGCTTCTTCTCTACACTTCCTGCAAGTGACATTGTTACTAATTTCTATCCGGCTCTATAAGCTATTAAGACATTCCATATCACGCCGATTCTTTTGTCAGCCCTTTCGGATATTTCATTGTGTATAATTTTTAGTAATTATTGTCTTATTGTCTATATTAGCTCGCTAGGCAAGCGGATGACACTTTTGGCAATCTCATCAGCTATTTTAACTATTTCGTTTCGCGAAATGTACTTGTGGTCTGGAACCCTGATCTGCAGTCAGCTGTTTACCGATAGCTACAACTTATACAGGGTGTATGTTTTGTAGCCAGCTACTGCACTTTATAATATGAGACCAAGCAGAGCAAATAAATATTAACATTTTCACACTAAAAGAAAGAGAAAAAAGTAGTAAACTAAAAAGTTGTTTTTCTGAAGACTTAAAGTGGCTCCAGCACGTGCAAATTAAGCATACATATCTACATACATGCATGTATGCTCAATGCATTTCTGCCTTTCCTCCAATGTACATACATATGTAGGTGCTATAAGGTAATGCACGTTATTGTTATTGTGCTCAATTGCTAATTGATAAAAATGCATTTATAAATACGCGCAATTAATTCCATTTCCAACCTTTTCACGAACATCACACACACACATATGCTTACGTAAAATGTCGTATATATGTAAAATGTCGCGACGATTTTGCGTCTGAAACAATAACAATTCATTGGCGGTAAGCAGCAATGAAAAGGCGTGAAGCATCGCTCTTAGCTGATAGTCGCTCGAAACTGCAGCGGCAGCAAGAATAAGTATGTTATGTGTATGGAATGTGTGTGTGTGTTTATTCGCCTTTTAATTTCGCATTTTTCGCTTCTCCCATGCCCTTTTTACTGACCGTAATTACTGAAAATTGCAGCAACAATGACAATTCGCTTAATATAAAGGGCGTTACGTGACCAGCATACACTCGATGCCTATTTATTAAAAAGGTTTATTCCTACTCATGACTGACTGGATATATTCAATAAATAAATGAATAATCTCCAAGTTCGACAGTTTGCGGCAATGTACATATTAAAAAAGCATAAGCCAACTTTGGCAAAAGAAAGTGCTTCGGAAGCTAGTAGCAATCTTCCAATCGATGACGATGAAGTAGATGTATCAATGCCCTACTATGAAGAATTTCGAATACCAATTAGGCGTATGAAGAACCACAAAGCGGCAGGCCGATGGATTACCGGCCGAGCTATGCAAACACGGCGGCGAATAATGGATAAGGAGCAAACATCAGGTTCTTTGTAGAATATGGTGGGACGAAAACATTTTAATTTAAGTGTATTTTGCCCAATCTACAAAAAGGGGGACAACCCCAATCTTCGCCAACTACCGCGATAAAAGCCTCCTCAACATCACGTATAAGGTTCTATCAAGCGTATTGTGATTAAAGATTAAAGGCCACCATCAACAAACTGATTTCGGTAGTTTGTACGTGGAAAAGCTTCTATAAATTAGATTTTCACCAATCTTTGTAAAGAATCTTAACGTGTTGATCGCCACACACAACCTTTTCGTTGATTTTAAAGTCTTAAAGACTACAAATTTTACTGTATTTTAGTTTTTTGTTACATCTAGGCATTTTCTTCTCCATGCTCCTTCCTTTAAAAGACTCAGGCTGAAACACGTCGGTAGTCTTACCTTCAAATAACCTTGACATGCCGGAGACTGACATTAGCCGTCTCAACAAACTTGTAGTAGGCTCAAAGCGCTTTGCTGATTTGTAAGGGCCTTATGATCCAGTATATAAAAGCTTTAAGTAATATAATATAATATACTGGCGATGTAAGCTGTGTAAGATAGAGACTCCTCTAAAAATCAACCGCTTAATATAATCTAACCCCATCCAACCTAATATTAATACAAACATAAACAAAATCCGCCTCAAAATCCATTCAATCGTGTCAAATAGAGTTGATCAATGTAAAAAAATTGCACAAAATTATTGTAGATTATCTGTTGTCGTATAATTATTTTAATGCGTTCTCATAGCACAATACATGAAGTCATTCGATTACAACAAAAATGCGAACATTCTAGAATACAACTTTCAAATTATTCATATTTCATAAAAGTCATATTATTTTTAAGCGCAACTAATGACGGCCACAACTGACGGCGACTGTGAATGCTCTGGAATTGCGCAAGCATTGAGTAATTTCATGCGATTAGTGAGCAATTTATTAGTCGCAGCAGCAACTGCCGCCGTATTTTGCATGCATTATTCCGCGGCTCAATTAAATCTCATACATTTTTCTCCGTTATTATGCAAATCCCGGCGCACGCATTGACTCTGATGAATTGTAAGTGTTCACTGCAAGTAAATAATGACGGCAAATATGATTGGACGTAGTAATTATGTCAGAATAGCGGGAAATTGAGTAAAAGTAAATTGGATGACAGTTATTAGAGAAGAATGTTACTAAATCTGCTTAGAATGTGCTATAAAAAAAGTTTGCTTTGATTGTAAGACATCGATAAAAAAACCACAGAAATATATTATTGTTGGCAATTTAATTAAATATTTTTTGTTACTTGTTTGGTTGGTTGAAAAGGATGACTTCAGGTTGCAGTCTATACAGTCTATACCTGGAATACTTAAAATACCTGAGTTTTTCCACCACAAACTAACCAATACATTAATCGCCTGAAGACCGGGTCTAAATTCTGCTCTCCGCCGAGCCCTCTTTACCAAGATTCTGAAGATGGGATCTGGAAGGTATATAGGTGCCCTGCGCTCCCCCCCCACAACGTTACTTAGCTTCTACTTACCTAAACGTAGAAGTTAGTTCAACTGTCCACCATCAACACTATCTCAGTAAAACTTATGAACTGTATTGTGAGTGTTACAAGACTTGATGAGTTTAAACAAGCTTTGAAAGAAGATAATAGTTTACGGTGATCGCAAGCGATGGCAATAAACCTTGTTCTACACTAGTATATTGTGAAGTTAAGCTAAATAGGTGAGGTTGAGCTAAATAGGTGATCGGACGGAATGACCAATAGTCTCTTGCATAACATATAATAATCCGTGTGCGGATTTATGCAAAACAGTAAATGTGATTTTCGGGGATTAACGATCTTTCCATTAAAAATCAAACAAGTTTTACTCATAATGGCCACCCTTGGAAGATAATGGCAAACTTCGGATCTTATTTCTGACCTAAAAAATCTCTCCATAATATATAGTTACCATTTGTAGGTGGATCAAAACATGTACGACTCTTACTTTATACGAAATGAAGTTCGGCTTCGCGTCAACAAAGAACAAGAAAAAATAGTCATAACAGCCTTCAGCAAGAAGAGCAGAAACCTTCATACAAAAAGAGTTTCTATATAAGAAATTGATTTTATTTGGTTTATTTATATGATATCTATGCAGTGCTGTGGTGCGATCTGAACTTGTTTTTTGATATTACCTAGAAAATAATCTGTGGTAAAGTTCCTGATGATACCTTGTCAAACAAAAAGTTTTTCATAAAAGTACCTGAATTCCGTCTGTTTTTTAGGGTCTCCGATGATTCCCTTTGGGTATTACAAACTTTGTGCTGAACTTAATATAGGGTGATCCATTTCAAGGAAACTTCAAATTTAATGGGGAATATTTATCTCCATCCGAAACAACATTCTTTCGCATTTATTTTCTGAAGATCATCTCTTCCAAATGTTGGCCGCGGCGACGTCTCAGATGGTTCATCCGCTGAGTACAATTTTCAATTAATCGTTCGAACATTTTGCCTGGTAACTGGCGAATGACACGCGTATGTTATGCTTGACGCCTGAATCGAAGCGGGATTGTCCCCACAGACTGTGGACTTTACTTATTCCCACAGAAAAAAGTCTAACGTTGTGATATCATACGATCTTGGCGGCAAATCGACCGGCTCAAAACGTGAAATTATCTGCTCATCGAAATGTTTTCTCAATAAATCCATTGATTGATGCAGTGTGTGGAAAGTGACGCCGTCTTGTTGAAACCAAATGTCTCCAAGATCACGAGCTTCAATTTCTGGCATCAAAAAGACGGATCATTGCGCGATAATGGTGGTTATTCTCACCAGCATTATTTTTGAAGAAATGTGGACTGATGATTCCACCAGCCCACAATCCACACCAAAGCCTTGTATATCTGGATGAAATTACAGTTCTTGAATCTCATCAGGTTGCCCTTCGTCTCAAATGCGGGAATTTTGCTTGTTTACATGTCCATTGAGCCCAAAATGGGCTAATGAAAAAGTGGCTCGAAAACGTCGAATATTCTTGGAACTTTCCAAGAGCCCGCGGGGCGAAGCCCTTTCGCTTGGAAATGTAGAACGTAAATTTTCGTAGCAAAGTTTAAAGACTTGTAAACGGTGTTCAAGCGTAAGCCAAACAAAACTGATCACAAATAACGTAACAGCTCTCTAGATTCTAGTATTCTTTATACCCTGTTCATACAATAAAATGTTGCCTACATTTTGCCGAAGCACTTTGGCCGTAATATTTCAGGTGTCAAAAGATTTTACATAGGAAGAAATTGCTCCAAAAATCTTTTTGTTATCTACATCGCTTGTGTTTACATATTTCAATTACTTGAACTCAGTAATCCCAAATAACAACCAAGCACAGTAATCGGTTCACATATTCAGCTTTCCTGTAAATTTTTGAGATTTGAATAAACCACTTTGAAGAAATAAACATAAATGGATGAGTTATAACAGGTGGCAGAAGTGTTTAACTGCAAAATACACACAATAAATTTTGCCAACTTTGCCTAACGAACTGGAATTATCTGTGTTTATCTGAAAACAGTAAACAAGAGATTAGGTGCGCTCACGAAGCTAACTGTAGCGAAGCAAGTCATAAACAAAACGGTAAACACTTGTAAATTCAACTTTTGTCAGTATTTAGGCATGTATGGTAAACAAACACACACATACGTCAGCGAGCAGGAAAATGGCATTTTAAACAGCTGCAATAACAATAACAACTAAGGAACAAAACATTTCTATTTGAGCGTGTGTATGACATGTGTACCTATGAGATATTACCCTGTTAACATTGAAGAAAAGCACACTCACATACACTCTCACATGTGTATATGGGGCACGAGCGTTAAAGGCGAAATTCGGCTGAGCTGAACGCAATCAGTCAAATGAAAATGCAAATATTTACGCGCAGCCTTTGAAAGTTTTTCAGTTTTGAGCGATTTGCACTGCGAAAACAGCAAACGAAAGCAACAAAAAATTCAGAATTTTCTGTTTCACTCCTCCCCCGCCTCAAAGCAAGGCGCCAGCCCCACGGCGGCCTCAATAGTTTGCTTGATTTTTGTATTTTCGGCGCTGAAAATGCGTACGCATTGTGCCGTTAGCTGCTTGTTGGCGCATAAATCAAAGGGTTGCGGCGGATTAGCGCGTGGCAGCGCAGCGCAGCGAGGCGTACGGCGCAGTGAGGCAAGGGCACGTGACTGCAGAAAAAAATTCAATTCACATTTTAATGCAAAATTATTCGCATGTGTGTGTGTAAATGTTCTATAATGGGAATTTTGCTAATAAATTTTGCAAATTTATATTTCTTGTGTGGGTGTGTGTGTGCCTGGATGTACACAATACAAACGGTGCAATTTCGAAAATAAACTAAATTTATTTTCGATGAAAATATGCTCACATTAGTTTTTGATGCCAAACGAACGTTATAAATTTTGACGAGACATGTAAAGGGTGTTCCATATGGCGTTATGTGGATGTAAAAGCCTTCATGCTTGAACAATTTTGTTCTGAATTAATTTTAGACGTTTTGTTTGTAATTATTATTTCTGCCAAATATTTATCTAGATTTTGGTGGCTATGTTAATAGGCACAATTGCTGCACCTGATACTCTAAAAATCCGTTCTGATGAAGGAGTAGCCAATATAACATACAAAAGTAATAGTTTGGAGGAGTTAATTGTATTTGTTTTTCTAGTTTCGTTTCGGTAAATTAAGAATTAAATAACAAATATAATAAGCTTTTAATGACACTTTAATTTGCTTGTCTTCCGAGTTTAGTAATCGAGTTATCAGCAACGTCAGCGGTTCGTATTGACCATTTCCAGACCTTTTGTGATCTGTTATCTAAGAAAGCTAATACAGGGTCTACCACCAAGAACGGCATGATGTTAAAACTAAATAAAACACTGAAAATGGATCTAAATGCTTTCTGTTTTGTTGTTTTTTGCAGATAATTTTACATGATTAGAACAAACTGTCGGCTAAATAGCCACCACAGCTCCGTTTGCACATCTCCGCCTGTTTACGTCAATTTTCGATGACTCGCTGCAGCATTTAGACTGGAAATTTCGCTATAGTGCGCGCGCTGAATGGTGCCTTCGAGCTCCTTCAATGTAGCGTCACTCTTTGACTTAACATATCTGCAGAGAAAACAATTTATGGGCGTTAAATCGCATGATCTTGGCGGCCATTTGACTTGGCCATTTTTAGAAATTAACGCGTAATGAAACTTTGCTTGCAATATGACCAAGATTGGAAGTAAAACATGAGACAACTGGTAAATTTTTTAGTGACAATTTTGTTTGGGTCTCAGAATTGAATTTAACACAATAAAAAATTTCGATACAAATCCGTAAAAAAATAAATCCAAGCTGTCAAAATCACGTCATCGCTATTGATAGACACTCTACATTGATAAATCAAGATTTTAAGGGTTTACTTGGGTTTACGAATTTCAAAAAATCTATAGTTTTTTTGTCTTATCAAATTCTACAACACCTCTGGAATAAATTTTCAAGTTGATCCGATTAATAGTTTCTGAGATACAGCTTTGAGAACTTGTGCGCTCGTGCGACGTCCTTAAACGCGATTTCCTCGAAACTGTGTTTTTTGAAGTCGGTTGGCAATATTTCGAGAACTGCTCAACCGATCTTCATGAAATTTTACACAGGTCTTTGGGATACAATTCTTAAAGACTTAGATCAGGACTTTTTTCGATTACAGCTATTTGAAAAAAAACTGTCGCTAAATTTTCACTAAAATTTTCATTTTTTTGCACAAATGTCTGCCAAAAATTCAGTTTTCTTTTTCTTCTACCAAGTTCTAAGTTAAGGTGTTAACTAAAATAATCATTTTTTCACTTTAGATAATCCTGCAAAAAGTTATCCAGCCGAGGATAAACGGGAACGAGTTTAAAATATTTTTTTTTTTTTCAAAATTTCAAAATTTCTTTGCTAATAGTGTATGTTTGTAACAGTAAAAAATTCTTATAAAATATTTCATTTTTTATATGAGAAACATGTTGTTGAAAAGGGCTGTTTTTTTCCCGAGGATGTCCATGTAATCCCTAAAGCTGAACGTCGTACAAGCCAATGGCTAAAAATCAAGCCGAGGAATAAATGTTAAAGCGAATTTTGCTATTTATGAGATTAAATATATATCATTGTAATAATTCCATAAAAATCGAAGAAATATTTTTTTAAAATAAAGAAAGTTTTTAGTTATTTTTTACTATTTACTACTTAGTCTAAATAGGAAAAATATGAGTTTTCTCTTAACAATCAGCAGTTTGAATCTCACTTTGATATCATTTGAATACCAATCAAGCAGAGAGGGAGAAAGAAATTGGTATATTTATAAGTGATTTCTCTTAATTGCCGTCAGATCGGGGTGGGTAAATTTCAAAATTTAACAATTACTCGAGATGTCTTTAAATTACGTATATTTTCATATTAGAGTATATACATAAGTAAATCCGTAATAAATCCATAATAGATGCATGCATTAGTCACCCCTCCAGTCCCTTTTGTATCCAATCTTTATGCAAAAGAACGCCTCTATAAACTAGTTTTGCTCCCAGCACCAATAAAGAATCTTCTATTTCGTGGCCATTGAATTCTCCGCTGGGCTACACGATTCGCTGAATAACCTATGGATGTTTTTGAAAGCGAGCACAAATATTTCCATTCGCTTAACCTTTGCCTACACCTCTGCTGTTTATTTACACCGGTGCCAGGGGTGAGCGAACGAACGAACCAACGAGCCGAGTTAAATGCGTTTACAATAAATAAATATTCACTTATGCAAATACCTTGTATCGCCCTTAATGACAAGTACACATGTGCATTGTGTGTAAATATGTAAGATATTTTCAATACAAATATTTGAAAAGCCTGCATACAAAGTGTGGTGGGCACTAAAGAACACTTTCCAGCACACAAAAATCAAGCCACAACCGCAGAGTGTGGAATTTAAAACAAATTTTAAGTTTAGCTAAGCCATTTTTGCAATCCCCTTGCCAGCCTTCGAACTAAACATTTTCGACAACGCCATAAAATCAATATTTCACAATTATATCGGGCGGGTGTTGCCACCTACCGCAAACGGTGTTTGGCCGCGTGAAAAAGTTGCGCAGATAAATCGCAATGTAATGGTCATTTCAACACCGCGCCATTGCAATTGATGGGCATCTCATGAAACTCTGTTTGTTTATATGAAAATTTATGTAAATTCTCACACCCGGAATCCATTTAGCTCGTAATTTCCACAACATTTATTGCTGTTAAGTGCTTTTACACTGCACTTAATTGCGGATTGTATAAAGTTCAAGTGCAAGCCATGTAAGCGAGTGTGTGAGCGTAAACATTGCCGTTAATTGAAATGAAATTTCGCTGAGATATTACACTTAACGAAAATGCAAAAAAATATATTTTTTGAAAATTCTAATTACCCCTAACCACTTAAGAATATGATACAAAAATGTTTGGTTGTGTTTTTTCATATAATAGCGCATTAAAGTTGGGGCCTCTTTTGTTTGCCGTTGAACGAAATTTCTCATCTAAGTGTATATTTTAAATCGATATTTTATGCTACTCCAATTCCAAATTTTTTAATTGATTTCAATTTTGAAATTTGCATAATTTAATAATTTATTATTGTAATAGCCACAAAATCTGATAATTACTTATGCAAGACATTCATTGAACATTTAAATATTCAAAAACACATTCTTTCATGTATACATATGTTCATCAACAACATCACCAATTAAATAAATAGAAAGCCGGGTGAACCCCCAAACCGCAAAATGTCCATACAATTTCCATGGCACGTGACAAATCTGACTGCAGACAGTCCGATCAATCGAGTCTGTTGTTGTTGTTGTTGTTGAAATCTTGAATTTATGTTCGTATTGAATAAAAGAAGAAACATTTTGGAATTCTTGTTAATATTTTTTGTCAATATACATATATGTGTATATAATCTGTTCCCAATAAAAAACAACAACTTACAAAGGGTATAAAGCATTGGATTATGAATAATGGATCCAATAGTCATGTTCTCTCGAGTAATTTTCAAAGGCAACCAAAGATTTTGGTGGATGTCTATGTTCTGGAATATCTGTTGTGCCTTAGCATCGCTGATCACTTTGCCAAATAACAGAAGAAAATTAAATGCCAGCCTTTTTATCTAAAAAAACCGTTTACCAATAAGTAGAACAGTTTATTGTAGTGGGCTCTAAGGCCACGCAGAAAAACATCAGAATACGAAAGAAAAGGAAAGAGAAATTTTCTCAAGCAGATAACTATTCTATCCAAGGAAAAGCAAGGCTGCTATTAGTAATATCTACTAAATAAAAAAAACAGTCGATCCTGTGGATTTGCATCAGAGGCACCGAACTATCGAACTAGTAGAACCGGATCGTAGAAATGATATTAAACATCCTGCCCTCGAACCTTTGAAACTTTCAAAATGTACTTGGGCCGAGTGAAGGGCTAAAAAAAGGGGTGGGCAGAGTAGGTTACAGGAAAGGTTAGATTGTAGAGTTGATCTAAAATCGGTAAACCTCACATGGATTCGCTCTTTGTGTTACAAATAAAGTCCTCATCAATCGGCAAAGAATTTACAACAATTTTTTTAAGCGGTTACTATCAATTCCAACAATTTTACTGAGTCGACAAAAGAGCCTGTAGTTCAGGTGATCTCTTACTGGAGCCAGAAGGATCACGCAGGCGCACAAGTTTTGGTTGTTGACCATTGTTTGCTGAGCTCACTCCAGGACCAAATGTCCAACGCCAAAACTCAAGAAGACATCAGAGAGCCGAATCGATTCCAATCGGATAAAATTGGTGGAAAGGGTGCGCTCCCTAGCCAGCTCGTAAGCTTTACATTTTCCGACGATTGATCGCTATGATCGACCACGCATAGAAGTCTTATATGGAAGAAGCTTGAAGCTATTACTAATGAGGTCATACACTCCTTGACTAGTTTTGAACGCGCGGTCAGTGAGCTTAACGCCTGTTACATTATAGCCGCTTGGCTGTGGGACTCAATGTACATTTCTCTGAAGGAAGCTGCAATCGGAGCAGTAAATCTGCTATTTCCTAGATAGCAGCCAAAACGCTACAGTGATCTGGCGGTCTGAAACTAGAGTTAATGCAGAGCTACCACTTCCATCCATCCGCGAAAAAGTTCCCTGCACCCTTTCTACAACCGCTTTGATCGTAGGTGAGTGATCTAAGCTAAAAGGAATGCAATCAAAACAGGTGAATGTCAGTGTGTTTCTGCCTGAAAGTAGTTCACAGAACACCATGAGTAAATTCTGCACCCATAAATTCATGTTTATGTCATTAAAATACTATCGTTGCTGCTTTTATCTCTTGACGTTTGCTGTATCTCTTTGTCTGTTGCCATCAATACCAGTTGTCATCGTAAATGTCATTGTCACAGTTGACAGAAATGTACTTGTTGCTTGCTTGTTTCTTTTAATTATATCAAGTGCCGAACAAGCAAGTGAGACTTTCCTCATTTGTTCAATTATTCATTCGGTGTTCGGTGCAATTTTCGTAAGTTTATTGATGTTGTTGGTATTTCCATGTTAATGGCTTTGACAGCTGGCAGCGCTTCATTACTGCCATTGACATTTTATCGTGTCAAGAGTGTGTAAGTGTATGTGTGACGCAATAATGTTAGCTGTTTATGATTTTAAGTTATGGTAAGTATGTCTTGACAAACATTTGTATGTTCATAAACATCAACCATCAACATTGGAATGCTAATTTGTTGCTAATTATTCACAAATTACTCTTCAAAGTTTTTGCTTTTGCTCTGCAGAAGCTCGCTTCAGAAGTTTATAATTATTGGAGTATTGGAGTGCTAATCGTTGGATTTGTGCTGCTAAAAAGAGTTAGAAGGTTTTCTTCTTAATGTACCAACAGTCGAAAGGTGTGAAGTCGCTTCTTATTTAGAGCTATAATGAGTAGTAATCAAATCTGATGGACATGACTTTGAAGGAGATTGCGTGCAGACCAACAGTAATGGTATGAGCTAATTCTATACTCTTTCCATATTAAATAAATATTTTTTTGTGATTAGTAGATTTATTTCTGCAATGATGCACTTAGAATTGAAGCTTTTCGAAAGCTTTTAAATTATGATAATGGTATTGAAAGTGGTAATCATAGTAATGGTAGCCTTAATGTTAAAATCATTCTTAGGGGTAACTCGACCTTATCTGCAGAAAAGATTTGGCAAAGACTAATATAATTGTAATGGCAATGGTACTGGTAATTAAAGAAAGAAATTAAAATAGTGATATAAGTAATTTAAGCAATAATTATGAAAATAATTATAGCGGTAATTATAATGATACTGGTGGAATTACTCTTGGTGCTATTGGTGATAATGGTAGTGATAACTATTATAAGGCTATAAAATAAATTATATGTAATGAAAGTTAAGAAATCGATAGATAAAAGCTATAGTAATGATGGTACTGGTATTGGTAATGGTAATTATAAAAATAATTGTAATGGTAATGAAAATAAAATTAAAGTATTTAACATTAATTGAAGACGTCAGTAGTTATTATGGCTTTGTGATGGTATTTGTGTTGGTAATGATAGCCAAAATAGTAATTGTATGTATTGTAATGGAAATAAAAGTAATACATTTTAATTAAATTAAATACACCGGCAGATAATTTTACAGTAATGGTGCTATTGGTATTGATATTGGTAATTAAAAAAGTAATGGTAATGGTACTGAAAATAATAACGATATATTTAAAATAATATTAAAAGTTCTGTTTGTATTAGTAATGGCAATGCTTGTGGTAATTAGTATTAGTGTTGATAAAGGTAATCGTAAAAGTAATTGCAAAGATAACGAAAATAATAAGGTTTCATTTAAAATTAATTAAAAATATCGATAGTTGGTATGGCACTTTAGTGACATTTGTACTTGTAATGATAATACTAATAGTAATTGCAAGGTAATGGAAATAGTAATGATAAATTTTAATTAAATTAAAGATATCTGTAATTTATTTTGTAGTACTGGTGCTATTAGTATTGGTAATGGTAATCATAAACGTAATTGTAATGGAAATAAAAACAGTAATGCCAATTTCAAAGTAAAGTATATAAGCATTTACAACAGTAGTGATGAAAATAATGATGGAATAGTTATAGTACTGGTTTCACAAGTTATAGTAATGGTTATAGTCAACAAATACATTTGTAGGCATCTGCAGAATGCCGACAAAAGACATTAAAAAGTTTGAAAAATCAGCACACGCTTATTCCTACATTTATTAACTAGATTAAGTGTATGTAAACCACAATAACAAGCGACGGGAGCGAGCTGACCGCAGTAATTGCCCTAAACAAGTGGCAAAATATGGGCGCGCATCAAGTACTTTGCCATTGAAGTGGTGTCCGAATCGCAAGTTGACTTCTGGTTTGAGTTGCGGGGAGGAATACCGTTGAGCGCTCATAAAAGAGGCGATAAAACAAATGTGTCAAAATTAAATAACATTTTTTCAACGCTTTTGTGTCGCTTTTTATGTGCTTGTTGTTGGTTTGTTGTATCAATATTCAATTAAAATCAATTCGATTGATTGCCAAGCCAACGCGGTAATCATTTATGTCGAAGACGACGCGACAAGCGGAAAAAAAACAAAACAAAAAAAAAAAATAAAATAAAATAAAAAAAAAAAAAACAAAAACAAAAATGTAAAATTAAAAAAAAATAAAAGATAAAAAAAGAAAACAAAAATAAAAAAGACGAAAAAAAAAAAACAATAAGAACGCCAAGAATAAAACTAAAAGTGGCAAACAAAACATGACTTGAATGGTGGCGGTATAAAGAGGCAATGGAAAAACGAGCGACTGCAAAAGTTATTGAAAGCCAATTTGAAAAAGAATAATTAAAGCTGTGTAGAATACCAAAAGCAGCAAAGCAAAAACAATGTTATACAAAAAACTAAAAAACTAATCAAGTAAAAAGCAGTTGAAAAAACAACGGTAAAAATAATAAAATGAAACAGAGCTTGTTGTACACTCACACAAACAAACCTACACAGTTAACGATTCAAGCAAAGCGGTTCTAGTTTTGTTTGTTTGTATATATGTACTATATGTATGTGTGCAGCATAGTTCTGCATGTATGTATGTGTGTTTGTGTGCGAACGCCGCCCAACATTTGTAGTCTACGCTCGCCGCCATCACAAAGTCGCGAACAGCAACAAAAGTAGCGCAGCACGCCCCTGAAAGCAGCAGATCTGTAGCGGCGACGGCGGCTTGTGAGCTTTTTTTTTTTGACATTTCATTTTGCCAATATTTTTTATGCTTTTCTGTACACACTTTAAGTATGTGCATACATAGAGATATTATTTTCTGTTTATTTGTATCTATGAATGTATATATGTGTGTGGCCAAGTGTGCGTATCTATTTCAGTAGAACGAAATTGAAATGGATAGTGGAAAAGTAGCCGCAACCACAGCCACAACCACAACACACACACATGCAAACAAATAGTGCACAAAACATAAATATACAAAACACAGCAATACAACAAAAAAGCTTGGCAAGCAAGTTCACAGATGATCGTGGCTTAGCGTTACGTCACCTTGACTCAAAGGCACTGAAGCGTTAAAAGATGGCAGGCGGCACGTTGTTCTGGTGCTCTTGTTCTCTTCGGGTCTTTGCACAATTAAACAAATATTTGTTTGGCTAACTTTTTTCTCTACTTTTGGCTTGAATTATAAAAATATACTACATTATATAAATAAAAGTTTCTGGGACTTGGTTGCTGTGGGAGTTTTCAGCAATGGCAATGTATCTAACGGGTGATTTTTTTGAGGTTAGGATTTTCATGCATTAGTATTTGACAGATCACGTGGGATTTCAGACATGGTGTCAAAGAGAAAGATGCTCAGTATGCTGTGACATTTCATCATGAATAGACTTGCTAACGAGCAACGCTTGCAAATCATTGAATTTTATTACCAAAATCAGTGTTCGGTTCGAAATGTGTTTCGCGCTTTACGTCCGATGAGCGATGAGGCTCATTTCTGGTTGAATGGCTACGTAAATAAGCAAAATTGCCGCATTTGGGGTGAAGAGCAACCAGAAGCCGTTCAAGAACTGCCCATGCATCCCGAAAAATGCACTGTTTGGTGTGGTTTGTACGCTGGTGGAATCATTGGACCGTATTTTTTCAAAGATGCTGTTGGACGCAACGTTACGGTGAATGGCGATCGCTATCGTTCGATGCTAACAAACTTTTTGTTGCCAAAAATGGAAGAACTGAACTTGGTTGACATGTGGTTTCAACAAGATGGCGCTACATGCCACACAGCTCGCGATTCTATGGCCATTTTGAGGGAAAACTTCGGACAACAATTCATCTCAAGAAATGGACCCGTAAGTTGGCCACCAAGATCATGCGATTTAACGCCTTTAGACTATTTTTTGTGGGGCTACGTCAAGTCTAAAGTCTACAGAAATAAGCCAGCAACTATTCCAGCTTTGGAAGACAACATTTCCGAAGAAATTCGGGCTATTCCGGCCGAAATGCTCGAAAAAGTTGCCCAAAATTGGACTTTCCGAATGGACCACCTAAGACGCAGCCGCGGTCAACATTTAAATGAAATTATCTTCAAAAAGTAAATGTCATGAACCAATCTAACGTTTCAAATAAAGAACCGATGAGATTTTGCAAATTTTATGCGTTTTTTTTAAAAAAAAAGTTATCAAGCTCTTAAAAAATCACCCTTTATTTTTCTTAGCAGAAAGCAGAGATTTCTGCAGCTATAGGACTTACACACATTTTAATAAAATCTGAAGTTTTAACTTGGGATTTTTGGATGGAAAATTTTATTTTTTTTTCGATATTTCGTTAATATAAGGAGAAAAAGAAAAAATTTTAAATAAAAAAATATATTGTTTGAGGCATAAGAAGGTAAGTTTTCTCCAAATTTCATAAAAGGAAAGAAATTTTGTACAAGTTAAGAATGAAAAAACCTAAAAATGGGTGATCTGAATTTTTCACATAAATTTTAAGAGAGAGAATTATGAGAGAAAATTCAAAGCTTTTCACAAAAATTTTGAAGTTATGTGAAAAAAGTCTTTGTACAAAAGTTATAGATCTTTTCATTACCTACAACATCGTCATATAACCTTTTTCTATAGGACTTGTAGTTTTATCGGAAATCGAGATAAGCCGTTTTAACCCTTAAAACTTCAATTACACCTCTTTTCGTTCCTTTTCCCAACCTCAGATCGCGCACATATTATTTTTCTTTTAATGTTCCTTATTTTATCTTTCGTTTCTGATGAATTTTATGCTACTGTGGTGTTTTTTGTTTTTGGTTTTCCAAAATTATCTATCCTGGTCTAATATAGACACACTCCAGTCAATTGATGCGTCAGACCCAAAGTAGTTTTTAAGCTTAGAAGCAAATTTCTTTGGGTGTATTGTCAACAAACATAATTTCTGTTGATGTTAGTAGGAAAATCAAGGATAAGTATTCAATTTATAAAACACTTTGCAATGAAGTATTGACGAAAATATCCAGAGTCTTAACCATTTATGGTATATGCAAGGTTTACCCAGATGCTTTAGTACTCTTAAAAATAAGTTCTTAAAAACTTCTATGAAAGTCTCTCCAAGTATGAGCTCTTAATTAGAACGTGGAGGTCTCGTATATAACAGTTTTCTATTTCTTATTACCAAATAGAAAATATCAGATCTTGTTTCCAACTATTTGAACAAACATCTCGCTTCATAGGTTTTTGAAGAAATTGGTTGCTCTGCAATATGCTACAAATAGGTAGAAATCTATTTTTAAGAGCGAGTGGAATAAGTTTGATAAGACTTTATAGCAGAAAAGCAGTAAAATGAAAGTAATTATAATACTTTGTTTGGCTCTGGAAAAAGTTAGGGCAAATTATGAAGAGAAAATTAGAAAAGAGTGAGTTATATCCGAAAATTAGTCTCATCTTAGGAACAGAAGGCTAATGCTGATTCCAACGACTTCGATATGTATGACTTTTTTTTTAATTTTCTTTTTTATTTATTAAAATTTTTTTTTTGTTTTTTAATTTGTTGTTTTTTTAATTAATTTTTGTTTTTTTTTTTTAATTTTTAATTTTTTTCAATTTTGTTTTTTTTTTTTTAATTATTTTTATATCATAAAAATATTTTTGTTTAAGCGAAGTAAATTCTTGAACTTAGCTTGTTCTACATTTTACTTAAGCTCCAGTCACCGCACTGCTTGTCGCTCCACTATGTGCCCAGCCTAAGTGCGATCGTTGTCGCCGCAAAACACACACACGCGCGCATCTAATTACTCATATGTCAGCCATGACTTTTACCTTATCAAAGTGTCAGCTGCCTTTCGATGAACTGCGTTGGCAATTTCTTGCTAAAATATGATAAATGAAAGGAAACAATGACAGCAGCGCACATCGATCAGCGGCGAAAATTAATTCCAAATTAGTGTCAATAATTAATGAGGCATTAAAACACCGTAAAAATGAAAAAAGATATTTTCGACAAAATTTTTTTTTTTTATTGTGGGTGTGAATGTGGGAGGGCAAGGCGAGCGGCTTGCCGTTGAACTGTTCAGGGTGGCTGTTCGGTGGGTTGTTGAAATGATGTCATTCTAGGGGGCAACATCTAAAGCCGCTCGCGCGTGAACAAACAGTGATTTGCGCACAAACCAAAAACAAAAATTACAATGTAAACAATTTTATTTTGGAAAATAACAATTTAAAAGCACATTTTTGAAGGAAAGGAATTAAAATAGTTGAGCGAATTTGAATTTCATATTATTATATAATATTATTAGCCACTCATCGACGCCGCTAGTTCTGGTGTGTAGGTGTTTGCAAGGAATTTCAGGCGCAACGCGCCAGACATCAAAGCGTCTTGCCTGTTTCCACATGTCGGCAAGTACAAGTACATAAAGTCCAAATTGCCCGACAATAAAAGTCCAAATAATTTTGCAAATGAAAATATAACCGCGACCGCAGCAAGAACAACGGCGAGGTATTGAAATTGAAATTGAAATTTGTGCGGTGTAATTCTGATGAGTTGTTTTGCCAAAATCAACACCTTCCCCGCCAAATAAGGCACGCCGAGTGTAAGGTAATGAGCTCCAGCGCCGCTAATGGACTTCGTTTCTGCACCACACACTCATACGCGCAGTAAAAGTGAAGCACTCTCACACACATACTCATACACAAGTAATGGATTTAAGTTAATTTCAGCGTTTTTTATTTATTTTATTTTTTCCATTTTCAATGTTTTTATTGGTGTTCTGTGGCGTAATTGGAGAAAAATAATTCGAATAATTTCGTAGTGAGTCAGTTTTCGGTATTGTGATTTTTGGTAAACAAGAATCGATAATTATGATTCAGTCAAAATAATCCGCAAATGTCAGAGGAGAATGCAAAATGAACTGCTTGCATCTCAAGTTGTCTTGACAAACTTTTATTACAGCAACAACTTCTTTAATATATGTAAGTGCACGGCTTGCCAAATCACCAGGAAGTCATTATTTCGAAATCTCACTGCTTTGTTTAAACAAAAAAAAAAATACTTGTTATGCGAATATAACCAAAGGATAGTCAGACTCTCCAAATTGTGTTCATATTCAGCAAAGTTTCACAGAATAAAAGCGAGTTGATTTTCGCTGCAGGCTTAAACCGTTTTTCAGCAACGAAACATAATCAGCTTAAACCAATTTTCAATACACTTCAAGGCCAATTGATCCTAAAGGTCTTTGTACCTCAATGGGTTATGGACAGTAGGAAAAGTCAGGGTCAATGACAAACTGCATCTAATATGTACTCCAAGGTTGGGCCACATTAAAAGCTTCTTGATTTTTTATTAAATTATTTAGTTTTGTTGCAATTCCTCGTCATATCCTTACTCTCATTTCTCCTCACTAGTGGTTGGTAATAGTAGGGCTACTAGAGTAGATTAGATACATAATTAACGAATACACCGCGACCTAAGGTCTATTGTACCTTTTCCTATGCCACAACGATTCACCTAACCCGGTATATTGATATATTCCAATATACTGCTAAGTGCTACTGAGGCGATGTGATCTCTATTTGGAAATATGGATGCAAGGACCTTTATCCCGCGCCTACAGACTACTGTGTAGCCAATTAACAGGTGCTCTGGAGTTTCAGACATCAAATCGCGCAAGAAGCTTGTCCTGATAGCTGATAACCTTACAATAGCTTGTGTAAAAGGCGACAAGTAGCCTGAACCAAGGCACCGCTCCATATGTGATTATTGGTCGCACGATCATGGTGTATAACTACTTCACAATCCCATAATCAACCAGCTAGCCGATTGCGCACCATTAGTGCTTTCGTAGCTTTGGACATGGTTAGATCAACATGCTGCTTCCACCGCAGAGTGGAGTCCAACGTGAGACCAAGATTTTCGACCATATTAGTCAGCTCTATATCTTTTTACCGAGTGTTAGGTTTCTGAGGCCAGGCAGAGACCTTCAACAGGTGCATTTTATACTTCGGAGGTTTTCTTTCAGGTGTAACAAACTTCATGGCAAACTTAAACCCATACCCTGTTCAGGGTATAAAAACGGCGCAGCTGCCTCAAAAGTATTTGCGCTTACTTTTTGGTATAAAAAATAAAAACTTAAATAATTAGGTATGTATCCGAGCAATAATATAATAAAATAGTTTTTCATACCTTAAGATTGACATAGTGTAATGCAAGCCCTTATGTGAATGTCAGTAATGAATTTTATGTGAGCAAATGTGCAAAAGCAAATAAGCACAGTAAAAAACGAGAGCTTTGGGGTTAATATTTATGTAAACGTGTGAGTGCAGAAGCACAAATCCGCCCTGAGCTGACATTAAAGAGTTTTAGGACCTTTTTTACTCGCCACACAAATGCAATAGGACATGGAAAGGATTCTAGTAATTGGGTGACCCTGCAGGGAAAGGAGACGGAAGGACATGCAAGGGGAAGCTTATATTGTTTTCGTAAATACATTTTTTAAGGAGTTGATAAAACTTTTTGGCTGCTTATGCATATACATATGTTATAAAATAAATAAGTTCTCATATCCTTTCTGAAAAGAAAAATTAATTTCAATAAGTTTAGGTTCAAAGAAAGTTTCTTTAATTAATTAAATGTTAATTTTCATTTTTGTAATAACGATTTGTAGTAAATAAATAAGTGAATAATTTTCATCTTAGATAAGCCAACTTGCTGCTTGGTAGTATTGATACAAACATATGTCTTTATGTTCTGTTAATGATAATAATACGAGTATATACACTTCTAAGTGCAGACAGACCCTCGTGACATATGTGAGTGATATCAACGCTGGAAAGGGAAACAGAGCTCACGGCAAGAATACGCGCGGGCTGCGCATAGCAACTAACGGAACACACGCCCAACGGCGCTTAGAAAGTACGGGTATTTACCCACTACTGCAGAGTTTCCATGTTCATAAGGCTACACATGCTTATATGGAGAAGTAGCTACATTTTACCAAAGCAATGTACTTTTTCAAGAACTATCGCAAAAGCAAAATGTAAAACACGCTACAAGAAAGCATTCGAGCACTTATAAACCCAGTTGCATGCTTACATACTTACAGGCAATCGTCGGCGAAACTAAAACCTTTCAACAAAAGCCCGGAAGAGTTTCAAAGGGCCCGGCAGTTGTGAGTGGTTGCGTTATTCATGTAAACATGGAGAGAGAGAGAGAGAGCGTGAGTGAGTTATGGTCGCATATCCCCTTTATTGCATGTGTAATGGATAACAAATTGTATGTGTGCTTAAGTGTGAGTAGGGAAGGGAATTACTTACCTGTGAATATTTTGGCGCACTTTCAGAGTAATATTTACTTTGGAGATGTTATATGATATGTTAGATCAAAAAAATCCTTTTTGATGACGACCATGGCAAACGCATTAAGAATAACGATTTAAGGGCCTGCACTTGAAATGTCCGGTCCCTAAAGTGGGATTGTGCCGATCCCCAGCAGGTCGATGTAAAAATAAAGGCTGACATCACCGCCGTTTAAGAAATGCGATTGACGGGATAAGGACGAAGACGAGTAGGTCCTTGTGACATTTACTACAGTGGTCATAAAGTAGCGCAAGTTCGGTGTCGGATTTGTTGTGGGGTAAAGGCTCAGTCGTCGAGTCATGGCATTCACTCCGGTGGATGAGCGTAAGTTCTTCAACATATCGACGAAATAGAAGGACAGTATGATCAAGGATCTATTTTATGAGCGGTAGGGGTGCAACTATGAGAGCTTCCCTCACCATGACGTCAAAATCGTGTTTTGGAGATTTCAACGCCAAGGTGGGCAAAGAAAACATAAACAGTCGAAAATTTCTGCCTTCATGGGAAAACCTTTTCAAATGTGTTGGGAATGATCGACTTCGGAGAGGCCCAAAATATGGTTGTCTTTAGTACCAGATTCCAGCACAAGAAAATTCATCGGGCTACTTGGCTGTCTCCGGATCGAAAATTTCGAATCCAGATCGATAATGTTGTGATAGATGGGCCACACGTCTCCAGTGATCAGAACATAACATCGATTTAGACCACTATTTTGTTGTAGTGAAGATACGCACCCGCCTTTGTACAGCAAAGAACACCCGCCAACAAACACAGAGATACGACGTCGAGAAGCTACTATCACATCCGACAACGAAGCGGTTTTCTAATCGACTTGAACTCCCGCTCTCTGAGAGTTCTCATCGGCAAATTGGTATAAGTTAACTGTGGGACCGCAGTTCAAGACCCTTAAGTGCAGCTTCAAACGAAATCATTGGTTTTCAGAAAATGTAAAAAAAACAGCTGGTAGGATGGAGAGTGCCTTTTAGCAGTGGGAAGAAAGCAGACAGCCTACGTCGCAGTTTTGCGACCGACCACAATACCAACGGGGTGGGATGGATACCGAGAGTTGAAGAAGGAAGCAAAACGCATGGAACGAACGGCTATTAGAAGGTTTCAAGACCAGAGCATACATTTTCTTGTAGAACCCCAGAAGTGATCTAATACGTGCTGAATGGCAGTGTAAACATAACACCAGGGGATGAGGAATGTCAGAAAAATCCAAATATTTATAATACCCATTGTATAAGGTTCATCGAGATAGCAATCGAAGCAACGTCTTGAGCAAACCAACAAGAATATAAGAGTATCCTAGTTCTCTGCGCAAACTGAGTACCAAGCGAATACCAATTGAAAAAAATGCATTAGAAGTCAATGAAAATGAAAGCTTGTTCTTAAGATGTGGATCGAAGGAAACATACGAGATCTTATAAAGAATATATATAAATGATCAGCCCAACGAGCTGATTCGATTTAGCCGTGTTCATCTATCCCTCCGTCCATCTGTCTGTACACGATCTAGTCCCTATGTGGTTGAGGTATCGATCTGAAATTTTGCAGACGCTGTTTCTCACGAAGAAGTTCCTTATTTGTCGAAATCCGCGATATCGGCATGTTGCTGTAATACAAACTGAACGATCGGAATCAAGTGCTTTTATGTAAAACATTTTCGTTTTACCAGGTATCTTCAAAAAATTTGGCAGATATAATTTCTCAAGACATTGCCGCAATGTCCAAAGAAACTGCCGATCGGACTAATATATGGCTGATCAAATTTTGTCTTTGTATAAAAAACTCTTTATTTTAAAGGTATCATCATGAAATTAGTCGTAGCTAATTACTCAAGGCATTGCTATAACTTCCGATTTCCATAATGTTCAGAATCGGACCACTGTTATTATTGAATGGTCGTTTTTAAACTTTAAGCCGCTTCTGATCACCGCAATATATCAATTTAATGTTTATTTGAGTCTTATTAAGTCCCGCAATTTAATCAATTAATTCCTCACTTTTCTGTTTAATTAATCCGTTTCCATTTTACAATCATTCCATGAATTTTGCATCCAAAATGCAACACCTACACAAACATTCAGACACAGTGAGTTCATATGCGAATATGATAGTGTGTTGCCGTCACCGTTGGTGGCTGGCGGTGGAATTCACTTAACAATGCGACTGCAATGGAAAAGTGAAAGAGACACAAACATATGTGCATGTGTATGTAAGTATATAAATCGCCATGTACGAGTGTTATACAACTGTTCAACGAATGTTATGGCATAAAATGCATAATTAATGAAATTGTTGGAATGCTTTATGGAGCTCGCGGCCAGCAGTGCATTCATACGCGCGCATATACATACATATGTGTGTACTGAAATGAAAACATATGTGCATATATGCATGCGTGTGTGTGTGCTGTGTGTTGACATATTTGCTGGAGCAACAACAAGTGGCGGGAAATTGTCAAGAAAACGCGTTGTTTCATTTCAGTACACTCGCGTGCATTTTATTTTGCTTTAGTTTTTGTCATTTCGTTTTGCTTTGTTTCAATTCAGTGCAGCTTACTTTTCTCGTGCTTGTTATTTTTTGTATTTTTTTGTTTTTTTTTTTGTTTTCTCGACTTCTTTGTTTGTTATTTTTGTGATACAAAGTCACAGTGGTTCCATGTAATTGCAGCAAAATGCACAAAAAGGTAACAATAAAAGCGTCATACCTGCAATACATAGTCTCTTCATACATATTAACATTCATATATACTCGTATGTATATCTCAACATAGGTGACTGCAAGCTAGTTACTTATATCGGCCTACAAATTGATAATACAACTTCGATTGCTGAAGCAAAGACAACAACACGCTCGCTCATTAATATTTAATGCACTAACGGAAAGTGGTGACATGGACAATATGTAAAAGTTAAGCTTGGCGAGAAACAGGCAGAAAAAGCCATAATGCAGACTGTAATATTGTTGCAATGTCTTACTAGTGGAAATGGTAACAATATAACTAAATGTAATTGAAATGGTGAGAGAATATTGTGATAACGGTAAGCAAGCAAAAGGAAAAACCTTCACTTCGACCGCAACGAAGCTATCCCTGATACTCTTTGCAGGTGCTTTTCTTATAGAAAAGCGGCAGAGCCTGAGCTGACAAGGTGCATGCATAAGCAAAAAGGGGAACCCCACAATCTTCACCAATTTTCCTGGGATATGCCTCCTTAATTTCGTACATAAGGTATTGTGTGAAAGATTAAAGCTAACCGTCAGCAAACTGATTGGACCTTATTGGTGTGGCTTTAGACGTAGAAAATATACTAGCGACCAGCTGTTTATTATGCGCCAAATATTGGAAGAGACCTGAGAAAGGAGGATCGACACACACCATCTCTTGCCGCTAAAAGCTACGTCAAGAAGGAAGAGAAGGGCTTCTCCGAGCCGTTCGGTAGTAAGCCAGGTTTCGAACCAGCTGACTCCTTATCGTGCAACTTCTTCAAACTACTGTTCGAGAAAATAAGATGAACTACAGAACTAAATACAGAAGGTACCATCTTCTACAAGCGTGTGCAGCTACTGGCGTACGCCGATGATACTGATATCATTACACTCAACAACCGCTACGTTAGTTCATTTTCCCACAGATTGGATAAGGAAGCGATGCGTAAGGGTCTGGGTGTGAACGGTGGCAAGACGAAATATCTTCTGTCATCAAACAAACAGTCGTCGCACTCGCGACTAGGCACACACGTCACTATTGACAATCACAACTTTGAAGCCGCATTAACAACAACAATAACGTCAGCCTCGAAAGCCAAAGTAGAATAATTTTTGCCAACAGGTGCTTCTTCGGATTGCGTAGGCAATTGAGGAGTAAAGTCTCCTATCCACAAACGAAGGCCCAACTCTACAAGTTCTTCATCATCCCTTTTCTACCAATGACATTATCTCATGATCTCTTACTATAGTTTTAAAATATTATTTCGCTATTCATCCGGCTGACATTGAATTTTTGCTTCAACTCTCTGTGTTCTTATTATCAATGAGGTTTATTTGACATATTTTCCGAAAAAGTTTAAAATGTATTATTTTTTATTGCCCCTCAAAATCTAAATAAGAACTTTGCAACAACAAAAAAGAGGCGTGTACTGTACGCCTTAACCTCAAATCATAAACAGCAAGAAGATGAAGAAAAAAAGACACTTTTACAAGTATTATTTGTGTAAGAAAATCTCCCTGGCTAACCTCGAAGCTTGGCTGATCGCATCAAAACGGTAAAACCATCATAAAACTTCAAGAAAGCATAACATTCATATACTTATGTACCGTTGTTTGGCAACCGCAATTCCGCCTTGACCGAGCAACGCAAAAGTGGTTTCATGCAATATGTGCAACATTTAGTAAGGAAAAGAGATAGTGACAAAAGAGTGTGAAAAAGCACCAGGGAATAGTTTGGGTTATGTCCAAAAGAGGGTACCTTTAGGAAGCTAGTTTTAAGAGACAGAAGTAAGTAACTAGTATTTTGCACTTCGATCCATTAAGTTTTTCAAAGGTTTTTGTTCATAACAAATTTGCATTACTTGAGTTAAAAATTGAATAATATTATTTAATGTCGTTAATAAAACTTTATAAAGCATATTCAGAAATTATTTAACCATAGTATTTGAGGACTGACTGCCCCACATCAATGTGAATTCAGCTTTCTAAGCAAAATTCAGTGTATTTAATATTGAACCAGTTCTAGGACACTGACAGTGATATTTTTTATGACTAGAGCTAAGTTAAAGTGATGTTGGATTTGTCATCGTCATATTTTCAATATTTTTTTGACCATTCCTGTTCTTACAATAATTTGTAAAATTCCATCTTTCCAAAACTTCTAACTGCCGATTTTCACATAATTTTCGAATTTGCACAGTGAAGTTTCAACAACAAAAAGACAATCAAGCGACCTTTTCCCAAACCTGAAATCATCTAATCGAGAAATTTGGTAATTTGATAGTGAAATCGATTATTTGAATTATTCAGTTTGCAATTCACTAAAAAAAAACTAAGATATCAACTGTTATAAAATTTTTACATTATGTGTATTTATATATGTTTCAAGAATACATTGTCAAATTTTTGAGAAAAAAATATTGAATATACTCTACAAGATCTTTGACGGTACTAAAGAAAAGTCCTCTTTAAACTAGAAGACCGATAATGTAAACTAATTTATGATAAAAATATTTTTTTTTTTTTTTTTCAAAATTTCACACCAAACGTGCCTCGTTTCAACAAATCATGCGTTAACTAAAAATCAGCTTTAAGATTACAGGAATCGTGTATTAAAAATATGAAAAATAGAAGTATATTTAAAGTTTTCTGAAAATGTGATCTCAGTGGAAGGAATGTGATTTATTAAAAACAAGATTTTATGCAACTCAGGCGAGCCGCTTAGAGGCGCATTTCAAAACCATTACTACAAATCTCAAACTGATTACTGATATGAATGTCTAAACACAAAAACAGAATGCTGCAGTGAGCCCTATCTCCCCCCAGCGCTGTTTTTCTACCAGCTCGCGATTTAAAGCTGCAACAACTACGGCACACTGTGGGAATGGAACACGAAAAATGATAAAGCCAGTGGGCGAACAAACAACCGTTTCATTTACAGATAGTCGGACTGGCAAACAAACAAGCAGCGTGAGGTAATCAAAAACCACAACAGCAAACACAAACAGATAAACAAAAAAACAAAAAAAAAAAATGCAACGAAAAGCAAAAAAAAAACTGTCAGCTAAGAGTCGACTCGAATGTAGCAGCGCAGCAGAAAAGTGAATCTTATAAGCGCGCCGAATGCAACACACGCACACAAGCATACACGTATATGAAGAGATGCACACAGCTGCGTATATAAATTACAGAAATCCATTTGTGCTTGCGAAATGCATTAACTTTAGCTGCCACAGGGGAATACCCCTGAAAAGAAGTTAACAAAAAAGTGCATACTAAAACACAAGAAAGCATAAGTGCAGCTACTTTTTATAGCTGCGTCGAAAGGCGAAGATCAGAGCGAAGCGTCGCCAACAGCGCGAGGGCAGCGCGCGGCGCTAAGAAGCCGCGAGAGAGAGGGCAACGAAATAAAAAGCCACAAACTTGCTGCTGTGCATGTGCTCACGCCCTTTGTTGTTGTTGTTGTTGTGCTTAATTTTTTATGGTATTTTATTGCAATGACGCAGTGCTGCGGACGCGCTGAGTGCAAGCGTGCGAAATGGTATCTCACAGATACTCGCACTTTTGGTAAACGCGCAGCAGCATCGGCGGACGGACAGACATACAGGCAGCACAAGCAGACGATTTAGTGCAGCAGAAGCTTAAAACTACACAAAAAACCACTTCCACTGAGATTTAGTCACTCACACACACACGCACACTAGCATTCGCTGGCGGCTTGGCCACTCACTTACTTAGTAGAAACAAATGATGCTGGTCGACGCTTGCGGAGCGCTGCTTAAAGTTGAAATTTCACGATAGTTTTGTAGTTGTTGTATATTTTTTGTATTTTACACACAATTTAATATTGATATGCCAATAAGCGCATTAATTAATTAGATTCACAGGTAATTTCACTATTTCCGATTTCTACGCTCACATTCATATATATGTACATATGTCTGTATGCATTTTTGTACAATATTTCCACTTTAATATTTATAGTTTAATTATTACAACAACACCGCCACTGACTGCCTCGACTTTTGAAAACTGTTTACATTGGGATTCCAAAGCTAGCCGCGTCTGTGTGTGAACAAGCTTGTAGAAGCGCGGCCGGCGTGTATCGTGGTCCACATTGTTGCTCACTGCTAGCAAAAATCGATTGTCAAGCACTACTTTACTCTAGAAACCTCGTCAACTTCTTAGTGCATTCGCTGCAGTTCCACTATTTTACCTCAAAGCTTCAAATTCACTCACACACACGTTGCCACTTTGTTGCTATTGTACATTAATTATTTAAATTCAAATATGTATTTGCTCATTTTCTTTTTTCTTCGTCTACAAGCAATTCACGTTTCATTCTGGCTTGCGTGTCAAGCCAAGTCAAGTAGAATCGCGTCGATGCGCCTTTAGAGAAGCGAGAAAACCATCACACGCGCCGCACAAAACACAACTGAGAAGCCAAATCGCTTTTGTTCGCCGCACTGCTGTCGCCAGCGCTGCGCCGCTGGTCAGCCACATGCGTGTGACGGCGTTCGAGCGCGTGTGTGTGCGTGGCCGTTGTGTTGGCTCGCAACGAAAACTCGAAATACACAGGTTGTTCGTGTTGTTGTGTTGGTCGCCGCCCCCCGCCACGCCGATTCGATGTGTGCTGGACGTGGCAACATGTTCGCCATCGAACAAAACACAACATCGGCAAGAACAAATATGCCAAGAAGCGCGTTACTTACTGTGCTGTATTTGTGAGTGTGTTAGAGCTTACAATCATGAGCGCAGGTATTGATGCATATGTATGTGTGCGAATCTGTGTTCATGAGTAATACTGCACTGAAAACAGGTTCTCTCAACATTCTCTGTAAGTAAAAAGCAATGTTGAGATACTTTTCGTGGAGGTTCCTACAATCTATGTAGGAAATTTGGGAAAATGACAACAAAATAAAGTATTTAGTACCATATTTTTTTGCTAATAGTGTCTTTCAAATTTCAGCATCGAAGTTTCGAGTTGTGTTCTACGTATGTACTTATTAAATAAAACTTATGGCAAGCGCCCGGAAACGTGGACTTGGCTGCTAAAGTTTTATAACTAACCTCAAAATTTTAGTTTCAAACTTCGATCTCAGAAACTAGACATGATGTTTCGATAAAGCTGCGTGATTAGTTTAAAGAGTCGAATATTCCTACAACTTTTACTTCAACAATAGCCCAAATGAAAGTAACGCTCACTACGTATGAATAAATATGTGAATAATGCAAGTGTAATCAACTTCGAAAGTCGGTTTTCCGAAATCTTGGAATAGGAAAGAATTGATTTAGTTTTGAATCAAGAAATCGGAGCAGCAAAAATTTTATATGAATCATATAGGTTATTGGAAGGTAAGGCTTCTTCCTGTTAACCGTTTTGCAGATAAAACGATTGCAGAAGCTAAAATTTACCGAAAAGACTTATACTATCGGACAGCTGAGAGTACCAGGATGCAATTTAGGTATCATAGTATAATTGTGTGCGATAGGAGCATATTTATTTCCGAATAGCTTCACGCACATGACGTATCACACTCAAATAGTATTTTTTGCTGACAATTTGACCGGTCGGAAGGAATTTGGAGTGCGCCACGCCCCGACATCGAAGAAAAGTGTGAACGTAACCTGATTTTTGACCTGCTTTGACGTGGTTTTTTTACATTTGACTCGCTTTCGGGTCGTAAGCATATATCCAAGACTTATCTCTGCTAATAATGACATCCTGGCAGTAAGAAAGAATTGTTTAACAGACGTTAACGTTGATCATCAGTTGAAGTTTGTGGCGGTCCTGAACGAGGTTCCTCGTCAACGCATTCTCGGCCCTCTTTGAATAATTTTATCGCCGAAAACACTTTATGTACTTCAGAAAGACAAGCGTGTACTAAACACTAATGATTATTTTGATGGGTAATTTGGCACAGATGTTACTAGAGTTAATGAAGAAGCCATTGAAAAAAGAAGGAAAGGTGTATATTTTTCGCTTTCTAACAATGGAATAGCAAACACTAAATCATCATTGATGACCAGACAATCGGCGATTCATTTTGATGTAAAATATTTCTTGAAAAAAAACTATTTACAAATCTTAAAAAGAGTTCGAAAGTTTTGTAATTTCCGAGCCAATAAATCAGTGTTTGCCACTTATTCACATTAGAATTGTTCCCGACATCGGCTCATTGCCGCTTCCAAGTGAGCGCCCTAAAAACACTTCGACGCCCACTGGGACCACCTTTTGTGTTGCCTGTCAGTTTGCTGCTGTCGCCTACAAATGCCTAATATATAACTGCACCTACATACACAGATACATGTATGTAGTTCCCATACATGCTTCTTGTACAAAGTTCGCTGACACGCGTGTAACTGCGCCACAGCTGAGCATTCAACACACGGCATATGCACGAATGCCTACACGAATTCCCAGCGTCGTACAAGCGCATTATTGATTAATTATGTACATACATATGAATGTATTCCCCAGCAGCGGATATTATTTCCATATGTCGCTCGCAATAGGATTACTTCTAATAACGCAATTCCATGGCTACTTAATTATTTAAATGCTAACAAAGAATCGATCGGCAATGTGCACCATATGTATATACTCGTACATACGTTATATTAATGTGAGGTTAGGTGAGTGACAAACGAAATTATTAACAAATTGCATTGGACGGACTAAGTTAGCTTATTATGTAAATAATATTTCAATAAACGTAAAGGCAAGTGTAGTTGTTGGTACTTTTGTTTGTTTGTATACGATCTATTTCAAATAGAGGCATTCAAGTCAAGAAAGAGGCACACACACGCTACTAAAATATAAAAGAAATAATAATAAATTTCATTTTCCTTTCATTTCATTTTGACTGCTTGTAGTTGGCTAATGAAGGTATGTATCATTATATAACAACTGCTCTCAATTCAGTTATCCTGGCGAATATACGATTCTTCATTGTCACAAATGTTTTTAAGTGACAATTATGTTGCCTAAACGCAGGTGTAACATTTATAATGACGTCTTTCCGACAATGCAGCCATTTACTATTCTACACAATGGCGACAGCAGCTGAAGTTCCGAAATTGGTTAAAAAGTGCCAGTTAACATCAGAGGAAAATAAAATTTCCTAAATTCAGGAACACAATTTTATTTTTCAGAATAAAGAAAAATATAGGTATCTGTATATCTAGGTATTTATGTAAGTTATGGCGTCTGAATATATTGTTAGTTCAAGCCAGCACATGTTTTAGTTTATTGCTTTCGTTCTACTTTATGGAAAAGTCAACTATTTGATAGTAAATGTTTTCTATAAAGTTGTTGAGATCGTCTTCACAAAAAGTTTACTCATATCAGTTTACAGCATCGGAAACATAAAGAAGGTTGGGCTTTGGTATCCCCCTATTAGTATTAGAAAAATATTAGATGCTTTCTTTATTTTCTAGACGCATTGAACCTCAATTTTTTAGTTCAAAACGAAATACATTGCTTTTGTATAATAATGTCGAGTGTATTTTATTATAATATTAAAGGGTATAAAAAGATTCTTGGAAAAGAAAAGACTTGTGCAAAACATTGATATTTTGGGAGTACGGAGATCCGGACAGACTCAGCTCCTCACACTGGATATTTATATTATATATACTGAGGGGTGATCCCTTTCAAGGTACTCTAATTTTTTAAAGAACAAACACAAAAACTTAAAATTTATTAGGGAATGCCTCGTCTCAGAAGAGCCTAATTTTCGATGACTCGTCCAAATGACTGGTAAATGTCGAATGAATTGAAGCGCGATTGTTCGAATAGGCTTTAGATTTTACATATCGCCACAGGAAAAAAATCTAACGATGCAATATCACACGATTTTGGAGTCAATCGATCGGCCTATAACGTGAAATTACCTGCTGATGGAAGTGTTTTCTCAATAAATGCATTGATTGATGCGATCTGTGGGCAGTGTCGCCGTCTTGCTGAAACCAAATGTCGTCGAAATCGCGATTCTCAATTTCGGACACCAAATAGTCGGTTATCATGGTACGATGGCGGTGGTCATTGAAAGTTATGTTCTCACCGGCATCATTTCTGAAGAGAGGTGTTTTTCTAGATGAATATTTGTGAATCTCTTTCGTCAGATCTTCTTCTACTTCAAGGAATATATATTTTGATCTCGAGTTATGAAAAAAATCGTTTTTTTTTTAAATTTCCAGAGTAGAATGCCCCTTAATTCCAATCGTAGTGGAACAACTTCTTAAAACCGTTGATGTAGACAATTTTTGAAATAATGCAATGAAATATTTTAAGAGTTTTGAAATATATCATTGTAGAAAACCCATATTTATAGATATTATCTCCAGAAGCCAAATTTATAGATATTATCTCCAGAAGCCAGATACAGTCATAAAACTCGAATAATCGGTTTTATTATTCAAAAGCAAACACTCGCGCAGAGAAAGCGACAGAAGTTAGCGCTAAATAGATTACTTAGAAACAAATCTCTCATTAAGTAGCAAATCTAATAATGATGAGCAGTGAATAAAAGTAGTTAATATCATTGGCCGATGTTTTCCACACACCACACACACAAATACACAGCCATAAAATATGTTCGAGTGCAAATCTTCGCCATTTATTTAGCTGAGCGCGATGAGAGCGCTGAAACTGCCGCATTAAGCGCAGAACACGCGGCTGGCGTTAAGCCTTTTTCCAGCAACTGTCGAAAATCAGTGAAATTATAATTGCAATTTTAATGGCAGACACAGCCGTACATCCGTTCGCTCGATGGACACTTCAGTTCCACGCCCCGCGCTCCACACTCAAGCTCTCGGCGGCTTAATGCTGTCACTTTACACAGTTGTTATAGTTGTAATTTTGCTTAATGTACTCCTACTTGTGTCCTTGCTGTTTTAGTTTCCGTTATTGGCCAGCCCTGCAGATGGCTGAATAAGGGACGGGTGCGCTGAACGACGCTGTAGAGTTTAATTTCCACAGTTAATGAGCGTAAATTTATGACATTACCGCGGATATAATTTCCACTCCGCGGCGTGCAACTCACGCGCGGCGCAACAGCCTTTTTGAGGTGTACAAACAAGCAAAACGGTTTACATGGTGGCTTAGCGCCAGAATTAGAGGGCGCGCGCCCCTCGGTGGGAAAGGAGAGTGTGGTGAAATAAACAGGGAGATAAAGAAAGATGCATAATTATGTTTTTTTTTTTTGGTAACGTGGCAACCTTACCATCACAACGCTGCGCTGTTAAAGCCCTTCGCTCAGCGCGGAAAGTGTATGAATCGCATTTTAATTACTGAAGTGCGCATTATATGTTGCTGTTTACCTGTTGCCGTAATTATTAGCGGTGCTGAGTAGACATGAACTTAAATAAAATTTTATACACTTTTTATGATTTTTTGTGGGGTATGTTTTTCTAAAAGTAAATGCTTAATTTTCCCTAATTTTTTTAGGTCTTTAAAAATGTACTTGAAACTCTTTAACTGATGTTTGTAAGTATTATATACTTGAAGTTGTCATAAGACAGCGTGGCGTATACGTAACGTGTAATGTCGAACCGCGCAAGAGTATATCGTCATCTGAAATGTATCATAAAAATATCTGATTTGATGTTTTGTGACGACTTCCTACAACAAATTATGTATGTAATAAACCAAGAGATAACCACTTTATAACCAAAGCCCAATTTTTGTTTCAATATGAGTGTTTTTTATTATATCATTTTTGCCTGTTAACGTCGGAAAATTGTGAATATTGATGTTACGTTATTTTGCATTTTTAGTGACGATATTTATGTGGAGTACATTCTGTGTTATATTGATATAATTAACGTCAAACGAAGCGCTCATAACACCTTAGATATTTTCTTTTGTTAAAATACATGACCAATCGACTTTTTTTTTCTTTCTTATGGAAAATATAAGAAAGCTCACAGCTTTCAGTGTTTATAATGGCTCCAAACGCATCTATTGAAAACGGTTTAGTCATCTTTGTCATATGCAAATGCAAAGTTTGCAATGAACTTAAATTAAATCTCATTGTGTAAGCTCGCGTAAAGGAGTGCACATCAACGCTGTGAACCTTGAGCTGCCGTGGCTGGACGCCGCCGCAGGCCAGACGTTTAATAGTTGACGGAGGCCGAGTGCAGTTGATTGCTTATCTTAGCTTTGTTTGCGGTAATTGCATTTGTTTGGAATCACTGAATTGCAGCGAAAATGGAAATGGTTGTGATAGATTGCCCAAGCAGTCAAATGTTAATGGAGTTTATTTTGTTCTTAACTTTGCGCGGTGTCAAAGCCGTAAGTCCAAATTTTTGTTGGATAACTGCTTGAAAATAACTGTTTTTCACATTTTATAGTAATTATTATTTTGTATTTTAGCACACAAGCCTAAACTATGTTAGCTTACCCATAAACTTATTGCATACAAATTTTAATAAATATCAGGTGGCAACCTTAAAATTTAAAATTTTGGTAAAGAAGTTTGTTTAAATGTTTTCTTGCTGATTTGACATTTTTATAATTTTATTATGAAAAAAAGTCAAAAATAACATCAGGTGGCAACGCCGTTTATCAACTTCTTTTAAAAAAGTACATTTTTCGAAAAAAAAAAGAATCTTAAAATATAAGTTTTGAATTATTCCATTGCAAACATAACAGCCGTATACAGTGCGCCGCGGCGTATGAGCGACTTCAAACCTCCTTGAATGTTTGTTTTTCTTCTGTAAATCTAATTATTATTCAAGCGAACGCTTCCACTGAATTACGCAACATACAATCGAAAAAAATGAATAAACTGAACAAACTGTCAAAGCCACTACCTTCAACTTAAACCTTTTCGAAAATTCGCACAAACGTACCGTTGACATTTAATGAATTCTCTTGTGACACACTCTGCCCTCCGTCACACACACGGCTTCAATCCGCTGCACCCAAGGGCACCTAATGCTTACCACCCGCACATGCCTTCACCTACAAACAGTCACGTGACTTCACTATTGCAGGCGCCCTGGTTGCTGGCTGCCGGTGTTGTTGCTGTTAAAGAGCATTTGACACGAATCGCCGTAACTGGGTCAATGCGAAACTGCAGTGAGCCGAAAATAAACAGGAGTGCAGAGCACAGCGCCAAGCAACACAAAGCAATCATCCAGTCAACAAACCACCGTTCGATGCCTGCATGTCGGCAGCGGCACCTTGGCGGTGACTGTGGCTCCATTGCTGGCTAGCACAACACTCGCTCTTTGAAAACAACACCAGCGATGCTGGCAATGACACTTCGACAGCTGCAGCTGAGTGAAACCCGCATTATGCACCACAAAGTACCTCAAGCCAAGGAGGCACCCTTTATACGACGCATCATACAACTGGTGCCCCACACCTGCACAGCAGTACAAGTACAACAATTACACTTTGCGGTCAGTGCAGCGTTTGCCCGTTTATTTGTGCATTGAACTCGAATGGCGCGTCATGGTCCTGTCATATACACGCCGCACACACTCACGTACTTACACCACACACATAGAAAATATTTGCGGGCTTTTTCATTTTTGTTGTTGTGTTGCTGTGGCTCAATGTCATTACCATCGCCCTTTGCGGTTCTCTGCTCCGCTGCTCATTTAGCGCGGTTCTTGTTGAAGTTGTTTTTGTGTGCTGCTGGTGTTGCTGACGGTGCTGTGGCTTGCCGTCTATTCAACAAATCAACCGCAAATTATGTTCATAAAAATCAAGCGTAAAAAATGCTGCGCCGTTAAATTTATTCATGCCACATTTTGTGGCAGCGCGTGTGGCATTTTAATTGCTTTCTATGTAACGACGTCAACGCTGTGTCTGTGGGGAATTTGTCGCCGGGGGATAACCCGTGTGAGCACATAACATATTTATGTAAATTTGTGCATGCTTCGCAAAAAGACAATGTGTGAATGATTACTACAATTTGTTTTGTTTTCGCTTTTTAATAAAATTATTTTTATAATTAAATAATTTTTTTGCAACGGAAGAAAATAATGTTGTAAAATATGTTGGCAAGCTTTTTGCCATCCATTCGACTTTACTTAAAAGTAAAATATATAAGGATATTTCAGCTTTTATCTTCAGAATCTGATATCTGATATATTTTGGTCTATAATACGGATGAAAGCTAATTAGTTTCGCTTTCAAAGAAATAATTATGCACATGATTATGCACAGAACATTAATAATGAGGGATTTGTAGAGTTTGATCTTTATTCGTCGGGAGAGGACTTCAATACCGGTATATTTTGCACTTCTCCAATATATCTCAATAAACTTACTTTTTCTGGTAAATCAAAATATATACCAAAACGCAAGTTTTCTGTTTGTTTGTTATTGTTGTTTATAGAAATAATTTGAAAAACTCGAATGAACAGAAATTAGTACTTCCGCATTTTAAATGGTCTCTGGAAGTTGTCATTATTGTTGTAGCGCTTATCTAATTCCCGCGTGGATGGTGGAGGTAAGGTGATCTTAGCCACCGGCAGGTATGTCTAGGGAAAGAGCTGTTTCGACGGGGTCGGTCCACATGGAGAAATAGGTTGGATGAGTGGGATTCGTTGGCATACAAAGAGGTGGTTAGTGTTGTGCGGGGATTCATTGCATGCTGGACGTACATATATTTGGTGTGTCGGGGTCGATTTTGGATAGGTAGAAGTTTAACCTGCTACAGTATTCAGAGTGAAGGTGCCCAAGAGTCATTCTTGATTCTAGTGGCAACTCGAGATCAGCGCTTGCAATGGGCGGTGTTTGAAGTGTGCTGCGACCGAAGTCTGGTCGGCAGGTTGTCCGATGTCGTCGACGTGGTCAAGAAAAGACCTCTTAATGTTCCAAGGGTGCTGCTCCAGTTTAAGGAGAGAACTGTGGGAATGGTTTCTGTGAACGAGAGTTCGTTATGTTCCTTAACAATAAGCATATGGACCTCGCTATGGAAGTGTTTCACCGGAGACATTAAGAAGTTTCTTGTTATAGTCTGGAGTACAGTGTTCTGACATGTCTGAAACTTCTCATTTGCGTTTCACTGCATCCAGGTCATACGAGTATCGTTGCGGCATAGTTTAGGACCGGCCTTGTATGTTGCCAACAATGTATCTTTGCCTTTTTTCCATGAGCTGCCGGCTACCTAACATCTTAGGTTAATTAACAGTTCGAATTTTAATGTCAGCAACTGTAATGTTAAGGTCCAGTCTGTACTTCTTCATCCAGTTCATGAATATGGTCGCTGCGACTTCTTCTTTGACGATTACAGCATCAAGTACTGCTGTGAAGTGATCTCTCGGTTGTGCTTGTTGAGCCAAAGGGCACTGCAGCACTACTTTTCTTTACTTTTACTTTTCTTTTTCGCTATATTTCACGCAAGATATTACCCACGTGGTTTTTAAGATGGCTACTGTCTAAGTTATTTCACGGGAAAATTTTTGGTGATCGCCATCGAATGTGAAGTGTAAAATCGCCGTCTGATGGTGCTTTTTGGTTTTTTAATCCCTGATACATTCACACGCGGTCACTGTAAACCTTGTAGTCAGGTTGTTAGGTTTTACCTGCGATAGTGACGATATGAGGCTGGGATGAGCTTAAATACCTATTGCATCCAAGCCCGCTTTATTTTTTAGGATACAGTACCTAAGTTCGATATAAAGGAATTCTCCGTCGTCCGATTGCACTTCATGTTCATATGCTAGTTAACGGATTGTGCTGATCGATTCCACCTGCTTTTAAATAATACTTACACAATAGTATCGCTACAAAAATATACTAAGAAAACAAAATATATCGATGTACTATACGTTAAAGATTTGTAAAGTCTAAAAATTTCCTTGAAAACCTGCATCCACTAAAAGTACAATTTAATTAGTCTCCTCAATTTCCTGCTCTTGACAATTTTGATGCTTAAAAAATCCTACTCAAGTTACAAATTTGTAGTAAGTTGTTATTTAATTTTATACTTGCCTTCGCTGCTTTTCTTGCCAATTTAATTAAGATCGCTTTTCTAAAATATTTCCTTATGCAAGTACATTTTTCACACCGGCTCCAAGTGCTTTAAAGTTTAAACAACTTGAGATAACTACAAGCCTAAATTTATACCACATAACAATAACAACATTAGATATGCCACAGTTTGCCCATGTATGGCGTATAAATTTTGCGAATGCAACAACAAAAGCCATATGCCTGCAACAAATAATTGGCAGCAGGTGTTAAAGTCACTCAAAACGAGTGGGTAGAGTTGCCATAAATAAACATTTCATGAGTCAATTTAACAGAATGCTCGGCTTTTTATGGTTATTAAGAGCATATTTAATTAATTTCAATTTAATTGCATCAAAAGTGAAACTGTGCGTGAAAACGTATTAATAATAAATGGAACGCGGCCGTTGCAACATGTTTGTAGTGACAAATTTTAGATTGTTTTTTTTCTTCGCTTTGTGCTTGTGATATATTGGCGCAATTATGAACTCTAACTATAATGAAACTCAATCAACAATTAATGGGGAAAATCAAAATAAAAGTATTCCATTACAAATAAAATGAAGTTGGCATTTTTGGTCTGTGGAAAATGTTTGAGCAAACACTCGCCTGCTTTTAATGGAGACTTAAATCGTCGAGTTACTAAAATCATTATTTTTAACCAAATTAAATAATATTGTAATAATAATTAATGTGAGAAACACTTTATAACTGTAGTTCACTCCAGCTTCACACAAATGTGAAATTTTTTTTAATGCTTTCATAACTATTAACCATGGGCCATGCAGTTTCTTTGAACAGCAGATATTATTTTATAAATTTAAGTGAGTTAAACTAATATTTTTGATTTTGTGTTGTAACCGCTTCGAATGCGAAATGTGAAAAGTAAGTCCTCTGCCATCCTTTCTTCCATCTTTCCTTCCTTAGAAAATAATCACAAAATGCGATTTTTCTAGCCGAAAATGTGTTTCATTAACCAAAATCATGGTTGCTTACACTCAAAATATTCGCAGAGACTTTATTTGGTATTGGTAAGCTTTCCTTGTGATCTTTTTGGAACAAGAAACAGTAATAACATCCGTCATTAGTACTGGATTCAATCAGTGTGCAGTGGGTTGAATACAGGAATCTTTAAAAACAGCAAAGAATGATTAGTATTCATATTTTTATAGAAAAATACTAAAAAAATTCCCGGAATCTCTACCAAAGGAAATATATACATTCACAGCAAGTGTGGCCGGGCGCAATCGAACATTTTATACTCTTGTAACTTACAGAAATCCGTGCCAAGGAAATGCCTTAAGGTGCCAAACGTCAGCCAGAGGATCGGATATATAGACATATATGGTATATAACTCATATACTGACCGACATATATAGTATACGGGAGTTGGGGTAGTATCGACCCGATTTTATTTATTTATGCAAATATTTTTCCCATATGGGTGATATGATTTCTAAGTGTTGTTTTGGGAATTTTTAACCTCTCTTGATCTGAAATTTTTTCACATTGTATTCAGTAATGTTAACAATTTCATCATATAAAAATACAGGCAAGGGCAGCGTTTACAAATTATTCAATTTCATTATCAAAATAATCGTTCTTCAATTGCAACTTTTCGTGCGCTTTTGCCACTTTGTGGTCGCAATAATCGTCCACCTGTGCTAGCTAGTCGTTGAACTTCTGAGAATGTTGTGAGTTAATTTTCTTAACATAATGTTGAAAGGCTAAGAGCACAAAGAACCGCTCGGTGTATTGGAAATATTGTCTTGGAACAACTTCAAAAAATTACAATTCCTCTAAGCAGGTTTTCTTCTCCGATAAGGCTCACTTTCATCGGAGCGATGCGGTTAATAAGCAAAACTATCAATTCTGGTGCGAAGAAAATCCACAAGTAATTCAAAACAACCATTTTATTCAACTAAATTGTCAATTTGGTGTGGTTTTTTTGGTCTGTTGGAATCGTCGGCCCGTTCTGCTTTCGAAATGAAGTTTATTATTGTCAACATTGTCTACACAGCTCTCATAGACATCGATTATTTTCAACTTTTAATGGCCACAATTGGAAGAAGTTTTTCTTGACGACATCTGGTTCTAACAAGACGGTGCTATGTGCCACACAGCACGTGCCAGAACTGAATTATTACGATAAAGGATTGGAGATTCGATTATTTCAAAAAATTGAGGCATTGACTGGCCAAGAAGTTGTGTTTTAACACTATTATACTACCTCAAGTGGAATTATTTGAAATAATTTTTATTTATCAACAAAACACACTCTCTACAAGCTTTATAAGTCAATGTATAAAGTGCCATTCATGACATACGACTTTATTTAATGAAAAAAGTACTCGAAAATTGGGCTCTGAGCGGATTTATCTTGAGCGAATTGGCTTTGGTAGCTTAAGTCGTTTACGATCTCCCCCTTACTACCATGTATTTTTATGTTGATAAGGTTATACGTAATTGAACATGTGCTTGTGCTATAGAAATTATTTGATAAATCAAGAAACCTTAATAGGTTCAGCAATATATGTGCTCTTATACGAATTGAAATTACCAAGCATTTTCTGCATATCAGAAGAGAAAAATTAGAGAAAAAGGTAAATAAAATACCGCGCTGTGAAACCTTCTTATAAAATAAATTCCTTTCAATCTAAATGAAAATGTAGAAAAGAAGTAGAAGAGGGTAAAGTACAAAACATTTCATTCTGCCTTATCAGTACATATTAACATTCACTCATTATACACAGTACTCTGTACAGTAATACTTTCACATCTTTAATAAATCTATTCGTCGCGACTTATCGACTGCCAAAACTAAATAAAAGAGCAATTAATCTGATCACTTACCTGCGCTGCGCTGCGGAATGCGCCTTGACGCCTCATATTATATTCACGCCAAACGCGAAGCCAGACAATACGCTTCAGTGAGCAAATATAGATTGCTATCTTTGTCGAATTTGTAGGATGAGCTAGCGTATAAGCTACTTTACTAATTTAACTTCTTCTTAGCATTAACACATTGGACAACAGGAGCTAAAATAACGGCGTATTTATATTCACAGCAGCACCAGCGACTAATCAATTTCAACTTTAAGCGAGCAGCTTCGCTTTATTTATTTATAAAACGCGCGCCTTGGAGGAATTAACAATAAAAACTCTGAAAATAGATTGAAAATAGAATATCAAAGAAGATGTGGACGCAGAAAGAAAATTGTAGACACTTTAAAAGTCTGCTATGCGCACTTGGAATGAATCTTCACAGCCTCTAATAAATAAAATTTATTACTTTTAAAACGATAGACTATTTTCTAAGAAGCTTCACTTGCTAGGCATTCTCATTGGATGTGACGTATTTCATGAAAATTATTCCGTGAATGGAACTGTAGAGCCGCACGTACTTTTGAATTCGGCAGAATGGTGCAGATGCCAGTGCTGTTCGCTTTGGGTCAGCGAGTCGTATGATTAATGTGTGCACTTGGCGCGCCAGCTCATCCTCTCCGCCTCCGCAGAAACGTTGAGTGCAATTACTCGTTGAATTTTTATTTGTCGCTGATTTTCTTTATTTACTCTCTTCTTTCATCTTTATGCAGTTTCTTCGTTGTATTTGTGGTTACTTGTTGTTGTTGTAGTTTTTAATTGCCGCTTGCTTTAGGCATTCATTTTAATGAAAAATTTCAAACGTCCAAATAAAGCAATGACTTTGTCAAGCATTTTATAGTGTTGTCTGCTTAATGATCTAACAATCAGTTTTATTATAGCAGCTGCTTAAGTCGGTACACCTCAGTAGTTCCTAGCGTTTTTGCAATTCCTAAAAATATGGAATAAAAAATTGGTCTCAACTTTTATATTTCTAATCATGTTTCGTGTGCGGAATGTTGCGAATGTTGAAGACAATCCTCGTTTAGACGATCTTCGACCTCTTCGACTGATGAACAATTTTAGAATTGAAGGATATGATGTTTGAATATCGTCAGGCAAATGCTAGAGAAATGGCAGAAGAGCTCGACAACACTTGCAAGTTCATTTCTGAGTGTCACAATGTATGTTGCATTTATGGAATTAAATTGCTCGCTTCTACTTTCCCGCCATTTGACTTTGAATAGTTGACCATTTCTTAACATTAACTTAATTTTTATTTTATTTCTTAACTCCCACATTATCGAATTGTTGAAATCCACGTGTATCCATTTGTCCATTTGACCTGTGAAACTACATAATCAGATTATTTGCAGGTTCGAAATTCATTCCTGAATTTGTTTCACTTATTCTATTTGTTTTGGTGACTTTCACATTTTGCGGTCGCTTTAGTTTAACACAATTTTCACCCTTCCTTAATACTTTACACACCTGAAGTGTTTTATAGCTCTATATTGTTGGTTTGTTGCCTTTTTTATTTTATTGTTGCCCCTTTTGTTGCTTTGTTGTTTTTATTGTTGAGCGCAACATTTTTTGCATGTTTTTCTCGCCTCTAAATTGAGTAAATGCTCTTTTTTCGGGTAAAAGTACACACATGTCAGACACAAAAGCGAGAAAAAACCCTGAAAATATAGTGCTTAAGGTAAGGGAGCTCTGACGGTGGCACACATACACATACGCATAAATGCCGGAGGAACGGAACGACATAATGTATGAATGTAATTGAGTTTTGCGCTTTTCAGCTTACTCGCTTTGTCCTTTTGACATGTAGTTGAGTTAAGTGTTTTGGCGAAAAAAAACTAAATTGACATATTTATGTAAACCGATTAAACGCTTGCGTTAAGTTAAGTGGGTTAACGAGCGGGTGCCATGTAAGCAACAAAAAGGGAAACAATATGTGGGGGGAGCAGCTAAAGGCGGCCTTAATGGATATTTTACTTTGTTACAAAAGAGAAATACATAATATCTTATTGGAGGATATTAAAAAAGCATGGCAACAAATGTGATGCGCTTGACGCTGGTTATTTATTGCTTAGAAGGTGCACACGTGCATGGCTTGCTGTGCATCCCAAATAATGATATATAATATATTAAGTTTGGTTAGATAGTAGATGGTTGATCAAAGATCACAGTCTTTTATACTAGTCCTTTGTGAACCTGTAGAAAAAAAGAGCTCTTGGGTTTGAACATATAAATTAGCAAAAGGATTAGTAGCCAATACAAATTTGCTCAGTTCGGTGGGATGTGTGAAGGTATGAGCACCCAAGTATTAAAGTCTTGACCTCCCAAACGCGGGACAGTCAAGAAGGAAGTGTTGAGTTGTTTCCAGATCATCTTCTTTCATACAGCTTTTGTTCTGGTAAAATTCCCAACTTTACAGCATGAAGGCCCTACTAAGGGCAAACAGATCACTAGATCTCTTGCAATTGCAAAAGACTTTTGCAACAGCGCAGGAACCAATAACGGTCCAGTGCCCGTCAAGCTTCCGGGAACTCATCATTAGTAGAATACAAGATGATTTGGAAGTACCGACCCACTTCCATTATACTGATAAAGGTTCTGGGGTGTCTTTCCTTGCGAACTCACCAACTCCGAAATTTTCCGCTAAAACCTGGCATTATACCAGTCTTATCACAGAGACACTCCATGCTATTGAATGGAGCTGCTCTAGCAGTAGATCCGTTACTACCTTAATGGCTGCACCCTCGGCTTGGAAGACACTTCAATAGTCAGGAAGTCTGAAACTGGAATTCAATTTCGTACAGTAAACCCCTCCAACAACCTTCCTCCCAAGCTTTGACCCATCCTCTCCTTCAACGACTTGTTCCCACCCACAACTCCCTCGTCGGTATATGGGCAGAGAAGATGCCGCCAGAGTTCGGTTTGGTGACTCCATAATCCAAGTGATTTGGTATGAAGTCAAAATGTGTGAGGAAATCCGAGTGTTCTTTTAAGAATATAGGGCTGTTGATTCCAGGTACAGGGGTGACGAAAGTGAGTTTATGTAGTGTTATGGGGTTCTTGATATCATGTAGGTATAGAAGTATGTATATCTTAAAGCTGTTTGTGTCAATAAACGGAACTTTAATTTCAAAACCTCCGAAGTAATATGGCGAATAGTTGACCGAGGCATAGATACTCAAAAGCTACTAAACATCTTTAAAATATAGAAGGGGAAATTGACCTTTCTCGAAGCAAAAATTTTATCACGACACTATAATTTATTGACATATACAATTTATCAAACCATAACATTAGTTTCCAAGTTCAAAGTTGAATTTATGCATAATTATTTATTGCCAGAACAATAATTTTTATTAGAGTAAGGTTATTGCAAAGTCAGCTGCAATAAAATATGTTTATATGAAAGTATACAACCGTTATCCACTTTGTCTTTAAGTTGTTCGGTGTGTTGTGGCCATCAACAATTTTATATTTTCGCTTATATTTATATAGACTAGATAAACAACAGGATTATTCTGAAATCAATAAAGCAGAACAGCAATATGTCGGTGTATGTGTAAGTGCCATAAAAGCGAGCGCATTTTAAGTGCTTGCCATTTGATGTTCCTTCCACCCTCGCGTTGTCCAGTTTGTTGTAATCGACCGAGTTATTTTGTTTATTGAAACTTTTACAATTTATGTGCTTAAACTTTTACATTTGATCAAATTAGTTTTCTCTGCTGTATGACATTTTATTATAGTTGTCCTTGTGGTGTCTTCACTGGTGCAATGCATGTGGTGCGAGCGGCCGAAGAGTGCTTATGGTGGGTGCACACTGGCGTGAGAAGTGAAAGTTACTTTGTTTAAAGTAGAACAACTTGTTATTATCGAAATTGCTCCACTGAAATTATGTCAGTTTAAGAGGAAATAGGGTAGAATAGAAAAATATTAAATTGATTTTTGCTTCCACTTTATCAGTGTCTCTTTGGTATTATTGGGCTGTAGTGGTATATTTATAAAAAGTACCAGCAAGGCCAAGTCGATTGTATTTACTAAAGAGTACTATTTATGTATCAATTATGCCAAAATATGGTTTGCAGAAGGGTCCTTTTGTGAAACCCACATAGCTTTGTTTAGCAGAGCACTGTGTTGTAATCTAGATACCACCCAATGAGATGAGATTATGACAGCCAAGCTAATTATTATTTTTATTAATATGCTATCTGGAATTTTTGTTCGATTTTGTCAAAATATATAATATTTAGAGGTGTTTTAAGGTTGACGTGAATTTTTGAACAGCCTTGTTTGAGGTTATGTTCTTTTAGGAGAGATAATAAGTAGAATTGGGATGGCAAAGGGGCAAAATTAACCAAACTTTTTCTAATAAATTCTCGTTTTCTTTCAAAAAGCCAAAATATTGGATTAACATTACTATAATGAACGAACATCATAAAAGTGAATGAAAATACCGGGATAGTTTCAATTATCAATACCGATTAGATAAACGAAACGAATCCGGTATTTTATCTGTTCAGAACTGTTAACCCTTCCGAATTTTACAAAATAAAATTTTCTTCCCAACAACAACAATATATACAAATAATGCTTTCTTGACTATCCAAACTACGATGCGCTTTGGCTTAAAGCTATAGTTTTTAGGATTAATGTCCCTTTCATATTATAATAAATTGCAAAAAGTAAGGAATGGCTAAGTTTATTTGCAACCGACCATTTATATTCCTTCAACTTGCAAAAAACCAGGGAAAACTATTTTCAAATTTCAATAATTTTTTTGACACGTTGAGTGATATTTTTGGTAAAAAGATGGCAATACGAACCGGTGTCGACGAGTTCGGTATCTTGAATAGTATTTTCGTCATAAGGTGAAACATCTCAAAAGAATTATTCTTAAAAAGTTTAATATGAATACATTGATTTCTTCTTGAATTGTATGCTGAAAAATGAAAGATGTTTTTTTGTCGAGTTTTGCCCATTTTCTCATCGTAGTATAAGAATATCATATTAATATTCCCTTCCGAATTTGGTTAAAATTTGTCCAGTAGGTCTCGAGATATGGGTGGGCAGTGCAACGCTCAACGCCCAAATTTAGCACCGGCTCCTATAAAGATCTTTCGTATCATCACTTGTAAATGTCTCTGGCGCATCGTAGACTTATCATAACCCTCATTGGGTACCAAGGAATAAGGACGGACAACTTTTCTCGTGATCATTTGTATTTATATACTTATCTCTCTTAGTTTTAAATGACACATACAACTTTTAGGAGCACAAAACTATTTTACTCTGCAACATGTTGCAGGCGTATATAAAGGCACAGCATACTCTCAAATTAATGATCCCCGCATAACTCATCTAACTCAAACGGCGTCATTAAAGTTTTAACAACTGCACTTATGAGATAAACACGCTCGTAAAGCTGCCGAGAAGCCAAGCTGCATTCGGAGCGCGGTGACAACGTTCGTCGCCATTCGAAAAAACTTAGCACTAATAAATGAAAGTTACAATTAGCGTAGTGAAAGTTAGTTTCATTTATGTGCGTTGTAATGTGGGCACTGAGTGTTGCATTTAGCACTTTAGCTGATGAAAGCTCCATGCCATCAGCGGATTTATTGATTCCGTTTATAAGTTGCGAATTTAAGCGGAATGAGTCGGTTTAATTTTATCACAAATCTCCAGTTGAAGGATGCAGGTAAACACAGGTGTGTGTAAGTGCGGTAAAACTTTTATGGCAACCACACCCGCTTCGCCAACCAACCGTTACTCAATCGCTTAATCCTGTTGAGTACTTATGCGCTTGTCGGGTGAATAATGCAATCGGAATGACCGTAAAGTATTTTAACAGTCGCACAATAAAAGTAACTCATATCAACATTTAATTCACCGCACACACACCTACACACATACAAACACTCGTAGTTCTTTATTTTCTTGTCGTCTAATATAATTTTTTACGCATCGAAATTGAATTAGAGTCAATAAAGCAGCAACGTAGCATTAAATAAAAATAACAACGCTTTAAAAGTACATTTAACAAACGTTTTGTTTATTTTGTTGTCTTTCTCAGATGAGCCAGAAAACCAATCACTTATATTTATTTCACATTTAATTGTATGATGTTTGTATAAATGTTGGGGAATTTTTGCGGGTAAGAGGCTTGAAGAAAGCTCTTAACATATAAATAATTGTCAATCTAGTATAATTATATAATAAAATGAAGTTGTCATGTATGCAACACTGCAAAATTTTTTCCACTTTTATACAGTCTGGAAACTCATTCCATTTTATGATGTCTAGATCGACCAGAGTATTTCCAATCGTCCCGGCTGGTGCTGGCTCTATTGCAAAATATTTTCACTACACGTAAGCCTTACCCGACAGTTTTTTCTGTTTTATTTTTATTTTTCTTGATGAGGATCAACTCTATTGCAAAAAATATATATATTTTGAGCAACGTGAAAGTTTTGCGAAACAGTATTTAATAAAACGATTTATATTTGGCACAAATTTTGTGATATTTTTATACGCGAGCATTATTTTGAAAATTGTCTGAAAATAGAAAATAGCCGCTGTCAAAGTTTGGAGAATACGGTGAATTCGGAAGCTATTCGAAGCCCAATTTATCGATTTTTGGCAAAGACGTATTTTCACTGGCTTGTGGCACGGCGTATTATCTTAGTAAAACAGCATTTTCTTCTTGTTCAAATTCGTCCGGTTTTCGGTGATTTCATATTTCAAACGGTCCACTAAAACCATGTAATAGTCGCTTTTGATGGTCCTACCTTTTTCAAGGTAGTCAATTATTCCATGTGCTTTGGAGCGGGTTCATCGTGTGCAGTTCACTCGGATAACCGGATAACTATGGGGGTGAAATGATGCAGTCATGTTACATCTCGAACAACCTCATTTTACGATCTTCCAAAAGTATTTTGCAAACATTTTAGATACTTTCGATTATTTTAAGCGTCCACTAAGTTCTCCGCCTTTGTTACGTTATTTATCTATTTATCCAATGAAGTGGTCCTTCTATTTTTTGACATTTAGATTTTGGAACGTTTTTTTCTCTCCAAGAAGCTGCTTATTTGTCGAAACCGCCGATTTCATACCACTATAACATAGCTGTCATACTAATTGAATGAACAGAATTTCATTCTTTCCAAAAAACTTTTTCATTTGAAGCGATATCTTCACGACATTGGTACGGTTATTTACCTAAATCAATAATGCAATCTCCAAAAAGATTGTTGAGATGGGACTTTTAGTGTGTAACTGCTTTACAAACCGAACGATCGGAATCAAAAACATGTAAAGAGCCCTTTAATTTGTAAATAATAATATAGTATAATAACTACGCAAAAGAAAAATAAATATTTGTTAGTATTCAATAATTAACAAGATCTGAGTTAGTGCACAACTGCGTCGAGCCCCTATATGGTTAACTTAAATATCATTACGTTTAAAATATTGTAATTTTTGTAAATTTCACGCCAGACGCGCCTGTAGTCACTCATCAATCATTTCAAATGAAAATGTGTCGCTTGTCAAATCACTCCGTCGCGATTGTTTGCTATTAATCACTTAATTTGTTTGCCGCCGAGACAAGACATTCGATAGGAGCTATTACTCAGATTCACATCGGCGGCTAAAGTATCGAAATTTGTAAACAAATGAGTAAACCATTAAAAGTTTTGTTAGCGATAATATCAAAATGTATAAAACCAAAAGCAAATTCTCTAGTTAAATGTTTGCTTATTAATCACTTACTATATTAATTGGAAATAAATATTATTATAGTAATTATTTTAAGTACTAAGTGTATAATTTTACTATATGTGCATACATAATGGATTTTTAAATCTTTAGTTTCCTTTTCCTAAGAAAAAAGCTCATTATGGTTAAGTCTGGTAATAAACATTATCTCTTTAGAATATCACTTTTCTTTATATCCATACAAACCAAAAAAAAAAGGAAAAATTCGGGAAGTTGAAAAAACGTTACAGCTGTTAAAAAATGAGTGAAAGTAATAAAGAAATTCGCTATTTTTTGAAATTTTTGTATACAAAAGGGAAGAATGCCACGTAAGCCATCAATGAAATTTGTGAAGTTTTCGGATACGATGCTTTACCAGTTCGTGTAGCACAACAATGGTTCGCTCGCTTCCGTTCTGGAAATTTCGATGTGAAAGATGCACCTCGCACTATCGTAGAAAAAATCGATGAAATTTTGCAAAATATTGGCCAGGACCGTCACATAAGCAGCCAGACATCGCTAATGAACTTAACATTCATCATCAAACGGTTTTGAACCATTTAAAAAGGCTGGCTGCAAAAAGAAGCTCGATGTTTGCGCAACACATGAATTGTCAGTGAAAAGTTCAATGGATCGAATTACCATCTGCGTTCCTTTGCTGAAACGAAGCGAAATCGAACCATTTCTGCAGCGAATGGTAACAGGAGACGAAAAATGAATCAAATATGACAATAACGTGCGAAAACGATCATCGTGGAAGTGTGGTGAAGCTCAAAGAATGATCGCAAAGCCAGAATTGACGCCTGGAAGGGAAAGGAATTATCCACTATGAGCTGCTCCAGCCTGGTCGAACTTCTTGATTCTACGTTTTGCTGTCAATATCCGATGAGATTGAAGCAAGCAATCGAAAAACACAGCCAGAACTGATCAAGAGAAAGAGCTTCGTCTTCCATCAGGACAACGCTAGACCACACTCATTTTTGATGACTCGGAAAACTGGGAGAGCTTGGTTGGAAAGTTTTGTTGCATCCGCCATATTGCCCTGTCCTTGCACCATTTTACTACTATTTGTTTTAGTTAATGTAGAACTCCCTTAATGGAGAGAAGCTGGCTTGAAGAGAAGCTACTTGTCGCAAATTTTTCGCCAAGAAACCAGAAAAGTTTTACACTAATGGAATGTACCATTTTGGTTCAATAAAGGTCATAAATATAAAAAAACTAGTAGGTGTTTGATTAAAAATATGAAAAGACTACCCAATATTTTTTTCTTTTGGGAAACTCGCAGTTTTCCACTTTTCCGGTTAAAATTCTAAAACCAGGTCTATTATATTTTGCTATTAATTCATATGAAAAGATTTAACACATTTCACGCCCAAAATAGGGTGGGTCGTCCTTTAACATCATTTAGCTCATCCCAACCCCCGTACATTAAAAGTGAGTGCGTGAACTGGCGAATCACGCAGCCTGTTCGCATGCCCATAAATACTGCTTTTAAGCAACTTTGTAGCTTCTCCAAAGTAAACAATGACAAAGCGCGACAATAATGCGAGAAAGTGCCATTTGCCAGTCACTGTCGAAATTTGAACTACTTACCACCCTAATTGGACACTAATGCGGTTGTTTACCTGCAATTTACGGAGTTTACACAGCTGAAACGATGTCACATGCGACTAAGTGTCTGTCATATACAAAAGAGCGCACACATACCGATCAATTTATGGTTGTGTATGTAAATTTGACATGCTCACATGTGCCAGAAGTGAGTTAGCATTAAACTAAGTGCCACATTTCAGCAGCGTTTAGACTTCGACAGCCCTTCGGTATGAATTCGAGATTTCTTAGGCCATAAATTAAACAGTGCTATTGGCTTTTGTATCAGCTGCTGAGGATTTCTTCTGATTATGGAAGGTGAGCGCATGAAATCTGCATTGCTTGTAATTTTTGATAACCCGAAGATATCATAAACAGCAGTTAAGGAGTAAGTTATTGCTTAAAACATTTTCAGTTTTTCGAGTATTGTTTGGGGGAATTATTTTAATAAATTTGATACATGTGCTCTTGTTCCTTTTAGGGAACGATTTAGTGTCTTCCACTAATGCAGAAGCTTTTAAGCTCATTTTTGTAGATACGTGACGTCATAATAGCAGTGATTAAGACGAAAGTATTACCAGCATTATTACGTTTTTGCTTTGCAGCTCAAACACAGATAGTGTGTCTACTTCTGCTGGAGAAGAACAGAGCATTCAGCTGACAAAGCTTTCAACGGGTAATGGATCTACTATGCTCGGTTGCATAGGTGGAAGCTGACAAGTGGGAAGCCAAATGAGTGCTTTGGTTAGTGATTAAGTTACCTTACTAACATTCTTTGCCACTTCGAGTTGGCTTGAATGACAAGCTTAATTGCTCCGTTGTGGTTTTGTGGCGATGTGCTTATAATGAACTTGGTTTTCACTCACCACATTTGCAATTTTTATGCATTTGCTAGCAATTTTTGCTCATAAGCAAAGTGATTGCGTCTGCTGAGTATTTTAATGTTATCTAAACATGTATTAGCAACTTACATATATAAGTTTAGTGAAGTAAGTATGCAAGTGCACTATAAAATTTGTTTTAATAGAAAAAAATAATTAAATATATCAATTTATAATAGATAAGTCTGTCTAAAAGTGAAATTTTGTATTTTTCCCCGTGGTTCTTGGAGTTGCAAAATCGTTCTGGCCCAAATTGCAACATAAAAGGTTCATTGAACTGCGCAGTGATAGGCATTCTAACTGGACACTGGCCCATTGGCACCCACGCTATGAGGTTAAAGATTATGGATGAGGTGGAAATGTCTACAAACTTCTTCTTTCTCCACTGCCCAGCTTTCGTGCCACTAAGGTTTAAACATCTCAGTTGCCATACTTATTACGAACCACCCGAATTAGATGGTGTATGTCCCAATGGCCTCAATAAATTTGTGACAGACAGACAGACTTCATACATTTTTGCCTGGCTCTAAGCGCTTTTCAGATATGCGACGGTCTTTTTATACCCTGAACAGGGTATATTAAGTTTGTCACGATGTTTGTAACACCCAGAAGGAAGCGTCGGAGACCCTATAAAGTATTTATATAAATGATCAGTATGTTGAGCTGAGTCGATTTAGCCATGTCCGTCTGTCTGTCTGTCTGTCCGTCTGTCCGTCTGCCTGTATATATACGAACTAGTCCCTCAGTTTTTAGGATATCCTTTTGAAATTTTGCAGACGTCATTTTCTCTTCAAGAAGCTGCGCATTTGTCGGAACGGCCGATATCGGACCACTATAACATATAGCTGCCATATAAACTGAACGATCGGAATCAAGTTCTTGTATGGACAACTTTCACATTTGACAAGAAATATTCACGAAATTTGGTTACTATAGTTCATAGCTTCCATACAAACTGGACACATAGTTACTAACAGAAATGCACCTGTGAAGGGTATTTAGCTTCGGTGCAACCGAAGTTAACGTTTTTTCTTTTGATACATATCTAAGACACCAAGTGGGATTATTCATTCGCCTTAGCTTTGTCAGAATCCTATCAAAAGACTACTTTTGGAAAATCCTTTTAAAACCGCTATATGCCTTTCACAATAAATAAATAAATACGTCGAAGGATATCGAAGGTGATAATTTTACTGGCATTGTTGAAATACATAAAGGATCAGTGAAAACCATTTTGAAGCATCTTTTGGGCCTATTAAGAGTAAAAGCATGTTTCGCTCCAGAATCACTGAAATTTTTTGAAAAACCGCGTCGTGTTAACATTTGTGAAACAATGCTTTCTTGGATCTATGTTTACGACCCGGAAACAGACTATAAATCGGTCGAATATCGTGGCAAAGTTGAGCCGAAGCCGGAAAAACACGTCAAAGCAGGCGAAAAATCAAAGTTATGTTGACTGTTACCCACAAACCAAACACTCAACAAGGAATACTATTTGAGTGCCACACGTCGTTTGCGTGAAGCTATTCACCGCAACAACCGTATTCACCTGATTTAGCTATGTGACTTCTGGGTATTCAGCCTACTCTGTGGAAACCGCTTTGAGTCAAGTGAAGACATTAAACGTGAATCGCTATTCCGGAAATTCACTTGAACAACAACAGCAAGTATTGCAAAAAAAAAAACGTTGCCACGGATTTACGTTGAGAGAGATTACTTTGAATTTTAAAATTATGAACAAAGTTTTGCCATTTTTTGCTCATAGTAGTATGTGTGATTTCTGATTATTTCGAAAATTGAAGTGCAAAATTTTTCGATGGAAACACTATTTATTGGACAGCATAGTTACTGAGTTCAGTTCAACTAGGACGGCTAAATTTCTAAGCAGATTTACCACACTTTTTGCTCTTCTCCTATCTCCTCACAAAACCACACAAGCTAAAAAGGTTTTATGTATTTGCTATTCTGTTTGCTAATTTACCAAATTGTCCCATTTATTACAATTCTATTCAAAGTAATAGGGTCCAAATTGCATTACGAGCTCATCCCGCTGTGTAATCTAATCACAAAAGTGTGTCCCGTAATAATTCCTTGGCCCAACTCTGTGAGCGAAATTATTTCTGAGTCAGTGGCGCGGATTTCATCGAACTTCCTAAGTGGTCAATGGCCGTGCAGAGATGCCTCAGTATGTGGGAGTGTCTTCTATAGTTATGAGCACATATTTATGTACATACATGTACATACATGTAAGTATATAAGAAAATATGTATTAACTATACATCTGAGTATAAAAAGATTTGCGCTTGGGAGATTCACTTTGTAATGATATTTGTATTGTAAATGTGTTTGTATGTAAATGACCACACATAGGGCGTACGTGTACGCATATACATACCAATGAATGTAATATATTATTAACTTAAGAATTCTCCATTTATATGTGTTTGCCATAGAATTTATTTTTTGGCTTTCAGTTTGGTTTTGCGTTTATACAAAAGTGTCTTTAGTATATATGTGTGTGCGTGTGATTTTGAATACTATCCCTGTAGATAAGTGAATTAACCGATTTATACCACGCATTGAATGAGATAGTGTGAACCAAAAGCCGAAACTCCTTTTTTTCATACAACATCAGAATGTTTTGGCGTGTTGATGACCAACTATCAAGCCTCGGTTAGATATACAACAGTCTCTAAGTGTTTCTAAACCTATACATAAATGTCTACTTCGACTTAAATGCTCAGAAACGGTTTCGGCTTCAATTTTTTTTCGGTGCTCAAATAAAATACACTTTCGATTATTCGACGTTTCCATAATCAAGCTCCCTGTCTAGATCAAATCAAAAAATTCTCAAACCTTAACATTAATATTTCAGGGTAGTTCAAGTTCAATCAGGAATACGTAATACTTGTAGTAACTAGTATTTTCCCAAGTACTTGGAAATCTCACTGCATCCAAGTGTACGTTTATATTATACTTGTACTTTTATATGTACATATGTAGGAACGTTCGAGGCCTACTTGGCATTCTTGCGTTGTCAGTTGCCTAACGCCATATTTTTTCAACAGCTTGTGCCCACATTAGCTCTAATAGGTCTACAAATGTATGTTCACATGTGTTGGTGTTTGCGTAGGCGTCCCGTCGCCTGTCTGCTTCGCTTAAAGGACATTTCGGATGAATGCAGATATTTGGCAATAAACAGACAAATATTTTTGGCAGCACACAAATAACATCCGAGAACTTATGATCCGAAAGTCAATGGACAAAATGAAGTGGAGGCAATCGATTGCAAATAACAGTAATTGCTCTGGGAGACTCGTCGTTGGTTACATTGAGCCCGGCAATTTTCTCAACAAATTAAATTCTTTTCTGCAGCTTGATCTTCCGTGTCGAAGTTTTTGTGAATTTAAGCAACTGATTTTTCAACAAAAAGTTGCCCTATGAGATAAAAAAAATATAAAAATATTGGGATATACATATGTATTTACGATTGCTGTGTCAAAATGGTTCTGAGGCCTCTCAGTGTCAATAAATACACACACCATTTTTAAGTCCAAAGAACTTTTAATCCTCAAGTTCCACTTAATGAAAGTGACCTTTGTATTACTTAAGCAATTTCCGAAATGAGCACAGCAATTATTTAAAGGAAGAGCACAACAAAAGCAATGGAAAACCAAATGGATTGGTCGCTAGACACAAACCAACTAATGGAATCGGCAAATCAATAATTTAAAAATTCCAAAGCCATTTGTATCAATGACCCAAAAGCCTTGAAAGCGCCGATTTAAAACGTTTTCAGCAAACCAAGCGCCTCAAAGTGCGGTGGATTAACACCCCGATAGCGAGTGTAACGGTAATGCTTTTGTGGAGCAAATAGCAAGCGTCGGCAAAGCCATTACACTGAAGTGTAGGTCAATAATTCTAAGAGCGGAAGAGGAGTAAAAGTGCCTGGGCGCAAAAAAGTTGAAAGCAAAGAGTATGTGTGTGTCTGTTTTGCTCTCTTTTTTTTTTTAATTCACTTAAAGAATTTAATATTTAACTGACGCTGACATTGATATAAACGACCGAGCTTACGTTGTTGTTGTTAGCACTGACGCAGTGGCGAGTGTTGATGATGCGCTCATTTGCTAAGTCTAATGGCGCTGACGTACTATTTGAGCGTAATCACACTGCCACTGACAGTTGTTTGCCCTCTGTCGCAGGGCAAAATTTGTTGGAGTTTGCTGTGTGGGATAAGAAGTCAAGAGATTTTATTTTTAAATCTTTTATAGCGGCTGAATTCTATATATCAGTTTTTACGCGGCGTCATTGTGTACTTTATGATGCGCGATATTGTTTAGATTTTTCGATAGTTATCAAATGAGGTTATAAAGGTGTTGCAACACTTGGGGCTCTAATGTCATCGTGAGTATTGTGAATAGTATAAGTAAGTATAAGTATAAGTATAGTATAAGTATAAGTATAAGTATAAGTATAAGTATAAGTATAAAGTTATAAGTATAAGTATAAGTATAAGTATAAGTATAAGTTTAAGTATAAGTATAAGTATAAGTATAAGTATAAGTATAAGTATATAAGTATAAGTATAAGTAATAAGTATAAGTATAAGTATAAGTATAAGTATAAGTATATAAGTATAAGTATAAGTATAAGTATAAGTATAAGTATAAGTATAAGTATAAGTATAAGTATAAGTATAAGTATAAGTATAAGTATAAGTATAAGTATAAGTATAAGTATAAGTATAAGTATAAGTATAAGTATAAGTATAAGTATAAGTATAAGTATAAGTATAAGTATAAGTATAAGTATAAGTATAAGTATAAGTATAAGTATAAGTATAAGTATAAGTATAAGTATAAGTATAAGTATAAGTATAAGTATAAGTATAAGTATAAGTATAAGTATAAGTATAAGTATAAAGTATAAGTATAAGTATAAGTATAAGTATAAGTATAAGTATAAGTATATTAAGTATAAGTATAAGTATAAGTATAAGTATAAGTATAAGTATAAGTATAAGTATAAGTATAAGTATAAGTATAAGTATAAGTATAAGTATAAGTATAAGTAATAAGTATAAGTATAAGTATAAGTATAAGTATAAGTATAAGTATAAGTATAAGTATAAGTATAAGTATAAGTATAAGTATAAGTAAGTATAAGTATAAGTATAAGTATAAGTATAAGTATAAGTATAAGTATAAGTATAAGTTAAGTTTAAGTTAACCTAGGAAAAACAAGAAAAAACGTTAACTTCGGTTGCACCGAAGCTAAATACCCTTCACAGGTGCATTTCTATTAGTAACTATGGAAGCTATATGTTATAGTTAACCGATCTGAACAATTTCTTTGGAGATTACATTGTTGCCTTAGAAATAATCTATACCAAATTTGGTGATGATACATTGTCAAATGCGAAAGTTTTCCATATGAGAACTTGATTCCGATCGTTCAGTTTATATGGCAGCTATATGTTATAGTGGTCCGATATCGGCCTTTCCGACAAATGAGCAGCTTCTTGAAGAGAAAATGACGTTTGCAAAATTTCAAAAGGATATCTTAAAAACTGAGGGACTAGTTCGTATATATACAGACAGACGGACAGACAGACGGACATGGCTAAATCGACTCAGCTCAACATACTGATCATTTATATATATACTTTATAGGGTCTCCGACGCTTCCTTCTGGTGTTACAAACATCGTGACAAAGTTAATATACCCTGTTCAGGGTATAAAAATTTACCTGTCTTCCATATAAGCGGAGGATTTTGGATAGCGTGAATGACTTATGAGTCTAAAATTACAAAAAATTACAAAAAATTGTATATAAACAGCTAACCTATTACCTTCAATGTATCTAAACTTTATCGCGTATGTCATGGCGTATGAGTGCTCCGGCAATTTCCAATTTAATTAAGTAACAATAAGAAAAAAATCCGTTATGAAAGTCATACATTTTGATCAAAATTATTCCAGAAATTTATCGCCCCATTGTCTTGTTGTGACATTCGGTAGCCTCGAAAAATATGCACTAAACAAAAAGCCAATCCACTGCAAAAAGACAAAGATTTTATCGTTTTATTGCACCTATCTCCAAAAAGTTTATCACTTCGTTGTCAGTTGAGCTCAAATGTCCTTGACCTTGGCATTGGTGGTAGCTAAGAATAAGTAGTTGTGTTGTAGAAGATTAGTAAATGAGCATTCATTCGTTTTTGTTGTGGTAAGAATGCAGAGTACTCACAGGCATTAAACAATGGCTGACTGATAATAATAAAATAAACAACAATAAAATGTATGTCTTCAAGGGATTTCGACTGCTTTTCGTACTTAAAAATTTATAGCCACAATAAAGCTTAGCAATGACAGTGTTTTTATTAAATAAACATCTACCAATGCTAAAATTTACGTCCAAATATTTCAATTCAATTGTTGCAATGTATAAATAAATTTTATGAGCACATCACTCCCCCTTTAAAAAATAAAAGAAAGCTCGATGCTCGACACCTCAGCAAATTCCCTGTTCTAATGTGCGCATAAAAACTGGTGTTAATGTGCTCATATGCGCATATTCTTAGCAGCGGCAAGTGTTCCCATATGACCTCCAGGTCGTCAGCCACTGTGTGGGACATTCAGGCTCACTAAACCCAGGGTCGGTGATAGTTGGAGAGATTGCCACCGAATTTTTTGCCAGAAGCCACGTTTCATGCTCCTCAGCTTTGCACTTTTGTGCGGTTGTTGTTTCGGGCATATTTATTACCATGCGGGTTATTGTTTATTGCTGTTGTTGTTTACAAGACATGGCCGTTGAACTATTTGCCTTTTTTTTATGTTTCGCTTCTGGCAACAGGCAGCAGAGTCAATTGGCCAACTTCACACTTTCGGTGCTCGTTAATTTGAGTTTCACTCCTCCCGCCAGCAGAAGCGCAAGTGAACTCTGATGCATTGCGATTGCTCTGTTGAAGGGCGTTCAGTGGTCTACACGAGGTAACAGTTGCATACAAAATTAAGAGGGCATTAATTCATCTATTATCATTAATCCATTTATCAAACTTTTCTGAATATTATTTTTAAAGAATAGGAGTATTAAACTTAATCCGCAGGTTGTTTAGGAAAACGTGAAAACAATTGTTGTGAATGAATACACAGTTTTTATGCTTTACTATTTCCAAGAAAAGCTATCTAAGATTTATGGTGAAAGGTATTCATATCTTCAACTCTTCTTCAACATGTATTTTGATAGACAAACGAAAACGCTAAAACTGTATTCTATCTCTGTTCCTACTGCCATAAACAAATAATTTTTTAATCGACTTACTTTTGTATGTCTCTCTTCAAACCAAAGCCAGCACCTAAAAAGAAGCAGACGGTTCTAGGTCCCTAAAGGATCTAATCTCCTCTATGGACTCTGTAAGTAACAAACCAATTTTAACTGAGTCTATAGTAGCAGTTATTTATTCGTGAGTTGACGCCAACTCTTAAAAGAAAATGGGTTCTTCCTTTCTCACTAAGCATTTTTCTCTTCAATATAATAATACGATCGTACTCACTCTAATTTAGGCGGATATGTTCAGAGACTTTTAAAAGGCCTGTCAGTTAGGAGACTATCATGATTTGCTTACTTAACGGAGTGGACTGCTTTTGAGTGCTGATTTACAATAAACTAGACTAGAAATAAACTGCTGTTGAATGAAAACATGTGTGTAAATTCCTTAGCAGCGTCTCTTGTTACCCCAATTCCCATGATGGCGTACAGAAATGGGGAGTTCCGATTCGGAATACGAGTTTTTTTATCTTTGAAGAACATTTAATGCCTTCTCATTCCGCAGATTTCATGATCTTCTCTTTCACTTCTCTAGGAATTTGAATTGTGTCTCAAACTATGCTTCACAACAGCCGCTTTTTCGCAAATTTTCTTTGACTCACCCTGTCCATGAGCTTTCAATGTCTTTTATTGTGTTTAAACAGCTGTATTCTTGGTCGGAAAATGTTAAATACATGCAAGTTTTCGATATAAGTATTTTTACTTTTTTTGTAACTACGATTGAATCCAACAAAATAAGAAAGTGCATTTGAGCTTCAAAAATACTTTACAAAAGTCTATGCGAAACAAAGCATGACATTGAACACAAGTAAGCGATGTTTTGCACGTAGGTTTGCTTTTCAAATTTCAGGATTTGGCAACCTTTTTATCGTAAAGTTTGACATTTTTGATTTTTGCGCATTGAGCGCTTTTTGTTGTTTACAGTAACTTGAAATATTCTTCTCGATCGAAAAATGAAATAAAATTGCTATCATTTTCGCTTTATTTTTACAACTTTTGATGTGGATTAAGGTCAGCAACAGCTCTATCAAGGACCACTTTTCATCGATGATATGGTGAATCCAATTACTCCAAGAGGAAAATGGTAAAGGTCGTCTATGGTAAAATCAGTTGCTGCTCCGGAAATTGAATTTTTAAGCACTTAAAACATCAATTTGACGAGAGATGCACCATTGGCTCCAAATGACTTCTTTTTATTCCCGTTCGAAAAAATTATTTAAGAGATCAACGTTTTTCGACACCTGAAGCGGCGGTTGATGCGTTTTAAAAGGCAAGTTTTAAAGATAACTTAATTAGAGTGGCAAAAGTGCTTCGATCTAAATGAAGAATATTTTAAAAAAATAGTACATCAGTTTTCCCTAATTAATATAAGTTTTTGTTCTTCAATCCCGAAATATATAGGGCAACATATGTATTTGCTGTTGTTTGTTGTTTATTTAGAAAAAAAAATGTCAACAAAATATCTATGAGCCGTACTAACACGCGATAAATAAAACAGAAATTCCAAATGTCTCACTACACAAGCAAAGCAAAAGCATCGCATAATAGAATATCTGAAAGCCCAAGCGGCAGACGGAGTTTTTGTCTGAGCTCTTTGAGCTCAAAAAAGGAATTTCAATAAATGCCAATTGTTTGCGACAGGAAACTGAAATTCTTCGAGATCGTAACTCCATTTTATTCCCATGGATATGCGTGAGGATCGCATAATAGACTAACTCTAATTGTTGTTGGGTAGGAAACTTCGCAAAAGAACGTGCACCCACACGCAGCAGACCACAAAGAGCAAAAAAACAAAAAAAAACCAAAAAACAAAAAAAAAAACAGCAGTTTACATTGTTCTTCAGGAACCGTCCACAATTCAGCTTGATGGCAGAAGTAACAGCGCGTATATAAAAAGGTTGCTGACTATCTATCGACTGAAACCTTCATATGAACTAACTTAACTTACATCACGAAAACGGTGCATTGCGGTCCACCACAGCAGACTGTTCCAGTGACAATTTCGACCTCAACATTGTGACAAGCCGCGAGTTTTATTAACTGCTTTGCCAACAAATTGAGTTTGCGGCGGGAAATTGCGAAGTGTGAGTATGTGCGTATACGTGTGATCTGTCAACGAGTATAACAAAATGAACAAGAACAAGAGAGCAACCGCAAGGGTATGTAGGAGCGTTGCAATTCAACGACGCGTCGTTACTGTCAGTCCGCGTTCGGCGTATTTAAAGACAGCCATTTTTGTTGCACGCCCATCCCTCGTCCTGCTGCGTCAAAATGCGTCGCTATAATTATAACAGCATGCGTAATCATGTAAATATGTGGAAGTATATAAACGTGAGCGCATTTGTGAGAGTTATCGCACACTTGATGAGCTCACGCCATGAAGTAATGTGTCAAAAACATAAAGCGCGTGTCATCATGAAAATGACGAGGCCTGCAATTCGTGAATATGGCCAAGTAGGGAAGGGTCAAGTTCGGGTGGCATGCATTTTTGCTTTGAAGATATTTATTATTATCGATTTTCTACATGACTATATATCTTAATTTTCAAAACAGTAGAAATGCTTTAAGGAGTATATTTTGGCAATTTGGCAAAGAATTTCATGAGTTTACCATTAATTTTTTGTAATTTGATTATATATATTTGAAGATATTACAAAATTAAATCAAATTGTTTCTTTTTTTCATATAGCAATGTGTCATTGAAGTAGATAGCATGGCCTTCTTTTCCATCTACTTCAAGGACACATTGCTCGCCGCCATGATTCCTTCTCTTGCGATCATCTGAGAAATAAAAAAGGTGGATTCTTAATTAGTACCAAAGGCGCTATTTCATAATTTACTGATTTATAAAATGGTGGCTACACGAAAATAAAGATCGATTTTTGATAAATTTTGTTTGTCAAGTTTTTTTTATATATTACAATTTTTTTTTTTTTTAATTTTTGTTCATTTATGTGATGGAGAGATACTGAAATTGAGGAAAACCCAAATCAGTTTCTCACTCTCGTCGTTCTCAAGCGTTGGTCATCTCTGTGACGTCATTGTGGCGAAAGATCTTGGCTTACATCCTTTCAAGATCAAATTGATACAAGAACTAAAGCTGCGTGACCGCCAGAATCGTCGTATGTTCATGAAATTGGCTGAACAACAACTTGAAAATGATTTGTATTTCCATAGAAAAATCATCTTGAGCGATGAGGCTCTTTTTTGGCTTCGTCAATAAGCAAAATATGCGTTGTAGGTCAGGCAGCAATCCACATAAGTATAATCCATGCTTCCCTATTGTATCCCGAAATAATTACGGTTTGGTGCGGTTTATGGACTGGCGGCGGTCATTGGGCCACTACTGTTCAATAATAACCGAGTATTTTTGCTCCGAATTGGATGAGATAACCATGAAAAAAATGTAGTTCCAATAGGACGGCGACATAAGCCACACAACGAATGTCACAATTGATTTATTGAAAACCAAGTTTGGTGAACGTATTATCTCACGAAATGGCCCAGTTATTTGACTGCCTCAGTCGTGCGATTTGACGCCGTTAGACTATTTCCTGTGGAGCTACGTCAAGTCTATGGTTTATGTAAAAAACCAGCTGCGATTGATGGGCTCGTACGAAAATCGATCTTGAAATTCCAGCAGTATCGGCCGATTTATATTTGAAGCCCGTCGAGAAGGGTTCAGTGTCTCGTCTTCTGCAAGCGTTCCCGATGTATGGAATCGAGTTCCATACATAATGGCATTGTACTTTCACAGGAATATAGAATTTCAAACTTTTGTAGCGCTCTTGTTGAAAACCCGTGTAATTATTACCTGAGAACACTGCCTGAATGGATTGAACCATTTAATAAAGCTGTAAATCTGCTCTCCTTTGTAACTTAAGTAAAACAACAAAAAAAAAAATATGAAACAATTAATAAATAGTAAATTGCAATATTTCTCTTAAACTTTAACAATGCTCCTCAATGTACAAAGTAAAATAAATTGAGTAAATTTGTTTCATTCATGTCAATTCATGTCATTTCAGGCAACACGTGCGAATCACGCATAAAAAAGTGTGAAAACACGAGTGCAAAATCAGTGGCTCGTAATTAACGCTACACTCTGCCAGACATTTATGTGCATTTTCGTTCAATATTTGCATTTCGACGTTATTCAATCGTTTCGTGTGTGTGTTTCACGACCGCGAACTACATATGTTTCCGCGCATTATGTTTTCATGCGAACTATGTTTTCGCACATTTATTATATCTGATTTAAATGCATTCACGGCAATTTGCCTCAACGCCTGCACCAAAGCCAACAGTTTATTATCACTTAATCCACGCCACTGCACCCGAGGCACCCGAGGCGCGCAAATCAATTTTATTGTATGTCTGTTCGAGTCTGAAATCATGCTAATGAATGCAGCCGAGCGTTGAAAGCAAACAAAAAATCGAATATTTAAAAATCACAACAAATTAATAGTGTTTAAAATGCGGCCCTTAATTGCTCACCTCGCACACATGACCCTCCGCACACACACACGTCAATTGAATTGACAGCTTTGCCTCACTCGCGCGCTCTCTGCTCTTCACCCTCTCTGCCATAAATATGATATCTCATAAAAGCACTTACCTCGATTAAATTTTATGCCAAGCAATAAAATGCAGGGCTTTATTTTAATTAATCTCAATTAATTTTTGCTGCTGTGCTGTTTGATGGACAGAAGGACGGACAGATAGCGGATGCGGCTGACAAATATTGCCGATCTTTGTCACTCACAGTGTGCACTTAGCTGTCAGGCCAGTTCATGTCAGGGGACCGTTATGTGTATGTGTGGCTTTGAATTATTGAGTAAAGCAGCATTTTAATGAATTGATTATAAAATTAAAGCAATGAGATAATTTGCTCAGGTCTTCATATAAATAAAAATATAACGAATATTGTGGAAAAAATTGTAAAATCGAATAAATAAACAAATAAAATTAATTAATTAGTAATATAGAAGATTCTGGATAATTTGCAATGACAGTGTGGACTGTTTTCAGTGAACATATCAACCAAAAATATTTGACCTCGACAGGACCATTTACACTGCGCACCTTAACCTTCGATTGTATTGTTTTCCGGAATCCCATTCTACAGTTTGCTGCGATTTCGCTGTGGCCTGGCACCCATGCCAATCTAATTACAAAAACATTCGATGCTATCGATGGCAATGTTAGGCACTCTTTGACCAGCCCTGAACGCACTGTTAATGAGGTAAAGCCTTATATTCCCGCTTTGCTATCTGAGTCGACGGTCACATCTCTGAAGTTGCACTCCGCAGCAGTAAATTTACTGCTAACCTAATGGCAGTAACCATGGCCTAGAAGACACTGCAATAATCAGGAAGTCTGAAACTGGAGTTGATAGAGAGCTCCCGACCGTGTACCCCTTCACCAAACTTCCCCCCAAGCCTGGATTTATCCGTTAAGAAGCTCACTACCCCTCTCTTTCAACAGCTTCTTCCCCCCTACAACTCCTTCGTCCATGATCGAAGTGATTCGGTATGAAGTCAAAGTGAGTTAGAATTTCCGAGTGTTCAGATCTTTGCTCACTTAGGAACCCAGACTCTCTGATCTTCGGCGATGTCCATGGGTAATATGTAAAGAATGATGTTAGTGCCATGGTTGGAGTGGACCTTAGTGCATTACACATGCTCATGAGCGCTGCCCTTTAAAAACTGTCGACTTTCTTTGGGGTGGGGTTTTTTAGAGGTTGCAGATGGATATCTCTTATATTGTATCTCCTAGTGAATAAAACCACCTCGGTTTTATTTGGGTTGATGGCGAGATCGCTTACGACTGCCCACTTTGTTACGACTCTGAGATACCCCTGCGTCAATTCGTAAATGGTATTTAGAAATTTTCCTTTGACCATAAGCGCTACATCGTCTGAACAGGAATTCACCCTGCAGCCACGATCTTTAAGATTTTAAGTGTGCTTTTTTGTTAGTCCGGTTCAAATTGGAATATATAGAAACATGTTTGACAAAGTTTTGAAGGCAAGTATCTAGCATCATGATACTAAATTTCCTTTTAACACAATTAGTATATTTTTTTTTCAACGGATACAAAGGTCTATTTCGATATCAACACCTACACAAGCGAAGATCTAAAAAATGGACTTTCGAATAAAGTAGACTCACAGCAAAATCGGCGGGGCGACTACTGACTGCAGGAGAACTTCCATATAGAAACTTCGCGCGTAGCTCAGGGGGTACTAGCGGTTTGGCAAAAACCGGCACATGAAAATGGACGATGAAACTGATGAGGGGTTATACTGTCCATAGTTAGGCATAAGGCAGTTTTTAAGTTATCGTTTGATATCGAAAGGACCAAAACCGATAACTAAAGTAGACTCACTTGCAATCCTCTTTCACCTTCTCAAAAAATGTGATACCGTACATTGCTCTCTTCTATTCGATACGGAAAATTCTACAGTTTAAAAGGTTTGTGGCATGAATTCTCGAATATATGCATACATATATACTATATATCTTCGTTTTTATAACTCATTATGCTCTGTGTAGCATCTTGAGAGTTTAAAAAGAATGAATTTATGCAAAAAATTAAATACTATGGTTGTGCACCGCTATTACTTAAATACAACTTCCACTCATCTCATCAGAGAACAACCGCTTTTTACGCCAGCATTTCCACAAACACTTATGCTTCCGGTTCACGTCACTTAGCACTCGTCACTCCCACTTAACTACATTATTCTTGCACAGCGTAACTTCCTTCTCACACACTTTCACACACATAAATATGTATATACACTTATTAAATGCAATGTACGTCACATCTCCCACGGCAGTCACTCATTGTGTCAAAGCGGTTACAGTCGCCAGCGCGTGCATGTGGTCATGTGAGTGTGTGTGAAGTTTTGCTTTTAACTTTAATGCCATTAAGTTTTATGTTATGTGGATTCATGTTAAATTTTATTATGTTGCTGCCTGCTTTCTTGGGCTGTTGCTTCCTTATGGGTACACTGTTGCCAGTCAAAATAGCATATGCATATCAACAAACAGCAAGCACATGCCAACATATTCACCAGCTGTACATACATACATATGTACGTGTGCTATGTTTCTTACCACTTAAAGTTTTGCTTGCATTTTATTCCAGTTTTTTGTTGGGAGTTGCTTTTAGTTGCTTTGTTTCTGCGGCTGCATCCAGTCTCATCTATTTATATTTATATACATATATATATATATACATGTACGATGCTTTTTTGGTTTTTTGCTCTTACTTCAATTATGCGTCGGCATTCGCAGCAATCGAGTGTAGAATGTGCCTGCGATTTAAACTAAAAGTTTTTATGCGCTTGAAAAGTTTGCGCTTTCAAGCTTCGATGGAGATTCAGCTTAGTTAAAGGAGTATTTGTAGATTGCATGTAAAACTAAGGGTGACTTAAGTTCTGATTTTCCAGTCTAACGTTACGCAAGTATTATGGTGTGAGTTTATAACATATATGTACATATGTGGACGGAGTCCTTGAACTTTTCACATTTTTTAAAGGAAAAAGTTGTAAATAATTTTTTTTTTTTAACATTTCAACAAGTTAAAATGCGTGAAAAAATTTCCATGAATGTTGCTAACTATTTAATGAAAATAATTTAAATTTGCTTTGACTTAACTATATAACACTCCAAAGATGGCACCGTTTTGCATATAGTGTCATAGATATCATAGAGAGGGATATGGCCGCGAAAGTTGCTATCAGGCTCAGATAATCTGGATTTCTATATGAATATATGTCTGAACATTTAGAAATCCTGAAACGTTTTACCTATTCACCGAATCTTTTTGATCATTGAGTCGTTAAGTGTTATTTGGGTGTAATTATGTAATTTTGTACTAGCAAGTCAAAGTCGTTTTCTTCGCGTAGTGTCACTTATGGTGACACTCTCCGTAATACTCTCTGTTGATATATAGTAGAGCAAGTGCGTTCCTCGGATCAGCCATCAAACCTTACCTAACTAAGTAGTCGGGTTTCTTTGGTGCCAAAACCTTTAAACTGAAGAATTAAACCAAATGTAAAAACACTTTTACTTCTTTTAATAAGTAAAAATATGTAACTATTTTCTTCTCTTTGAAATCAAGGTTAGGGATCTCAACTATATCTAACGGTTAAGTTAAAAACTATTAAACTAAAAGTTGAGCCAATTTGACTACAAACCGCGCTTTCCTTTATGTCATAATTTGCAATTTCCTATATTTTTTGTCTTTAGATTGTTAAAGTCAACCATCAACAATGTTATCGGAATCAAATCTTGCTAAAGCTAATGTCTTTCATTCATCTACGCTCAAAAAATATCAAAATCGGACCATAGCGTTTCAAGCCCCCAGACGCCGAATACATGAATCCCAGTACTTCTGTTGATTGGAATACTTACTCAAAACAAATGATTACACGTCTGTACTTTGTTGCATATGACAGAAGGTGCCATAAAGTTAATTTTGCATAATTATATTTGTCCGGGCAATGTAAGCATATACTATACGTAAGTTCTGTCACAATCTCCAGCCTCTTTCACCTACTTCGCATCTTATCCATGTACGTACTTATATCTGTATGTGTGTGTGTGCCTTTCGCAATTTCTTGCCACCAGATCAGTTTACATGAACTTGGCACTTTAATAATAAGCATTCGTTGACGCTAAACGTCAATGCAGTTCCCATTATGTCCAGCAGTTACAACAAAAGCATTGTACAACAACTTATCCAACAATCACATCATCATTAATAATGTAACCAGTATCTTTTGCTTTTTTCTTTTTCGTTTCGTTGCTCTCGATGTCTGCATAACTTCCTGCTTGCTTCTTTTTTATCACACAAGAACAGAGAATTATCGCCATGCAATTATAAGCATACATATCTGCATATATCTGTATGTGTGCTATATATATTTATAGTGAAACGCCTGCCTGCTCGTCTCGTGCTGATTGTTTCTGATCTTTTGTATGGCACATTATTCTGGTTCCCTCCTCTTTGTTATTCTCTGATGAACTGCAGTCACGCGTGCGCCGTTCGAAGTTTGCTGAGGAAAAGTGATAAAAGAGCAACTAACTGTAACGCTTTATCACAGCATTGCTCGAAATTAACTCTGATGCAGAAATAATTGACTTAATTAATTTAATGAAATAATTCTTTAAAAAAAAAGAACTAGAAACCCCGCAGCGTGAGTATTCTTACAGAAACTTCCTGTTTGCCAAAGTCTGAAATTAAAAATCGCTTTTTTAATATTTTGATAGTTTCTACTTTTAAAAATAACATACCAAAACTTTAAATCAATAACAAATAATTTTGAGTTGCATTCTTCTAAAGTCTAGCCGCTCAGTTCCATCGGCTCCATCAGTTCAACTTTAAATGCGTTTTTGTCAAAACTATATTTTTTAAATTTCTTTGAATGATTACCCGGAGGTAAATTATCCTATCACTATTCAATTTTAAAGTATTATCCCACTTCTACATATTCTGCATATAGTTCTCCATATGGTAAAATGAACTACCAGTTTTTTGATCTTATCAAAAACCGAGTTTGCCAGGCCAAAAAGACAAAAGAATTTGGTAAAACTCAAGTCGTTCTTAAAATAAAGTTGCATTTTGTCTTACAATACAAAATCTTTTAGTAATGAATATTTTTTTTAGATCTCATCACGGAGAAGGCCGGATTCACTGCACCAGTGGAACATCAGTTTCTTATCACCGTCGGAAGTCGCTTGACACACGAAAAATATTTAATTTTCATCTTCAAAAATTTGAAAGAGTATTCTTATAACATACATACACATAAATATACTCTGACGATTGATACAGTAGTTTTGATTCCTTAAAATCCCCTCTTTTCGAAAGTCTCTACAGGTGTACCCCCTAAGGTGTCCACATTCCAAAGTATCTCAGAGGAGAATATTAAAGGTTAATCTACAACTTTTCGGACTCGGAATATACCTAACCACCGGCTTTCAATTCCGCACTCTTCAAATGTATTTTCTGCTGTTACAACAGTACCCCTCAATTTAAAAATTGAGCACAAGGTTTCAAAAAAATGTTATTGCCTATCCTATCATAACAGTTTTTCAATAGGAACACTACAATACGCTACCGACAGGGACAACAAACAACGCCACATTTTTTCCCCCCTCTTTTGACGTTTCTCTTTAGAAAGGTGTGATATTTCATCATGGAAAGATATACGATCCAACAACGAGTTGAAATTTACTACCGAAACTCGGTCCAATTTATGGTTGTCATAATCGTTCGCCAGATCAACAGTGGAGCGTCTAGTGGAAAAATTTTAGTCCACAGGCGCGGTAAAAGATGTTTCCATGGCAGCGAGACAATGAAATGCAGGTAGTGTCGAGAATATTACTGCCGCTAGCGCATCAATTGAGAAAGACCCAAATCAGTCTCTCACACATCGTTCTCAAACGTTGGGCATTTTTGTGACGTATCGTTTTGGCTAGTTTTGCGAAAAGATCTTGGCCTATATCCTTACAAGATCAAATTTACGCAATAACTGAAGCCGTTTGATCACCACAATCGTCGTATGTTCCTTAATTGGGCTGAGCAACAACTTGAAAATGATCCGGGTTTTCATCGAAAAATGATCTTCAGCGATGGGGCTCATTTCTGGCTGAATGTCTTCGTCAATAAGCGAAATATGCGTTATTGGCGAGGCAGGGTTTGGTGTAGTTTATGGGCGTACTGCTTCCGTGATATTCAAGACCAGCACGTTACTATGAATGGAAACCGCTACCACTCAATGATAACCTAATATTTTTAGATGACGTGGACTTGGACAATATGTGGTTTTAACAGGACGGCACCACAATCAACACAGCGAATATCACAATCGATTTATTGAGAACCAAGTTTGGTGAACGTGTTATCTCACGAAATCGCCCAGTCTTTTGACCGCCTCAGTCGTGCTATTTGACGTCATTAGACTATTTCTTGTAGGGCTACGTCAAATCTATGATCTACACCAGCAAGTCAGCGACGATTGGTGAGCTTCGTACGAATATCGAACATGAAATTCCAGCAATATCGGCCGATTTATGCTTGAAGACCGTCGAAAATTGGGTTCAGCGTCTGGAATTCTGCGAGCATGACTGTAGTGACCATGCAAAAGAAAACGATTTTCATACATAACGGCATCGAATTACTTGTATAGCGCTCTTACTGAAAACCCCGTTACTATCTTCCATGGATTTTTAGTTATTATTTGTTATGGGCATTTTAGAGATAATTAAATGAATCCAAGATTTAATTTCTGCATTTGAAACACAACTACCCGTGTTAATCATTTTCGCATATAATCGGTTTTAAATTATTTTTTCAAGTAAAATAAATATGGAGTTTTTAAATGTACTTGAGTATACATAAAATACTCGTATACATATTTTTGTGTTTTATTTATTTCACTGTTATTTACATAGCACAAGCAGCAGCTTTTGAACTAGTTTATCGTCTTAACTTTATCATTATGTTAGGAATGTAAACAGAAACTGTTTCAACTTGCACACCACTCATACCATTTCCACGCATATCTGCTCGATGGGGTACTAATTAGACACACTTGCTTTCAATTTATAATTAAATGCAAAGCTAATCAATGAGCGGGTTGGAAAATACACACACATCCACTAACACATGCGAAAAACGACTAATTGCTCAGCAACAACAAAAAACCTGCAAAACATTAGTTCCAATTGGAATTTCACACTTTGAGATATTTACTCAGAGGCAAGTGTATTTTGTACTTGAACACACATGGATTTTGAATATATAACAGCACTAATAACAGAATGGAAAATCTAAGAAGCGTCTCAGAAACTCACTCAATTTAGTTTATTAGCAATCTGATCTAAACCCAACGGCAAATATTGCTAATTGTTTAAATTAAGAAATCTAAAACTATAAATGCACAAAAATAGGAAAATAGGAAAACTTTAAGCTGTTAAAACTAGGCAAAGTAATTTATTATTCATTTAAATATGTTAATTGTTGTTGGATTATAAAAACCACAATTAATATTTAATTACATTCACTTCTACCAAATAAGTATCGACCGACAAAATTGGCTTTTTGCTTAGCGGTTTTAGAGGTCGTTAAAATGGAATGTTTAGAACAAGTCGATTTCCTTTAGCCTAAGTATTCTTACTTATATGAAAAACTAGGTGAAATTAATTATTAAATCAAAATTTCCTCAGAATATCTAACCTTTCAAAGGGGAAGAAAAAAATCTTATACTGCAAGTGAATTTCAAATTAATTTGATTGGTAAATTTGGTAAAATATAACACATTCAAATAAGAGTTTAAATAATTGATATTCTAATAATTTTTAGTATTTAAATTTTTTTTTTTTTTTTGCACGAAAATTGTCAGAAGCGTATTGTTTTAAAGATATTTTGACAATACTCCGCTTAGACGAGAAGTTTCCAGGTACTTCCTTGTTATAATGTATATATATTTAATCGCATTGCTTATATCATGTTTATGCCCTGAGCTTATTTTGAAATGCGTTAACTACACCTTGGCGAGCGCTAATTATTACAGAATGCGCAATCAATATTTTGTTTTCTTTTTGTTTTAGTTTACTCTTTAAATATGCAAATCCGCATTACATCTGGCAGGTTGAGTGCAACGATTTGGGTTTTGGGCATTAATTTAGTGCGATTAGAGCTGAATGCTGTTTCGGATCGATGGTTTTTTGAGTTTAAAAAATTTAAAAAATTTTTCTAACAGTGCGAAACACACACACGTATATATTCATAAGTAATAAGGAATGCAAGTGCTGAGTATTTTCTACCTCACAAGGACGACATGAATATAAATTTGAATACAAATTTGACATGTAAATGAAATAGCAATATTTTCTGCAAAGCATTTAATTGAATTTAGAGTAAATTCGAATAACAAATATGTAAATATTTCTTAAGCTCTCGTCCTTCGGAGTTCAGCAAAATATGCATGCAACACCTTGAAGGGCAATTGCGTTTGCATCTCATTGCTGACTAAGAGAATCCATAAAGTTTCCGGGTTCAAGAGCAACAATTTATCGCCTGCATGCAAATTCACGACTGCACAGTGTTTGTTTGTATACAAGCGCACATACATACATATCCACATACATTTGTGGATGCTTCTGGCCATGACTGCCGGCGAGCTACAAATATTTTGTTAACCTTAAGCGACACCTTCGCCGTTTATTTGTATAAATGCATGTGTGTGCGAATAAGATGTGGATCATCCTATAAACACCAATACGCACACACACATGCAAATATCAGGCATTAAATGTTCTATATGCACAGTAGATTAAGCTGTGTTAACAGCAGGCGAATTGTCAGTTATAAATAAATATTGCCTTCGCACCTACTCACGTGGGTAAAATAAACACATGCAGGTAAGGTAGGACCAACTTCAAGGGCGAATGAGTGAAATATTAAAAATCACTTTAGTGGCAAGGAAGATGGGGTTTTTATTCCCAAACGGATATCTTGACAATTTTCCCTAGTTTCTCAATTCTTTGTTGAGTCATTCAGTATCAGTATTTATGCCTCTAAGCCAATTTTAACTACTCTGAAGACATTTTATGGAGGATTCCACAATTATTTTATAATCCTCGGTTTGAAATTATTTTGTTTCACAATTTTTTCTCACAAAGGGTTCCAGAAAATTGTTTACATTGATTTTGGGTATACAGTTTCTATAAAATACCTTAAGTTTAGTTGTTTAACTAATTACATTTAATTGCTGTCTAGCTACTTAGGAACCGAAGGTGTGAAACATTATGAGACGTTAAATAAGCTCATCAAACATACCATACATTATGTACGTAGTAAATGCTCGAAGGTATGTAACACAAACTAATTATAGGCGTGATTTGACAAGTTACACACATTAAGAAAGGGCAATAAATATTTTCTGTAACAATTATTGTACTAATATAGTTAAACTGAACTATTTGAAGAGGAGAGAACCGTCTGGAAAGAGATTCTTATTAAAATTTTAGTAATATATTTCACTCAAAATGCGGTAGATCACTAACCAAAGTAATCCCCACCAGATAAAATACACTTATGCCAATTATTTTTTCATTCCAGAAACACTTTTCATAATCATCTTTTGGGATGCTCTTCAGCTACTTCACCGAATTTGCTTTGGGGAACACGAAAAAAACCACACGGAGCCAAATCCGGTGAATACGGTGGTTTATTAAAGGTATGTATTGCTTTTTTAGCTTCAAACTCGGTCACAATCGCAGGTTGAAGCGATGGTGCAGTATAATCGTGTAAAGTCCTTAAATTGTTCTTCCCCAATTCTGGTCATTCTCACACAAACTCTTCAATAGGGACAAATAGAACTCCTTAATTCAATTCAAGAAATTCAGCTTTATCGGCACGAATGGAGCAGGAACGCGTTTCATACCCAAAATGTCCGCCAAACTCTTTTGAACGGACTTGAAAAGATATCTCTTGCCATCTCTCTAACACTTGCCTTACGAACTTCAAGCACCAGTTTTTTTCACTTTTCATCAGTTGAAGAGGCCGAAGGCCGTCCAGAACAAGGCATGCCTTCAACGATCTCTCGATTGTCTGTAAAGGCTGTATATCACTCGTAGGCTTGTGTTTTGATAAAACTGAATCCAAACTTTTCCAACATTCGCAACGCTTTCGGATACAAAATTTGGCTCGAAATAAAAAATTTGATTTCCTTTTTAACTTCGAAAAACCCTGTGACTAAATTATTCAAACAAATCAATTTATGAAATGCAATTTTTTGAGTTTTCCGAAGCGGATTTTTCATTTTCTAAAATTGAAAAAAAATAAAAAGTCGAGTCTGGCGAAAACGGTGGCTAAGCAATCATTTTCCTTTCGCATTTGGCCAAAAAAACTTGTTACTAAATTAGTCATAGTCATACCACAGTCGTGCAGGAACGCGCGAACATGTGACGGCGTACTCAAATCATTTAGCACGATTCTAGTAATGACACGCTCCATATCCGAGACATTAACGAAAATAGTTAAGTTTATCCATAAGAGGTGTCGAGACACTCTGCTGTCCAGCACTACTGTTTTGAAGCATTGTTTATTTAACTTTTTCGATGTAGTCATGTAATGAGGTGGATGGACATGAGACTGATTTTCGATGACTTCACGCACTTCACTGAATGATGTAATTCATGTTAACAACTCCCCCAAATGCGTCTGAGACATTGACACCGAGTCTGTTGCCTTGATTCCATTAGAAACAAAAAATTTCAAACAAACTCTCTGTGCAATTTTTTCGCATGGAAAAGTCACTAAAAAAACTTCAACGAACATCTCTCAAACACAAACTATATAAAAATAACTAATGTAGAAAAAAAATTTAGATAGACCAGTCCTAGTCAAAATTGGTCAGGTGTATACTCAACCCCCTCATTCATGGCTTTCGTGAGGTAAAGTGTATTACATACCATACCATAAATGCGCACACAGTACAAAAAAAGAAACATTCTTCACTCCAAAACTCCAAATGCGTGTCATAATCACGGAGATTCGTAAACCGATACTAATTATTCTAAATGCCAGTGACCCTTTGTGTATCAAAGGAGTCTCTTTTTTCACTGTTTGTATGTGAAATTAATATAGTTAAGTGTTAACGTCAACAGCGAAGAGAAAAGAATTGTGGAATATGAAATATGACGCGATGGCAAATAAGACGTAAGAACTGAGCGACAATACAAAACCGTTACGAGTTGCACTTTACATCATGCCTCAAGTGTTCACATTTTTATGGCGAATTATAAGCATACGTACAACTTTTTCGATATAATCACTTGTGTAGGTGTTGATAAACGTTTAAGCCATTTCACACACACACATCCATTACGTATGCTTGACGAGCGCTCCGCCTGCGACTCAAGTTAATGGCTTACAGGATATGTGGGTGTATGTGCGTCACATATGTGGCGATCAGTGGCAATGGCTATTATGAAAGCACAAAAAGGAATGAAAATGAAACACAGTCGCGGACATCGATTACCTTAAGCAGGCGCAATAATAATAAAATGAGAATGTCACAAAGGGGGACCAAACGCATTCAATCTTTCAAGGAGTGCAGGCAACAGGTGTGACAAAGGCATTCTTTGGAAGTGTGTGTGTGCATGTGGTTGCGTGTATGTGGTTTATTGGTGAATGGCGGCGGCAACCAGCGATTTTGATCACAAATACGGAGGCGTAATAATACAAAATTCGATTTGACGCCAAAGATAAAAGAAAATTAATTCACTATTTTTATTTTTTTATTTTTTTTTTAAAGGAAGTATATTTTCTACTGTTACATCCAGTCCTTGTTCTTCAATTATGCTTGATCGATTAAAGAAGTCAGGATATTGTGAAACATTAAGGGCGTATTTATTCAAAACTCCTAAATTTTAGGCATTTTTCAAACTAATGTAAAAAGACTGAAAACCACTTTCACTATACATTTTTTAAATAATTTTTATTCCATTCGGACAGCATGACTTTTACATCATAGCCGTTGTCTCTTAATTCCCTGAACTATGTCAATGTCGTCGTATATCTCGAAATCCGCAACTCACGCCGTTTGGGAACTCCAAAAAGTTTATTGAAGTGATGCCCCAAGTGAAACAATGTAACAATGTGACGTGATTGGTTTTGTCGCATTAAAAACAGCAATATTGATATTAATGACCGTCCGTGTGAAGGAAAGCCAAAAAACCCTAGAAGATAATGAATTGGAGGGGTTGCTCGATGAGCATCCGTGACAAATGCAAGAAACGCTTGGTTCAGCCTTAGGAGTCACCCGACAGCCAATATCAAACCAACAATGTGCTGGGAGTGATTCAAACAAAAAAGTGATTGCATGCAAGTGCGGCATGGGAACGCTCAGCCTCACGTTGCCAAACGGTAAACGCTTAAATGAGAAGTTCTACCCACTACTGCCCAGACATAGCATCATCCGTTCTATTATTTGTTTCGTTCGGTAGCACAAGGTCTGACTCAGAAACAGCTCTACACACAAGATGAAAAAATGGCTTAAAGTGATGTGATGTGACTGGCGATGGGCAATACTTCGAATAATTCATTTGCAATCATTTCCTTAGACTAAATTGCATTTTCATTCAAAACACTACAACAAGTCTTACTATTTTTTGCTCATAGTTTCTTAGCAGTTATTGCGATAAGGATCACGTGACCAAATAATTTTTTTAAATTTCTTATATGTATGTATATATATCTTTTTCTGGTCTATATATTGGCCATATACATAGAAAATAAATTATTTTAATATCCACACGACCTTTTTACTCACTTATGACCGTTTAGCACATGTAAGTATGTAAGCTGCCTATATCACACACCAAATTCAGCAGCACTTTCTCTGTTCTTAGCGGCTGTTGCCGTTATTCTTACATAAACGTTGGAAGTTTTTATTGTTATTCTTATGACCTCCTTCTTGTAGAATCACTAGGCAATTGCCAACTGCAACAACAAACAGCGGAAGTCTACACACGCTTGCGAGTGTGTGTGTGTGTTTGTGTGTGGGAAAACAAGTTGGCAATATTAAATGCTTTTCGCTGTCTACGCCATTAACTTCTGACACGCTGCGTGGCAAAGGCAAGCTGTTTACAATTGCAAGTGACAAGTTCACAAGTAAGCTGACAAACTAGGAAACTTAGTGAAAACCGGCAACAACAACAGCAACAGCTTTAACTGTTAAACTTCAAATTATTTTTCTAACTTATATTTCTAACTGTACTTATTAAAAACGATAAATATTTCTGCTTTTTACTCGGTAGCACACAATGAGCTCAACTTGGATGCTCTTGAATACATTTATTTCAATATCCCCGGGTTTAAAAACGAAAATGTAAAAAGAAAATAACTCTTACTGAAAATAGTGTCATTTAAGAATGAAAAAAAAAAAATATAATCCTAAAAATTTTATCAAAGGTTAACACTAACACCACGGAAACTGATATAATACCGATATAGTGAATGTCAATGCGATTGCGACATCTAAATTCCAAGAAGATTTGTCGTTTTCGAACCAAATTTTGTTTAGCGATGAGACCCATTTTACAAGTTCATGAAGCTCTTGATCTCGGCGACGTTTGGTTTTAACAAGAGGCCTCACTTCCGCATCAATCAATGGATTTATTCAGAAAACACTTCAGTGAGCAGATAATTTCACGTTTTGGTTCGTTCAATTGGCCATCAATGACCTCATACAGTTGGACGTTTTTCTGTGGGTATTTGTAAAATCTAAAGTCTATGCGGACAATCTCGATTCGTTTTAGGTATTGGAGCAAAACATCACGCACGTCATTCGCCAGTTAATCGAAATGCTCTAACGAGTACTCGAAAATTGGGCTCAATAGATGGACCACCTGAGACGTAGCCGTGGTCAACATTTGAAAGAGATAATCTTCAAAAAAAAAGGCCAAAGTATGTACTTTCGAATGATAATGAAAAATTCCCCATTACATTTAAAGTTTATTTGTATTTTCTTTTATAAAATGGGGAACCTGAAAATGGATCACCCTTTACAATCAACTTAAGCTCTTACAGCATATTACTACAAATATTTACTACTGTTGATAGCACGTAAAGCACGTGTAGATTTGGCATTACATCGAGAAACATGCCGTCAGAAACTTTCTCCTTGAGGGAGTTTGGTTTTGAGAGAATAGTGTGATAACCGAAGTCACGTGCTTACAAACACAAAGCAAATAGGATTGCTCAAAAGCAACCGTACAGTTGCGTAAAATGTGCACAAATTTAAAATTATGCAAATACATTTTGATAGTTGGGACGCATTTCTACGTTATGTAACTATAACTAAAAGTTACATACATAAATATTTAGTTGTGCAATAATCCCTGAAGTCAATATACAGGGGACAGCAAACAGTACAAAGAGTGTTCTCAACCCCAGCACAACAACTCCACCCTCCGTGTTTACTCAGTCGACTCCTGCTGTGCCACAATTGCATGCAACAACCAGGAAATAACAAGCACAACAATAACATATGTAACTAATAGAATAAGGAAGTGGGTGTATGCATTATGTATAACGGAATTACACTTTTGTGTAATGAAAAAAACAACTTTATGCGCAAAAAAATCCATAAAGACAGCAGTGACTTGAATTTGAGATGAGCTCTTGGAAGTGAAAACGCGATACTACTTCTTCCAGTATCAGAGAAATTGTGTTAGTTTTACAGAGATCATAAGTTTATTTATAAAGAAATATATTTAAGGTATTCGAAATTTGGATCATTTCACGTTTTCTTAGTGTAAGTAAATTTTTGACAGCTCTAGGTTTTTTGTCGATATGTGAAGGTCTTTTTGATCCATGACCTGCAGTATTGGGAAACACAATAGACCAGCGTCTCTACCAATCTAAGTGGGATTATTCTTCACGATAAATCAGTTTATTACTACCTAACCTAACTTTTTCTTTCGTAAGAAGCGATTCGATAATTTCTACTTTATCGCAGAAAAATATTTATTCAAAGACAAAATTAGTCATTACTAGAAAAAAGAAACGTTTATAAAGTAAATACTAGATACTGAATAGTATGAAAGAAACGCAAGCAATCAGCTGATCATGAAATTAGAGAAGAATTTGATTGTTTAATTAAGAGTTTCTGGCGATTGACTGCTGGATATTACGAAACGAACCATTCCAATATCAGTTTTTTGAATATTTTTCCAGGTTAACCCTTACATAGTAGAATATTGTAAAAAGTTTGACGACTATCTGCAAGTGTTATCGATAACAAATTTAAGATAACGAAAGGGGTTTATATCCAGCTCACCACTGATTTCTGCATACGAAAAAAGAGTAGCTTCAAAGAAATAAGGCACAGTGTGGCGAAGAATAAATGAATGATGAGTGTTCAAGTTACATCAAACATTTTTATTTAAATATAAAAAATAATTTGGGCGATGCTTTACTTTGTATTTATGTGCTATATTCGCTTCTCGGTATCTCTTCTGCTGCACTATCTACTTGACATTACTCGTACTAAACCATATTCGCATTCTTACACACCGTTTATTTTCTATGAAGCAGCGCTTTTGATTCCGACAGTGGAAAAATGCCGGGGCTCTGTCTAAATAAACTCTTTTGTAGTTTCACAAAGAAAAACACAGTGTTGGAGGTACTAATTGGTACATTTCAATGCAGTTCAACCAGGAAGCTTAATTATCGTTACCCACAAGAGTTACGAAAGAGTATTTCATAGCAGGAGTATATCAAGTACTTGTGATTTGAAGCTGATGCATACTGAGTTTCAATTAATGGAACGAATAATAATGCAAGAAGTAGGATGTTGTTGTTGTTATAGTTCTTATTTAATACACGCTTGGGTGGTAGGGTTAGATTGCTTATCATCGAAATCATCAAATGTTAGGCCCTTGAAACGAGCTGTTTCGACGGGATCGAGACCATAGAAAGAAAGATGTTAGATGAGTGAAGTTTATTAGGAATGCAAAGATGTGATTAGTATTAAGCGGGGATTATTGCATGCCGCACATATATGTCTATCACAATTTAGAATGTGTGATAGATTCAAGATAAGAAGGCTACAATATGCAGAACGAAGTTGCGCAAGGGTCACTCTAGATTCTTGTAATAACTCGAGCTCTTCGTCAGCAATGGATGGTGTTTGACTCAAGTTCGCCATACACTAAAAAGGGTCGGTGAAGATGTTACTAGGTCTACTGTGATGGCGTTCATTTGTTCTGAAATGAGGGTCCGAAGTCTGGTTGGCTTACAGTTGGATGTCGTCGACGTTGTAAGGAAGGACCTCTTGTTGTTCCCAGGAGGCGACTGCGCTTCAAGCAGAGTACTCACAGCAGATTTCTGCGACAACATCCCAGCAAAAACTGCTTGGAGAGGAGTTCCTGATGTTCTTTAATCTTTAGCATATAGGCTTCGTAATGTAAGTGTCTGACCGGAGACATCAAGAGGCTCCTTCGACAGGGCGAATGCAGTGTTTTGACATGTTTAAAGTCTGCGTTTCACTACATCCTGACGACCATATCGGTGCTGCTTTATCATTGAAAATCTTTGTACCAGGATTAAGGACTACTTATTTTAATTCGGTTCTATTTGGGATCCGTGTCGGGTGACGATGAAGCGTCTTATATTTCATATGATCTATCAATACGGATATTCTGAAGAATACAAACTATCTCTGTGTACTTCCAGGTCACCATTTTACTGGTGTAAATAAATTATTTCCAGCACTCGCTTCCATAAAACGACAATTATGCTCGATGGGTATACGGACAAAATTTGTTCCAAAATCAAGAGCTCGA
>CM050325.1:9705660-9925184 GCA_027475135.1 Bactrocera correcta
GATGCCGGTGCATATTTTAGTGGGCGGGGGCGAACGAACTCGCACGCAGTGTTGCGGCTTCTAAGATAATGGGTCCACAATTCTGTACGAGTATTGCGATGCAGTCCCTCGCCATTTAGGGGAAGGAGTGGGCAAAGAAAGTTACTGGCAAAAAGCCAAAGGCTTGCGCCATGTAAAACTGTTTATGGGAGGTTACAACCCAATGAGGTTTAAAAACGTGATACACCTGCTCAGAGACAAATTTCGTCTGCTAGTCGCATTTCACCTTGGGCCCTGTAGTCTCAAGAAGCACCTGTTCAACATGGGCATGACCTATTGTGCAATCTGCCAGTTTTCCGACATGGAGCTGGAAACTCCTGAGCTCCAGATTGTAAATTTCACTGCAATCTGTAGACGCAGGCTTAAGTTTCTTGATTCCATATATCTTGAGAGGGATCACATCATAGGGCTCAGCAAGTTCCTGGAATTCATGAGTGTGCTGGCAGAGCGCGACTTAAGCTTGATGAGTTCGTTCGGCAGCATTGTACACTAGGGTGATTCAAAAATATTTTTTTTTCTCGATTGGTACTCCGAAAAATAAGTTCCTAGACAGCTCTAAGAAAGCCTCTCCAAATATGTATGAGTTTTTAATTGTAATGGGAAGGTCCTCCTACATACAGTTTTCTATTTTTTTCTTATTATCAGATAGAAAAATTTATATCTCGCTTCCAACTACTTGAAAAAATATCTTGGTCCTTAGATTTTGTAGGAAATTGGATGCCGTAAAAAAAGGTCTCCTATGATTTTTCCGTAAACCCAACCGTTTAAAAGATATTAATAGTTAAAGTTTGATTATGTTTGGGAAAATTTCTATATCTTATGGATTTTATAACTCAATGAAAAAAATCATTATAGATGATGAAACTCATAGGTTTTTGGAGAGGCTTTCTTAGAGGTGTCTAGGAACCTATTTTTTCGAGTACCAATCGAAAAAAAAACAAAAAAATTTTTGAATCACCCTATTGTACACTATTATATAATCCAACATGCAAAGCATATGAACACATACATATATGTATTAAAACGACATAGGTTTTCAATATGTATGTATTTCGAAATGTCGGCACTTTGTTGCTACTCCAGAAAGATTGATGGAAATGTTTCAGTTTGGTAACGAATAAAAGGACTGCACTTGAATTACAATAATTGCTTACTTATATAAATATAAATATGTATTTACTTTTTATTTATATTCACTTATTACTATTCCTCTGGTCACATTAATTTTTCATAAGTCTGTTCGCTTTCCTTGTTCTTTTGTGTTTTACAATTTCCGCGGTGGCGTCAAAGTTAATAGAAATTATTCCAGATTATTAATTGAGTTTACTCGATACATTCGTAAGAGTCTTGCTTAGGATAGGTATGCGTCTCTGCTAAAGGTTTGATGTACATATGTACATACTATATCGGCTCCCTATAACAATTGTTTCCTTTATTCCGATCGTTTTTTATTTTTGCTGGAAACCACACAATAGACCAGTTGTTGCGTGAAATTTTGTAATTAATCAAATTCACACGCTTCGTCATTCTAAAACGTTAACCACTGACCTAATGAATGGTTACGAAGTGGTAGGTGGAAAGCGTGAAAAGGATATGCGTGAAGCTACGCACCTTTAACTTGTACAAATACTTATGTGTGTATGTATGTATTCGTGAATGCAAATATGTGTGATTGTAATAATTATGCATATTATGCATATAAAATACATAACTAATGCAGCCGGAAGTAGTTCTCTTGACTATGGCATTAGAGCTTTCGTAGTTTCACGAAGTATTTTCTTATTAGAATTTACAGGCGACCTTTCGACAATAGCTTGTGGATGTTAGACCGGTTGTTTTTTACTTTTTGTATATGATGATTATGTGATCAAGAGGATTTTTTCGATTATAACTATTTGAAAAAAATTGTCGAGAAATTTTCACTGAAATTTTAATTTTTTTGTAAAAAAATCTGCTTAAAAATCAATTTGAAGTTTTTTTTTCGTCTATGCTTGTCGTTCTAGATATGTTAAGGTTTTAACTAAAACACGTATTTTTTCACTTTATACAGGGTCCGGCACTCGAAGTGTAAAGAATTAAAAAAGCCATAAATTCGGTTTGGAAAATTATTTTTATTTATTTTAAAGTACAAAATGTGTGAAAATAATCATCAATTCAGGATCAATTCACTTTTGCTCGATATGACCACCTTTTGCCTTAACTATGGCCTTGAGACGGTCAAAAAACGAATCGCAAGCTGCCCGAATGTGACTTGCCGGTATTTTGGCCTACTGACGGACAATGGCTTTCTTCAGCATCTCGAGCCCGGTGTATTTTTTACTTCGGACCTTGCTCTTCAAAATGGGTCAGAGAGAATAATCCATTGAATTCGCATCTGGTGAATTCGAGAGCCATTGTGTGGTCGTAATGAAGTTCGGAACGTTGTTTTGCAGCCATTCTTGGTTCACTCACGCTTTGTGAGACGGTGCTGAGTCTTGTTGAAACGTCCATGGTTTGCGACCGAAATGTTTGTTTGCTCATGGCTTCAAAACAGGCTCCAGAGCACTTTCCCTCGATAATATGTCGCATTTACTTTGACGCCAGGCTTGATGTAAACAATCGGAGAGCGCCCATCTGCGGTGATAGCGGCCCAAACCATTATTTGTGGCGGATGCTGCCACCTGGTGGCCAACCGTTGACTTAGATTCCCCTTAATCCCGTTTTGAGATTTTACGAATTGCTCATTTTGAAAAATTTTTTCGTCAGAAAACACAATGTTCGGAATTTGACCGCTTTCGGCCAAGCGAAAAAAAACTGCTTCGCTCTCTCCAGTCTTACTTGTTGCTGCTTCGGTATGGGATCATGGGCCTTTTGGAACTTGTTAGGGTTGCCCCTTGAGCTTTTTTTTCAATATGCGCGGATGTTGCGGTTGGATATTTTCAGCCATTTGATTGGCACTTCGACGTGGATTTCGTTCAAGTCGCTTCTTCACTTTCCGAACCATCTCACAATCATCTTTTTTTTGTGTTCACTTTTGGCAAAATGCTTTTGTACACTTGTGAATATACTACGAACTGTCATTCAGCAAATTTATAAACAGCTGATTGCAGTGCGATAGCTGCGCGAACGGTGTGTTGTTGGTTACACTTCGAGTGCCGCATCCTGCAACAATAAAAAATTATATTTTATATGAGAAAAAAATTGGTGAAAAAAGGCGTTCTTTTACCCGAGGAACACAGGGATGTTAAGACAGTTTACATTTAATTATGCTTGTACTCTAGTTGTCATAACACGACTCATGTTTCAGTAAAAACCGTTATCACCTATTTCGCAATTCATATGGGTGGCTTGTGGCAAGATAATGATTATAATTGTTATTGGGTTCTTGAATTTTACGCTCGTCCGTTACCGTTGATCATCACCTCATCGATTTATTTCGTTGTTTTTGAAAAAAAAAAAAATTTCGCCTTTAAAAAAATAGTCTCTTTAATAACAAAAGCATTGCCCAATGTTAATATAGTTTTCTGTGTCCTTGTTTTTTTAAACCTCGCCTGTTTCGCAAATTTTTGGACGTTAGATTATTGGAGAGTCATATTTATAGTATAAACACATGTCTGGTCATTAGTAAAGATGTGTTAGAAGAATGTAGGAGCCTCAGCATCTCTTTTGAGAGCTGTTTTTGAAAAATATTCTGGTCTTGTAGTGCGAATCTAGTATTGGCATGTTTCACACCCAAAACATAGCTAGTGACAGCAACCTGCTGAAATTATTTAGCAATTGTCTGTAGGGTTCACAATTGACAGAAACGTTGACTGCAACTTTATTTTTATAAAAAAAACTTGTCAAATTTTATCAGTGTGTTCAGTAAGATCTGCCATTTCATCATGCCACGTTTTACTTTGGTACAACGCTTGGAACTTGACCAAAAATTTTACGCGAATTCCCGTTCTCCGGAAAACCCGAAAATCTTTTAGATGAGGCCCATTTCTGGTTTAGTAGGGTTCGTTTAACCCCAAAAAAACCGTCCTAAGGAGGTAGTTTTCAAGGGAAAAGGGTATTACCATCCCCAAAATTATAACCGTTTAGTTTTTTAGGATTTTTGAAAAACGGCAACGGGGGCTTTATTTAAAAAAAAAAAAGGTTCGGATCAATGCAGTCTTATAAAAACATGTTGGTTAATCTTTAATTTAAGAAATGGGGGGTTTTTTTTCAAACGCTTGGGCCCCCCCCAAGAAACAATAAAACCCAAAGGCCGAATACCCCGGGTAAATTGCGGTTTCGATATTGGTTGAAAATTTGGCTAAAAGCTCACGAAGAACCAATGCAGTATGCGACGGTATGCTATCGTGCTGCAAAAACCAAGAGTTGTAATCCCATAATTCTGGCGACGAATAACTTCACTCAAAATACGTAGGTATAATAGTCAAATAGTGCTCCTTGTGCACCATATCTTGATAATCGAAGAAAACTGTCAACATAACCATGATTTTTGACCTGCTTAGACACATTTTTTCGGCCTTGGCCCACCTTTGCCACCACATTCGATCCATCGATCGTCTGTTTCCAGGCCGTAGGCATAGATCCATTACTCATTGCCAGTAATAATACGTTTTTTGACATTCAGGTAGTCGAAAAGCATTATTTTACAGACGTTAACGCGACGCTCTTTTTCGAAAAAGAGATCTAATGGCTTTTGAAACCAATCATACTTTCACCATTCTTAGGTCCAAATGATGTAATCTCCGAAGAAATTGTTCAGATCGGTTAACTATAGCGTATAGCTTCAATACAAACTGAACACACAGTTACTAACAGAAATGCACCTGTAAAGGGTATTTAGCTTCGGTGCAACCGAAGTTAACGTTTTTTTCTTGTTTTTTTACGTGTTGATCGTCAGTGTATGTTGATGGCCGATCTGGACGTGGTCAATGCGTTCTTGACTCTCTTTGTATTATTTATACCGATCAAAAACACTTGCTCGCGACAAACAATTATCACCGAAGACCTTTTTCAACATTCTGAACGTTTCGGCAGCAAAAATTTGATTCCGCACACAAAATTTCAAGACACTTCTTTGTTGAATAATTTGCCTCATCGTAAAATTTGCCGAATGCACTTTATGTACTTCAGAAAGACAAGCATATCTAAACCTTAATGATAATTCTTTGTGACATTTGGCACAGATGTCATTGGGGGGAGAAGGGGGCCGTCGCCCGGGGCGCAACGTCTTGGGGGCGGCAAAACGATCTTCGCTGTTTTTTCTACTTCATACTTCAACATTTTTTTTTTTACAAAATTTATTATAAAAGATAAAGAGTTGTACACTCACAGTGTAATAATCTGAATAACATTTTGAGAAACCAACGGATGTGTCACAGTTGAATCATAGGGAAAACTGTGAAAGCGACACATTGCGACGTAGGAGTGACAAAAAGAAACAGTATCTTTATTTTTATTCTGACGTCGCGACGTGTCACTCTCACAGCTACCCTATACTTTGAATGTAACAAATACTTTTATATCTCTAAATTTTCAAAAATGGTATTTAAAAACTCCAATTCGGGCAAAAATTCCTGAAAGTTGTGTCAAAAGTGTACAAGGTATAGAGCGAAAATGGGTTTTTTCTATGGATTTTAATAAGATGTCTTGTAAATTTACTATGAATTTTCTCAAAAACCGTATTGTGAGAATTTTAGAACTTCAGAATTTGCGTGGCTTCTAGTTCCTAAATATTATATACTTAATATCGAAGATATTTTGTAAAAATTCACTTTTGTTCGAACCACCTCATGAAATTTGTAGGTAGGTAGATAAAAGGGGGCGGCAGAACATCCTTGGCCCCGGGCGCCCGCAGATGTAGCTACGCCACTGTTATGACCTAAGGTAACACTTCATTTTCTGTTCAGATCAGAGAACACTATGAGACTTCTTGACTAATTATCTTCATGAAATCTGGCATAGATTATTTTCCAAGGCAACGCTCTAATCAAATAAATGGTTTAGATCGAACCATTATAACATATACATAGCTGACGTTCAAACTCACCGATTAAATTAAGATAACAGATTTTTATGGAAGATCTGTGCAGAGTATTATAACTTCGCATCCCCTGATCGCTCGATCCATCGATAGAGCAATAAGTACATAACGAGTATAACACGTACTCGGCTACGCCAATTTCCTTTCAATTATAGAGAAGAAGTAGCCACGCGAATAGCAAAATTATTCGTTAATTATGTATTGTATAATTTAATTAAATACTAAAACTGATAAAGATTGAAAAATTGATAATTTGTTAAAAGTATTATGGATTTCTATAGGCCTATAAATAATAATTTTTTATATGTATTTACATATGTGGGTATATTCGCTGCCTGTAGCTATGCATTTAATTGCACTATGGCTAATTTGGAAATTAATATTTTGTAGTACTTTTTTCTCACAACTTTTCAATGAAAAAATATCAGCGGCAAACGCTTATCGGTCAAGCCATTCGAGGCGGTCATTTTGTGGGGCCATTATTTGTAGCCTAATTTGAACAAATCGTCGAAAATGTATAAGAAATTTGCTCAAACAACGTGTTAATGTTTTGTGCGTGTGTATGTAGTTAAATATATATGTATATATAGTATGTCTGTAAATATTTGAACACACAAATACCTTAAAAACGCCCACTTAATATTACCGTATTAAACATTGCGGCTTTGTGCTGTGGTTCACCGACTCATAAAACAAACACGAAATAAACCTCATGCATACTTTAAAATAGTAGAAACAGAGATGGAAAATGTTTTCTTGAATGCTATTGGCTGACTATTAGTAGTTGCGCTCGAAAAACTAGCTCAAATTTGTATTTTTTTTTTTTTAATTTTTTCTTGTTGTATTGTATTTTGTTGTTGGTATTTTCTACATTTACCTGATTGCACCGCTTGCCTCTTGAGTGCACCTACATACAATTTGACAGCGATGGCGGGCATCTTGAAGAAACATACCAACACCAATAACAACATTCGTTTGTCCAATGCCGGTTTTATGGGTAGTTGTTGTTTTACCACAAGAAACCTATACACACAACATATGTAAACGCCTGCCCCGATTTGAACACTCCAGAAACTTGCACGAAGAGTCGACGATCTTGACATAAGATCGACAAGTTAGTCAGTTATGAAGTTGCTACGAAACAGGCAACACAACATACGCAACAAATTATTTCCGTTTCGTAGATTTTCAATGGTTATTCGCCTGTTAAACCAATAAAGTGTTGTGTGCTGTTAAGTTTTTTTTTGTGTGTAAATGGAAAAAATAGTACAAGAAACTAACGGTATTTAAATAATAAACCAGAGTGTGCACATATTAAAGTTTAATTATATTATAAGCAACAATTTGTTTAAACATAAGTGCAAAAATAAAAAAAATAAAAATAAAAAAAAACTTTGAATGACAATTTTTGTAGCAGTGGCGTAATTTTTTTTCGAATACAGTTATACCCACTTGTTAAAGTGTTTAATAAAAAAACTCATAAATTTCACTTGGAGCTGAGAAACGATGACAGTAACTGCCTTTGCGGCCGCAATGCACAGACCCTTTTTCAATGGATACGCCACCATGCAAGGTAAGTGTCAATAAAAATGACAAGTCGACGATTTCCTTGATAGGAAAAAAGTTAAAATATAAAAGCATTGTGTGTGCGCATTTATAAACAATTTAAACAATTTTTTTCACAAAGAGTTACCATAAACGCTGATTAAACAATTTAGATATGCAAAAAATTTATTATAAAAATAGTTATTTTTTTTAATTTTACTATGCAAGAACTTTATTTTTTATAAAAATAGCTATTTTTTTTTTTAATTTTTACTATGCAATAAATTTATTTATTATAAAAGAAGTTAATTTTTTAGTATATTTACTTTTGAATATATTTTTTTTTGCTTTTTTTTGTTTTTTTTTTTATTTATAAACACTAAATTTCAATTACACATTTTAAAACACGAAAACAAATTGCTTAGAAATAACGGTTAAATTTATTTAATTATTTGACTTAAATATTTTTTTTTGACTTAAAATCATTTTTTTTTTTCAATTTTAAATTTTATGAGAAATTTATTTTTAAATTTAAATTTTATTATATGACTCGAATATTTTTAAATATTTAATTTGACTTAAAATTATTTTATTTTAAATTTTTAAATTTCTAATAAAATAACGTATGATAAGCACGATGGCAACACCCTAAAAGTTCTTTTTTACTTTTATTATTATTAATATTTATCAGAATCCTTTTAAAAAGCAGCATTACATAGATCATAACAGAGTTCTGTATATAGTACATTAAGTGTAAACACATCCGTTTACTAATATAGATCGCTTAAAAAAGTTTGGGAAACACTGACACAATTCACAGCACAATATCTCATCTTTCCTTAAATATTTTTAAACAAAAACTCCACTTAAAATAGTTTCTTACTGCGTTCACTAAGTAAAATTTAACAGTTTGTCATTTACCATAGTTCAGCTATACACTGTACTGCTATCATACATGTCCCTTCAGCCATTAACACCATTAACAGTCACAGTTGGTAGTATGCTGCAGACAATCGTGTGACCTTGCGCTGTTCAATGTTATTGCCCGTGTAACTTCCGTAGAAGTCAATTGTTGTCATACGTTTTGTTTACATTCATATTGCCTTAGAATATGGAAAAGCGAAAACATTTGACATTTTTCAACGGCGGTGGGTAAACTGACAGATTGCCTACTAATAAAGGGCATTAAATAATAAGAAATGATTTTCAAACATCAAAGTCACCTGGTAAGTGTTGAGTGTAGGCGCGTGCATGCATGCAGCTACTAAGAGATAGCCTGCAATTCCATTTTACCTGAACTTAGCGCTATTCGTTTAAGATGTAGCCGTAGGCGCATATCTTAGGGTTCCTGCCGTGTTCCGCGCAATTGGAAAATTAGTTTTTATTACACACTGAGCTATTGTGAGTACGGGAGATGAGTACATTCCCGAGTTTTGAATATTTTGCGCACACACATGCTTATATTTATTTTGGAAAATCTGCTTGAAACCGTTCTAACTTTTCATATACATATGCCTGTATGTAGTTTTTGAAAAAGAGTAGCACATATTAACACTAAAATGTTTAACTTTCTAGATGCGGGACAAGGACGCGTCAATCAATTGGGTGGCGTGTTCATAAATGGTCGCCCCTTGCCGAATAATATACGCTTGAAGATCGTCGAGATGGCCGCCGAAGGTATACGCCCATGCGTAATATCCCGTCAGCTGCGCGTATCACATGGCTGTGTTTCGAAGATACTCAATCGTTATCAGGAGACCGGCTCTATACGTCCGGGTGTGATTGGCGGTTCTAAGCCGCGCATTGCGACACCAGAAATTGAGAATCGCATTGAGGAGTACAAACGTCAGAATCCGAGTATTTTCTCTTGGGAGATAAGAGATAAATTAATACGTGATGGTATTTGCGATCGGACCACAGCACCTTCGGTCTCGGCGATTTCGCGTTTGGTACGCGGTCGTGATGCGCCCGGCGAGGATGATGGACAGAAAACACAATCCGGCTCGGAACATTCACACAAACTGTCCGATGAGGAGGCATCGGATTGCGAGAGCGAACCGGGAATAGCGCTGAAGCGTAAACAGCGTCGCAGTCGCACCACTTTCACAGCCATGCAATTGGAAGAATTGGAACGTGCCTTTGAGCGCACGCAGTATCCAGATATTTATACGCGCGAGGAGTTGGCACAACGCACTAATCTCTCCGAGGCACGCATTCAAGTATGGTTCAGCAATAGACGTGCACGTCTGCGTAAGCAAAACACTAACGGTTCATCGCCAGGCAGCAGTGTTAGCGCCATGACCGGCAGTTATGTGCCCCATCAACTACAACCAGTTGCTGCTGCCGCAGCGGCAGCGAATAACTATGCTGCAGCGGCTGCTGTTGCCGGCATGTTGCCGTCGGTCTCAACCGAAGCCACAGCAATGGCTGCTGCGTATCAACAACAAGTTTATGATTTCTATGCTGGTCATCCCACGGCACCAGTGGCCAATCTAGCATCGAGTCCTATTGTATCGGGTACCGCTTCGATGACGCCACCGCATCAATATTACGGTTCCGCTACCAACTATAATTTCCCCTCACATAATCTACTGAGTAACAGTTCGAATGCAGCAACAGCGAGTGGTACCGATGTTACAGCAACGTTACAGTCGCAATATCAATCGATCTCGCCGCTGATGCGCTCAAGCAGCAACAATAACAATAACAACAACAACAACATGAGCTCATGCCATAGCAGCAATAATCATAATATCAATTATGCAACAGAAAACGCGACGGATTCCAACCAGCTGTTGACACGTGATGAAAGTCCCAATGCATCGGTGTCGCCAGCATTCGGCACTACTGCCAATAACAGTGGCATACAATTACCGCCAACACCCAATAGTTTAACCGCCGTTATTGGCAATGAAACGCATGTGAGTGGCAATACTATTGGCGCAGCGAGCGGCGCAAATGCCGCGGAAGAATTGCAAAGTGCCTTGAAGACCGAACCACAACAAATGCAACAGCTTTACGGCAGCTGGAATGCAACGATGGCGCAGCAACAAACCACATCGAATGTCAATATATCAACCACACGACCCACAGCACCACTCTCGCCGGAGGATTCGTTGAACTCGAGTTCATCACAAATGCCCGAGTCGGCGGCGACGCATATGATGTTCCCACATCAGCGCGATTTCACGCATAATCATTCGCAATATGCACCACCCACAGCATCATCCTTCCACACGCATGCGCATCACCACGCCGCTGCCGCCGCACAATATGCCTCATCGCATTTGGGCTTCCATCACAGCCCGACGGCGGCTAATATGAGTTCCACAACCAATGGCGGTTCGTCTCACTTTATGCAACAGAATTTCGGCAGTGCAGGCTTTAACTCCTCACCGAAAATGAATTATCCCACAGTGCCACAGCCATTCTATCATTCCTGGTACTAAGCTGGAGTTTGGGGAACTTACTACTTTGTATATTTTGAACTATTTGTAAATAATGTGTAATGTATTTTATTTTTTATTACATACCTAGTTTAGTACTTGAGTTCAGGTGTTATGAAAAGAGGCTTTCGTTTTAATAATATATGTAGGATTTGCATAAACATACATATACATTTCTATCTAAGTAAACTAAGTGAAGTGCTGCTGATATTAGTATATTAAATAAAATATAAACATCGTTTAAAATTTATTCTTAAAATAAACTAGTTTGCCATTATTTTTAGAATAATTAATAGAATAAATGCAAGAATTTAATGCTTTAAAATTAAAAATATTACAAGTGTGTACATTGAATTTCTCTTTACATTTAAGCATAATAAAAAATAAAAAAAAAAACCAAAATTTTATAAATATGCCACATTTGCTTTATTATTGTATTATACTACATTTTAAATATTATTAACAGTTAGTCGTTTTTACTTAAAAATTATGATAAATATAATAAAATATTGTTAAGTTATTGTTTAATAGATGGAAAACTATAGAAAGAGCTGAGATGTTTGAGCTTTCGAAATATTTTATTTAAATGAAACTATTATAAACGGCAGAAGTATTAATAAAAAGTCGAAAATTATATTTTGATGCATTTTTTCTGCACATTTAGTTGTGGTTCTAGAATAAAGTTGCATGCTATTTAAGTTTTTCTCTTAAAAAAAATCATCTTGAGTCTGGATGAGTTGGCAACTGGCCGCAAAGGAACATATTTGTTATTTTTATATGGGATTTTTGATATTGATATTTAAAAAATAAAATAAATAAATAAAATAACTTTGCCAAAAATGAGCGCGATCTGTTAAACAATTCGTTTACAGCAGCTGCTTTAGTCGGTATCTCAGTAGTGCGTTGCAAAATTTATAATGGATAAAAATATTTGTCTCAAATTTGCGGAATCGTGGCGAATATTGGAAAAGGCCTGCGGTGATTCAGTTTTATCAAAGACACAAGCCTACGAGTTGTACAAAGCCTATAAAGGGTCGAGAAATCGTTGAAGACATGCCTCGTTCTGGACGACCTTCGACATCTTCAACTGATGAAAATATTCAAAATGTGAAGGATATAGTGTTAGAGGGATGGCAAGAGACCTCGACATCTCTCGCGAGTCCGTTCAAATGATTTTGGTGGATAATTTGGGTATGAAACCAAAAAAAAAACAACCACGTGAAAGCCGCTCAAAATCAAGTTTTTTTTATATTCGTGGTTTGGTGCAACAAAAATTTGTTGGATTTTGTTGGAATTTGGAAGAACAAACGGTCAATAAGGAGTTCTGTTTGGTCATATTGAGGCGTTTGCGTGAGAGCATCCGTCGAAAACGGCCGGAATTGTGAAAGAACAATTCATGGATTTTACTCGATGATAATGCACCATCGCATCGCGGCACGATTTTGACCGAATTTAAATCCAAAAACACAAAAAATGAACCGTATTTACCAGATTTGGCTCCGTGTAATTTTTTTGTTCCCGAAACTGAAATTGCCGGTCCATGGAACCCGTTTTCAGTCGATCGAAGAGATAAAACGCAAATTCGCTGAAAGAGTTGAAGGCCATGCCAAAAAGTTCTTATGAAAAGTGTTTACGGGTTGACGGGTATTACTTGAAATAGGAAAATTTTTGGAAATAAGGTATCAAAATTTTCAAATCGATATCTTAAATAGTTTTTGTGTTACCGTTTTCTAAATTGTAAACGCTCGGATCAATCAGCTTAATCGGTTTATCAATATTTTTTACATATTCTGTATATATGGCGTCAGCGCCACCCAAGCACTGGCCAGGCAGGCGCCTGCCTTTCTTATTTAGAGCCAGCTGTCAGCTAGCAACCGTTGAAGTCACTCGTGACTTTCAAATCACATGACGTCGCGGCGTCAGCGTCACACAAGCACTGGCCAGGCATGGTGCGTGCTTTATTTATATAGAGCAAGCTGGCAGCCGGCTTCCACTGAAGTCATCTTATGACTTCCAAATCAAATCACATCGCGGCCTGAAAGTCACCTAAGCGCTGTTTAAGCACCGTGCTTGCTTTACTTATGTATATAGAGCCAGCTGCCAACTAGTTATGGTATGTTTACTGTGATCAAATTAAAAGGAGAATCGGTAAATTTTTTTTCTGTAAGTTGGTAGTGCTGTTAGTGACATCTATGCTAAATTTCAAAATATTTTTTTTGTGAGGCTGAAAAAATGAATTTTTCGATTTTTACGATACGATTGAACAAAGAATTGCGATAATGCACCATCGCATACTGCACTGGTTGTTCGTGATCATTTCGCCACATTTTCAAATAATATCGTGCCGCAACCACTGCATTCGCTTGATTTACCATCGTGTAATTTCTGGCTATTCAGCAAATTCACATGACCACTCCGAGGACACCGTTTTGACTCAATTGAGGATATAAAAGCCGAATCGAAGAAGGCTCTGATGGCCATCACGACGGAGAATTTTTCCAAGTGCTATGATGACTGGAAAATTCGTTGGCATAAGTGTATTGCAGCGGGAGGGGATTACTTTGAAAGAAATAAAATGGCAAAAATTCACTTTTCAATTTGATCACAGTAGTATATTAACCTCTAATGTCATGATAAATGGAACAATTTTAGATACATAATAAAAAATGTTGTATTATAAATAGCCAGCAAGATTATCTATATTTTTTAAGAGAATATGTAAACACATATAATCATTACTTATACTGGAAAGTAGTTGATAAGCTTTAGAAAATTTCGATTTCAAACTAACTGATTATTATTAATTAATATTTTTCTTTATTTTTTTATTGCAGCTCTTTCTATAAAATGGTTCACAGTGAGTCCTAGGTTAAGCGAAATATATTTGTAATTATATCCGACATGAATATTTATATGAATGCTTCAATTTAAGATTTATTGGTTATATTTATATTGGTTATGTTTGACAGGGAAAGCTGAAAATTGTATGCTATATACATATGTACATATACGAGGTTTGACAATTAAGTAATGAGACTGATTTCATTGCCGCGCTTGTGGTAAACCTGTGACCTTGAAATTCACTTTCTCTTTTTCCAGCATCCCTCCCCTCTCCATTGATATATGTGCCATCGCTCTAGCTTGTTTAGTTCGCCTGCTGCGTCAAGTTGAATAGAAGTGTGTTTGTAGTGCCCGTCATGAAAATGGAAAAACGAAATCAAGAGCAACGCGTCAAGATAAAATTTTGCGCTAGATTGGGCGAAACAGCTTCGGAAACGTACGTTAAAATTGTAAGAGTGTATGGTGCTCTACGACCCGAAAACCAAACCCTAAGCTCACAATGGTTGTCTCCGCGTGCCCCCCGCCCGAAAAAAGCTCGCATCAGCAAGTCGAAGTTGAAAACGATGATTATTGCCTTTTTTGATAGCCGTGGGATCGTCCACAAAGAATTCGTTCCACCGGGGAAAACTGTGATTCAAGTCTACTATTGCCAAGTACTCGAAAGATTGCGAAAACGAGTCAACAGGTTGCGCCCAGACATCGCTCGTAACTGGATCCTATCAGTATTTGGCCTCTAAAGGGATCGCCGTGTTGCAACAGCCGCTCTTATTCGCCCGACATGTCACCCTAGGACCTGTTTTTTGTTTCCTAAAACAAAATCGGTGGTCAAAGGAACCCATTTTGAGTCGATTACGGACATCCAGGCGGCCGTGACGAGGTACTCGCGGACATCCCAGTCGAAGCGTTCCAGAAATGTTACGAAGCATGAAAAACACGCTGGAATCGCTGTATAGCTGGCCAAGGGGACTACTTTGAAGGGGATGGCAGAGTTGTAAAATAATTTTCAAATATACGGTTTTTAAGGAATCAGTCTCATTACTTAATTGCCATACCTCGTATATAACATGATGTAGTGAATCGTAAGCAATAAAAACTCAATTTCGATTTATTTGATGATACGTTGTTTTGCAATTTAGGTGACGATATGTATTTCCGTTTATATATGTATTTATACATATATATTTTTTGCAATATTTTTCATATGTAGATATTTATTTTTGCATTTTCACCGTAAACTATCTGTAAGCTGAAAGGTAATTAATTGCATAATATTATGTGCCCCAAATTTAATTGTTTTTGTAGCCTTATTTGGTTTGCGAACTATTAAATTTATTTTCGTCAATCTTACAAAGATTTATTGCTAATACAAGCGTCAAAGAAGTCATAAAAAATGCCAAAATGTGTGAATTTTCTAATTTCCACGGTATTCATTGATATAATTTCGCCATATAATATACTTATATACAAATATACCTACACAAGGATATACATACATAGCACTGTAATTGATTGATTCATTATCTGCTAATTGGGCAATTCTAAATGTTCACACTTGTAACAGCATTCAAAAAAAAGTTCCACAAATCTGTAGATCGTTTTTGTTTAAATGTCCAAAGTTGTTCTGATTTATATCTGCAATGACCTTTTCCTGATTTCATTACTTTTCCAGTGAAGAAATAATTCGTCTAAACGATTTTGCGCTTAAGCAGAATTAGCACTTAACGCTCATTTACCACTTGCCGTAAAAGAGAGACTTGCATACAATCGGTGAGTACACTTGTGCACTAATCCACATTTTGAGGACGACTTTTGATTTTTGGAAAAGATTTCCAATTTCACCACTTAAATAAATATTGACTTTGTGGTTTTAGCTGGATAAGTTAGTTGACAGTGCAAATTTACTTATTCATTACAATTTTACATATGCTTCCACGATACTTATCTCTTTTCTATCCAATCTGGCGCCTTAGAACTCTAGAGATCACAAAAGATGATCTACTTTGGCATTTACAATAGATGTGTTTACATTATGGACGTTTGCAAAATTTATAACAAAAGACAAAAATTGCAAATCATACTTTTTTGCTACCGTTTCGGCCATTCTTGGTGAATTTTGCACGATTAGGGGCATCGTGCTTGTGCGCATGGTGACTTGCAATATAATTATATACATATGTATATAACTACATAAATACTTAGATGAAAATATTGAAGTCGGTAAATGACAGGTGAACATAAGAGTTCACGATGTAGATTGGCAAGGTGGTGTATGTTCTTGTATTCTGAGGTTATATTAAGTTTACCACAAGGAAACATCGGAGATCCTATAAATGGTACGAGTATGTATATACATAAATGATCATTGTGACGAGCTGAGAGCGGTCCGTCTGTCTGTATATACGCGATCGAATGCTTCAGTTTTAAGATATCGATCTAACGAAATTTTCCTCAACTCTATTTCTCCCCAAGAAACTTTTCATATGTCAGGATTATCAAATATCGAACCACTATTTATTTAATTTATTTTCGATATAAGTTTAGTCAAGATTATTTTCTTTTTGACACGACTACGAAGGTATTGCACTTCTTTTCAATATCTTATATAAAAAGGATTCGAACGGCTCGGAGAGGTCCTCCCGATCCTAACGGAGCTTTTCGTGTTGATCAACGTCAGCTCATGGCTCAAGTTCTGCTCAGCCGATAAAAATTTATGGATCATAGTGTGTAAAGGAGCTTTTAACTGATGTTTTTAGTATATGATCGGCTGACTGTACTAGGTTTGTTTAAAAACTATCGCGAATTTTCTTAAGGGGGTATTCTAGACTAGAAATCAAATTTTGGGTTGTTTTTTGAATTTTATTTGAAAAAAAAACCAAAAAATATTTTTATTTTATCTTAAGAATAAAGAAAAAAAATTTTACAAAAAAATATTAAAAATTAAAATAATTGGAAGGGGGAGAGACAGGTGTAAAAAAATGGCGCATTCTGGTGACATTGATCCTGACTCTCCTGGTGGTCAAAAAAAAAAAATCAAAAGAAATTCTTAATCAGTAAGGATGCTGTTATAGTCCCTACCTCAGGGAACACGAAAAACAAAAATGAAATGGCGGCAGCCTGAAAATACGAATAATTTTTTACTTTTTTTTTTTTTAAATTTCTGAATTTTTTTTTAAATATTAAAAACAAAAATTTTGACACGATGCTGGTAGGAACGATAATACTCGTATAAAGAAGGTTCACACAAAATTTCAAGTAAATCGGTTGTATAGAACTTGAGATAATGCCGGTACCGTGTGGAAAAAAGTAGTTTCGAGAAAAACGCGTTTAGAAAAGTGAGTCCCGGCCGAACCGGGCTAGGTACTGCGTCACTATTGTAACTGTAGCTCTTAAAATAATTTTAATTTTTAAAAATCCTTCAGAGGATATGTTCTTAAATACTTTTAACTTTAAATATATGAAAAAAAATCGAATTTTTCAAAATTATTGAGTAGAATACCTGCGTAAGAAAGCGATATTTTGATTTTTTTTTTCAGTCCTCAAAACAGTCGGACAGAATTTTCTTCGATTTAGTTCATATCTCCCCAATCTTGTCAAAACAGCGTGAGGACGCCTTTTCAGTTTTCTGAATAGCCAAAAGTCGCACAGACCTAAATCAGGCGAATACGGTGGTTGCGGAACGATGTGAGTCGAGTTTTTGGCAAAAAAATCGTGACTAATCAAAGCAGTATGACATGGTGCGTTTGAGCGATTTTGATATTAAAGACACAAAACATATAATATTATAGTCAGGTAGTCTGAAATTGGAGTTGATAGAGTGCTTCTGACAGTAAACCCCTCCATCAACTTTCCCCGAAGATTTGACCCATCTGTAAAGAAGCTCACGGCCCCTCTCTTCCAACCCTCGCTGGGATATGGGCAAAGAAAGAGCCTCCAGAGTTCCTTTTGGCGATCCTATGATCCAAGTGATCCGGTATGAAGTCAAAGTGAGTGAGAATTTCCGAGTGTTCAGACTAGATAGAAAATTTAGAGTGGTTATTTCCTCTCCACACTTGGCGCTTGACACATTACAGTTTCTGCAGATAAATTTTACGAATAATGGCTTCGGGTAATTGATTTAAAGTTAACCATATCATGTAATGTGTAAAGTGTGTCGAAATATAGCACACTTATTGATAAATTTAAATAAATAAAATAGATTTTTGATCTTAAATCGAATCTTCCGTGGCAATAATTAAAAGCACATTTTCTGCAATTAAATCCATGGTAGTTACAATGCATCCAACTGTTTTCCAAATTTCTTTAATAACCCATCCGAATTTCAGATTTTCCTCATTATTGAACACTTGTTGCTACTGGTTCTTCAAAAAAAATGTTATTTTTATTTTTTTATAGCTGAAATCGATTTGATAATTAATGATTTGGCAATTATACTTAGATACATACATATGTAAAAAGTAGTCAGCAATATACGCAACATACAAACATTCATACTACGCTTAAGCGGCTCGCGTAGATCGTTGGGTTCGTAAGGTAGCAATGCACCCACTGAGAGCAAATAAAGCCTAAACGCACCAAATTTCAAGTTTTACTTGCAATTGGCATTAAGCATAATGCTTTTTTCCTTGCTTTTGTCTATTTTTTAATTTGAAACCGCAGCTCTTTCAACCGCAGTGTGGCAGTTAGTAAGTCTGTCGGGTGAGCAGTAGCAAGTTAATTTTCGGTAGCGTAAAAAAATTAACAACAAAAAGTCATATTAATGTGAAAAAAATGATAATTCTTACAGTGAAGATTAATTATGTATTATTTGTGAACATGTGTTAGTGTGCGCCTAATGTCGGAAGCTTTGTTTCTTTGTAGCTTTAGCAAATCCAAATGAACACTCGAAACCTGTTCTGCACTTTGATACAAGTTTCATCTTTTCTTCAAAATATTAAACTTTTGTGGGGTTGGGGAGGCACTACCAATGTCTACTCTTTGACCAAATTAATGAAGTTTAAACTGTTAGAAACACCGCTGATTTAACTACAGCGAGTACCCTACTCACTCGTCGCAGCTGTTGGTTTTAGCGGATGCTGTTTGCTGCCGCGATCTTCATTGTACAGCTGTTTAACAGCGAACTACAACAACTTGCGCGTACAAGTATGTTGTTAAATTTGGTTGTTCTTTAGACACATTTTCGGAGGTGTAGCATTGATTAATGATGTATTGTCTCGAAAGTGAAGTAAATTCTATGAGAAAACTTTTTCATTATCTACAAAAATATGTTAAGAGCTTTCTGATTTTTTTTCTTTATAAATTGCATATTTTAGAAATAAAAACATATTTGAAATTAGTTTTAAAGAAAATGGAAAACGAAGCAAGATTTAAAAGTTGCGGGGTTTAAATAACATGATTTTATTAGCGCTCGTGTGGCAAAACATTCTTGAGGAAGAAAAATAATTTTAATAACAAGTTGAACATTAGAGAGTTCGATCTTAAGAGAGAGAAAGAAGGTCTTTGTCTAAGCTTTTTAAGTTAAATTTTCTAGAACAATATGTTAATATTTTGAATTCATGACCATGTATTCCAAAAATTCATATTTCATATTTATAGAAGTGGTTTACTTCAAGAGCAAAGTATTACTCGTTAGTCTAGTCAACATTTTTACGAAGAATGCTCGTTGTTTTTATACATAGTACATTTGCTTTTTCACTTTAGGCTAGTGTCCATCACGAATTGTGCCGTCGGTGGTCGGTACTCTGGTAGCGGTTTGCCATTTTTTAAATTTTTATAATATATATACATATTTAATAAATCGAAACTCATTTTTGACTTGGTTTGGGGAAAAATAGCATGGCATTAATTAGAAATAATTTGTATGGAAGTTTTGATTTTGATAAATAAGTTTAAATGTCATTTGTAGTACATAGGACCCATATAAACAATTTAGTCAGAGATTGTAGCGATGTCTTGGACAATAAAGGTGTTCGAGGTTCCCTACTTTTTTAAAGAGAAACACAGAAAATTCAAATTGAATGGGAAATGTTTATTATCTTTCGAAAGAACTTTTTTGGCATTTTTTTAAGGTTTTTTTTTTTTTTGAAGGTCTTTCAAATATTGGCCATCCAACCGTTCAATTTTCGCTTACTCGTTCGAGTATTTTGATTGATAACTGGCGAATGACAACCGTTATGCTTTGCTCCAAGGCCTGATTCGAAGAAGGAATGTCCGCAAAGACTTTAAACTATACATATGCCCACAGGAAAAAGTCTAACGTTCTAGAACGTGAAATTATGTGGACACCGAAGTATTCTCTCAATAAATCCATTGATTGTTGAAACCAAATGTCGCCGAGATCCCAAACTTCATTTTCAGGCATCAAATATTTGGTTATCATGGTGCGATGGCGGTCGCCATTGACGATTACGTTCTCACCGGCATTATTTTTGAAGAAATATGGACCGATCCACCGGCCCACAAAGCACACCAAACCATTACTTCTTCTGAATGAAATTAATGAAGCTTTTAAATCTGTTCAGGTTACTCTTCGCCTCAAACGCTACAATTTTGCTTGTTTACATTCCCGTTGAGCCTAAAATGGGCTTCATCGCTGAACAAAATTTGTATCGAAAACGTCGGCTCTTCTTGGAACTTTTCAAGAAGGGAAAGTCGAGCGGCTTCCGTTCTTACACAGCAGCATTTTGTACGCATTCAATTTAAGAACTAGACGTAAAAAGCGCCAAGTCGTTCCATACGTCAGTCTAAGTTGCTGCGAACGGCGCCGAATTGACTCTCCACGGCTTTCGTGTATACTCTCAGCTACGGCTGCTATATTTTCTTCAGTGCATGCTGGACGTGGTCTATTGGGTCGAAGGTTATCCAATAATTAATGCTGGGTCTCATGACGGAGATGGTGTTGCGAATAGTACGCTTAGTAAGTCGACAATGCTGACTACGTGAATTTTCTTGAAAAAATTGAACGATTTGAAAACATTGTTCAACCATAAGTCTTTCTATGATGAAATGTCGCGTGATCTGTCGAAAAAAGGCGTACTTTTTAGCCTTTAACCTCTACTTGGATCACACGTTATTTTATAATGAATTTCGCGAATATATATATCAAATTAAAAATTTGCAGTCAAAGACTTTATTTTGATCAATCAGTTTATATAACAGCTATAGCTTACTGTGGTCCAATATCAGCGATTCCGACAAATGAGCAGATTCTTGGTGAGAAAGGGATGTGGACAAAATTTCAGATCAATATCTCAAAGCTATCGAATATAAAGACCGAGGGACTAGGCTAAATCGACTCAACTAGTCAAGCTGATAATTTATTTATATAAAAAATCCACCAACAAAAACGACAATTACGCCATGAATGCGGTTTAAAGTCACCCGGAAGTTCGAAAATCTTTACATTAGGTATATGGGGGCTCAGGGTGATATTGACCCGATTCAATCCATTTGTAGCACACAGACACACCACTATCAGAAAATGATCTTCAGTGAATTTCATTTATAAATCTTACACATTGGTTATAAATATTCGGTACTTAGTGGCTGGAACAATTTTTTTGGACTTGGACAATTTTTGGCCATAAAGAGACATACTCCAAAGGCATTATTCGTAAAAAGTCTTATTCCGTTATATTAACGTTTCTTGATTTGTACACTCGAATGGAAGAAATCAGATAGAATTTAAAATTGTGTTATATGTTATCCGATTTGGCGTATTCTTGTATGTAACCTAGAAAGGTCAGAGGAATCTCACATATTAGATTTGGTTCGAATCGGTACGGCGAGGCATATGATATGACATGGGTGGTGCCACGCTCATTGAACAATTTTGACCCCGACTCCATTTAAGCCCTTTCATATAATCTCCGAAATAAAATTTTATGGCTCTGACATACATATATATATAGATTTAAAGCTATTAATTTTTAGGGATGCAATTGCTTTTCCTGATCCACACGAGAGTTTGGCTCACCCTAATTTTGTTTGTTAGCAAAACCATTAAGCCGGAAATAATCCTCATCTGGGTAGAAGGTATTTCGAATTTCCGAATTTTCTGGAGAACGTGAATTTACATAATAATCTTAGAAAATTTTCGAGCGTTGTACCAAAGTGAAATCTCATCATAGATGACCTAAACAGTGTGATTCGGATACCATTTTCCTGATATGGATTGATAGAACATCCTTGCCTACGGTTGAAAATATCGGTTTAATATGCATCAGCGCTTTTCTCGAAACACAAAATGTGTTTTTCCAAGCCCCTATATACCGAATATTACAATCTCATCTGAAGAATATTGAAATAAGTTGGTACCGGTTGCTTATTCAATTTTTATCTTTTTTATATCCTTCATTTACTACTTCTAAATTAATTATGATTCATAAGTTTCTGATCATGTAAGAATACATACAATACATGATTATGTACATATATACATACATAAATACCTCCACTTGCTGTGATCGGCAACTTCGTAAACAACTAATCGCTTGGTTAGGTAGCTAATGTTGAACTTGAAGGTGTAAATTTAACTTCCGTGTTGTGTTATACTACATATGTTTTCAAAATCAAAATACCAGCATACAAACGCCTTTTCAGCTTTTGCTTGTAAACAAGATCAAACACGCCATTCCTTTACTATAGCAGTAATCCTCGAAATGGGGCGTTCACAAACCACATACAACATTTACCCGACACATTGTTCCGTCAAAATAAGGTCAATTAACATAAAATAAATACAAACAGTGTAGCACAAGAAGAAAGATTTCCTGCCAAATCTGGACGGTCGTGCAGGTAAACGCAGCGCCACAGAGTAGCGGCTGTACTAATGTTTTCAGCGAATGATAAAGCGAGATAAAAACCGTGAAAATTCTCTGACTAACTCTCTCATACGTATAGTGATTATAGCGAAAAGAAACCCTTCTACTATGATTTTCTCCTCTTTCGAGTTGTTGCAAGAAGTTGGTAGTTGAAGACTAAATGGAGGCTTATTTGACAGTCTACGTATTTTTCCTAAGTGTATAGTTTAGCACTCACCAAAGCTAGCACGCTAGTACAGGAAGAGGAATATGAGTCTGTCACCTTTGATGAAAACAAATTTTTACAGTTTACCGTTTTATGTTGTACAAGTATGTTGTTGTATGTGTAGTACAATAGATTATCCGCTCTTAATGGCAGCAAACTTGATCAACAATGGATTTGTTTTGAAATTCTGAAAGTCCTTAAGTCAAGGATAACTGTTTTTCGGTATTAGTTTTTCGTCGTTAAGTGTCGAATATATACATACATATATAAGTAGCAAAGGCAATAGAAATACATATAAGGAAATGCAAAGGTACTAAACTGAATTTTATTTTCTAGTACAAAATACAGTGTGTTTGAAAATTGTGTAGACGATGAAGTGTATTTTTTAAAGCATAAATTACATTTCGAAGCTTTAATAACTTATATGTTAAACAAAGTCTTAAGGGGGTATTCTAGTCTAGAAGCATGAATTTCAGGTAATTTTTAAAGCGTCGTAAAAAAAAGGCAATTAATATTTTTACCATCCATTTTTTTTTACTAGTTATTTATTAATTTTTGAAAAGTGCAGAAAAAAATTAAAAACTAAAAGAAGTAAAAAATTTCAAAAATTATGAGCTGACGAAGTGGCGGGTCTCTAAAAATTTCCACGTAACCATGCCCATGATTTCAACCCTCCTAGTTATCTGAAACCAAAAAAAAAAGATTATTAATCTAGAATAATGTCGCAATGGTCGGAACTACGGAAAAGTGGGAAACATTTTTTTTTTCACAAATGGCGACTGAGTGAAAAAAATTTTTTTTAATCACTTTTTTTTGACTATTTCGAATTTTTAAAAATAATAAAAATAAAAATTTTTTGATGGGGCTAGTTCCAACCATAGTCAAGCCTATAAAGAGGACTCTATAAAAATTTCAAGTAAATCGGTCTAGTAGAACCTGAGAAATCGTGGGCATCGTTCCGAAAAATGCGGTTTTGAGAAAAACGCGTTTAAAGTTTCGCGTTCCGGCCGAACCAGTTTGGATGCCGGGTCAAATAATGCCTATATCTCCAAATATAATTTGAATTTTGAAAAATCCTCCTGTACACATATTATTGAATAGTTAAACTTTCAAAATATATAAAAAAAATTAGATTTTTTTTTAAATTTCTAGACTAGAATACCCCCTTAAATAATAGTTTCATTCCTCCAAACTAATCGAGATATACACATATATGTATATGGAATTCTATGTACAGTGTGTACATATGTCTGAAAATATCGGTATAATATATGGATAAAATCAGTTAAATAAATCCCCGAATCTTGGTTGGTTGAAAAGGGAGACGATTTAGGTCCATTCTGCTCCCGCGTATTAACCAAATTAAGAATATCTAGCAACTCAGAAAAAACCTGGTACTGGTACCAATGTCTCTTAAGTTAATAAATACACTTCATTGTAGCAAGTCTCATGTGGCCGAAGGGTGTGCATTCGTACAGATAATGTTTCAGTATCTCATCATCATCCGCGCTTGCTCTGCATTCCGCTGACTCCACTTTTCCCAATTTCCTGAAGATAGGTCCTTAAGCGTAGGTGTCTTGTGATGACCCCTCTCTTATTACTAAGCTCCTGTTTCCCTAGAAGCGGAAGCGTTTTGGTCTGTCCACCATCAATACTACCCCAAAATAACTTCGTGGTATACCCCGTGTTTGTACTGTTCCAAGACCCGGCGTGTTCCTCTAGGGTCCATTGTCACAAATAACCATTGAAATTGCTGAATGGTCTAGGGCAGTTTATGAAAATTGTGTCTCCAGCTGGCCCGCTCGGTCTGCTTTTCATTTCCCTCTATATATATATGACAGGTATGATAGGAGATGATATGAACCGAGTTACCTATTGAGAGTCTAGTTATTGCCCTCTTGCATAACCTAACACCAGTTGAACTTATTATTGGCTTTACGAATAATTGCTGTCAACTAAAAGGTTTATGGCATTTCTGCTTAGAGTGGAATCAAAATTTTTTTTATAGAGTGTGATACCATACCCGTGATGACGTCGAGTCTGACTCCAATGGCCCAAAATCGTGAGCCGGCTTGCCGAAAGCATCGGTTATACTTTACTTGTGTATACAATCGCTGAATGTTAAGGATAACCTCCAGAGCTTCAGTTGACGTAGTTTTCATTGCGTCTGTAATCCTCAGCAAGCAGGGCCGTTGCACCTGTTCGACAATAGACCTTATGGGTCGTAAAACCCAATTTGGAGCAATGGCGCTTCTGCAAGAGTAGCAGAATCGAAGGGCTTTGGAAGCCCTGCCCTCAATGTGTTCTTACCAGCTTATTTTTTTTATAAAATGACTTCGACAAATTTGACAAAGCTTGTGAGTACAATAGTTCTACCCCTGAGGAGGAGAGACTGAATTTCGAAATTTTGCGAATGTGAAAAGACAAATTTCTGTTTTCTTTAGAATAATGTAACCCTCCGCCCAGTTGGTGGAAATATCAAGACCCCTTTCTATGAACCAGGTTAGGCGATTAGGATCCATTCCCGAACAGAGGACAGAGAGATCGTCCGCAGAACAGAAGACCTGAAAATTCCCCCTGTCGAATAGAAATATTTATTCAGTGATTAAAGTCACCCAAAGCAAGGGGACAGGATGCCTCCTCGCATCCAGCAGGATGTGATTAATGGCAAATGAAGCAATAGCCAATTTCAGTGCAGCCGTATCAGAGTTATTCAATGAACATTTCACGACCCCTTACCCTAAGATATCCTAATATGTGACCTGGTCTACGGAAAGGGGGCTTAGGTGTCAAAAAATCAATTTTTTTATTTTTTTTTTATGTTTTATTTTTTTTTTATTTTTTTTTTTTTTTTTTTTTTTGACACCTAAGCCCCCTTTTCGTAGACCAGGTCACACTCATCTTTTTGCCTTACATGTCGCATTTTATCGATCTGATTCTGATTAATAACAAACGATTTACAATTTCGGCTGCATCCGAAGTTAGGCGAACTGATTGACGAAGCATAAGCTTAACCTATAAATTTGATATTTATAGTTTGACTCGTCCAGCAGCATACTTTTAGTTCTCAAAATAGTGTGAAAGTCAAATTTATGCCACTAAATTACAACACTAAGTGTATTCAATCAGATCCCATAATTGACTTTAAAGATTTTCGCGTGTGCACTGACACACTAAACATCGGAGTTCCGCGAATAAGAACTCTTTTTTCCTTTAAGTCCATTCTTATATAACTGCCTTCGCCTGCCGCTGTTAAGTCTTCAACACTTTCCAAAAACTATAAAATACTATATCCACTAACAATTTAAATGTTATGTATTTATATTTTCGTTTTTTCCTTAACTCGGACTTATCAATCGTATTGTACGAGCAATTGTCCTTATCCTTGTATTGGCAGCCATGCACGCACGTACACGTAAATATGTATTTTATGAATATGTTTCACCAGCCTTTGGCAGCTACACATTCATAGATCCATACATAAGACTAGTTGACTCGCTGCCACACGCTGCGACTTTAATGGCTCTATCGACATGCACTCGCCAGGTTGTGCCCAAACAGTTTCCAGTCGCTGTTTGAAAACATTTCGGTTTACAGCAGTCACTCGGCACAGTGCCTCCTTGCAAGCAATAAATAAGTAAATATTGGTATGTGCTTATGTGCTGACAATGTCCTTGCATACTTGCACATTATTTATTATGTGTAATGCTTTGTTGTTTTTGCTGTGTCACATTGTTGCAATTCACTTAAGATGAAATTAAATTGTCAGCGCGACAAGGTCGTTGCGATCATTAACAGATGATCGATACAGTAACATAAGCATGCCGCGCAACTCAACTGCCGAAGGTCAATGCACAGTTGGTGCGAACATCCGAACATCGGAATTGTCAACACTCCAAGCCACCCACTGACTTGTCGTTTCGTCCTTTGCGCATAGCTCCTATTTGTTTGCGCTCGTCGCTTTCGTACTTTCGCAACATTGTTGCGCTCACAACGCCAACAATTCGCTTGCATTTCGTGCAATCGTCGCCTTACTTCGGTTGGACCTCGTTTTTTCATACAATGTACATGTATGTGCATGTATGTGCATGTATGCATCGCTTTGTTTGTTGCCGCTAACTCAGTTTGATTTCTATTTACGTTGGAAATTCAGTTCAGGTTTTGATCTTCAAATCACTCTAATCGATTATGAATGCTTAGTGGGATCAATCGTTAGCTGGGACGCGGCGTGTATTCGCAGTGGAGCGTTGTTGTGGTGTCTTTCTGTTTGGGTGAATTTCCAGCTTCCTTATGGACGGTATTATAATAAATAGTTTTTGTGTTCATTGGAAAATGGTAGTGATTTTGTGTGCGAGTAGTTGGATACGCTATAAGGCGGGTAGGTTGGAAAATTAAATTCGAAATGGTCGTGTTGGAAGTTATGTGGTTTTCACTGAATTTGTCTTTTGGGTTACACAGTACGTAAGGGAACAGTATGCGTGTATGTATGTTTTTTATAGGAATATAGATTCTAAAATAAGCAATTGTATATTGTGATAAAAAAACATTTCATTTCAATGAGTATGTCAAATAATCCATTAAGGGGTTGCATATAAAAATTGAAATATTTTATTAGATTTTTTTTATTTTTACAAACATACACTATTAACAAAGAAATTCTGAAATTTTTGGAAAAAAATGTTTTAAACTCGGCCATTTCCGGTGATCCTTCGGAAAAAAGATGCGTCCGCGTTGGCATCATCATCTAAACTGAGAAAATACGTGTTTTAGTTAAGGCCTCTCCTTAGAACTTGGACGCAGAAACAACACTGAAAATTGGCCGAATCGCATTCAACAATTCCGTGGGATTACGATATCTTAAATTTTCAAATTATTTAGCAAACAAGGTATCTTTTCTATAAACATATATTCCATAATATATCTAATATAAAGCTCCTTACATACTTATATGTATGTTAATTTCGGGAAGTTCAGGGGCTTTAATGCTTTCAGGTAATTTTTAAAGTGAAAAAAGGCAATTAATATTTTTACCATTCATTTTTTTACTAGTTATTTGTTAATTTTAGAAGAGTAGAGAAAAAATTAAAATCTAAAAAAGTTAACAAATTCAAAAATTATCAGCTGAGGAAGTGGAGGGTCTCTAAAAATTTCCACGTGACCATGCCCATGATTTCAACCCTCCTAATTATCTGAAACCAAAAAGAATAAAAAGATTATTAATCTAGAATAAAAAAATTTCACAAAATGGCGACTGCCTAAAAAAAGTTTTTTTGGATTACTTTTTCTGACTATTTCGAATTTAAAAAAAAAAATAAAAATAAAAATTTGGGGATGGGGCTAGTTCCAACCATTGACAGCCTATAAAGAAGACTCTATAAAAATTTCAAGTAAATCGGTCCAGTAGAACCTGAGAAATCGTGGGTATCGTTCCAAAAAAGTCAGTTTTGAGAAAAATGCGTTTAAAGTTTCGCGTTCCGGCCGAACCGAGTTTGGATGCCGGGTCAGAAGAATGCCTATATCTCCGAAAATAATTTGAATTTTGAAAAATCCTCTTGTACACATGTTCTTGAATAGGTAAACTTTGAAAATGGAAAAAAATTCGATTTTTTTTTAAATTTCTAGACTAGAATACCCCCTTAATAACTCCGGATTTGCATATTTACATATATGCCTACACGGGTGTAAGACTTTTTCGGAGAAGGTTTTTTACGCGGCGGATCCTAAACCCAGCGCACACCCGTGGGGAAAGATGATTCGTCTTCTCACTTTCGATCGCTTTCAAACGGTTATTTTTTGGTGACTCAGAGGATACTTGTTCTAAGACTGGAAGTCGTGAACGGCTTGAGTCATAAGTAAAATATTCGTTTTTGGCCACTCCCAAGTGAATGGCGCTCAAAGAACTTTCCTCACTTGCATGAACTTCTATATATGGCTCCATCCTCCAAGAAGAAGAAGAAAAAGAAAAAGATACGGGTGGAAGACTACGTATTCTGAGATCTAGATAGAGAATCTCTCTGACATTTTAAAAGGTAATTTGATCCTCAAGCATAGGATATACTGAGCACATTTGGTATACAACACAGCTTCTTAAAAATTAGATGAGCGTTTACTCGCTGCGCTTTTAAGAATCCTCGAGTCGATTCAAAAGTTCTTGTTGTAACTGTCCTCTCCAACTTCGACATTAAACGACATTTTAAAATTCCTATTGGTTTCGCAAAACCATTACTTCTTTACTTGTACCGTGTATATAGCGGGGTTTTCAATAAGAGCTCTACGAAACCAGTTTGGGATATCAATAAAATTTTTTATTTCTGTGAAAGTACGTTCGATGCTATTATGTATGGAACTCGAATTCTTTTGCATGGCCACCACTGACACGTTTGCAGAAGTTCAGGCACTGAACCCAAATTTCAACGGTTTTCAAGCATCGGCCGATACTGCAGCAATTTCACGATCGATATTAGTACGAAGTTCATAAATCGTCACTGGCTTGTTGGCATAGAACATAGACTTCACGTAGCCCCAGAGGAAATAGTCTAACGACGTCAAATCGCATGACTGAGGCGACCAATTGACTGAACCATTTCGCGAGATAACACATTTACCAAAGTGGTCCTGTTGGAACCACACATTGTCCAAGTCCATATCATTAATTTCGAAATAAAAATATTCGGTTAACATTGAGCGCTAGCGATTCCCATTGACAGTAACTTCATCACGGAAAAAGTACGGCCCATAAATCGCATCAAACCGTAGTTTTTTCGGGTTGCAATGGTGACTCATGGGTTATGTGTGAATTGCTGCCTGACCAATAATGCATATTTTGCTTATTGACGAAGCCATTCAGCCAGAAATGAGCCTCGTCGCTGAGGATGATTTTTCAATAAAAATCCGGATCATTTTCCAGTTGTTGCTCAGCCCAATTCAAGAACATACGATGATTCTCGTGGTTAAGCGGCTTCAGTTTTTGCGTCAATTTGATCTTGTTAGGATGTAGGCCAAGATATTTTCGCAAAATTCGCCACAACGACGTCACAGAGATGCGCAACGCTTGAGAACAACATGTGAGACACTGATTTGGGTCTTCCCCAATTGTTGATCTGACAGGATGATTATGAAACCCTAAAATGGACGTGGCGCTTTTAAAGTTGAGGCCACTGACTCCGAATTTCGGTAGTAAATTCTAATATTTTTTTTTTATTTGACAAATTATTTCCTTAAAATTTGGCATGGAAAACGCTACAATCTCAGAAGAACTTGTTCACATCGGACCGCTTTAGGATATAGCTGTCATAAAAATGGGATAGGATCAAACTCAAGTTGTGTAGAAAACTTTTTTATTTAAAAAAATCGTGGGCGCCAGCATCGGATAAAGAAATTAAAATGTTTAAATTAGCCGACGGTGAACTTCAAACGCTTAACAGCAAATTATACCGTAAAAGCACACCTACATACTTGATTTCACAAGCAGATATGCTTAAAAAACATATATATAAAAACATACATATGTGTATATACAAACATATGTACATATGGATATGCGCATCAATACAATTAATTCCATAAAAGCGATATTTAATGATTAATGATAACTTTTATACTTACATACTAGCACTTGCAGTGTTAAGCTATTAAGCCATATTTTATTCAGAACCTACACTCAAATCATTTGCAGCTAATATCCTGCATATGTCGAGCGCACTGTGCTATATACTATATGCATGTATTACTGAGCAATCACATACATATGTATGCATGTGGTATTTAAAAGTCATCGCTGAATGCCTCCCTTGTGCCTTTCATGCAGAGTTGTTGATGATATTGGCGATAGTGACCGCTAACTCCACCACATCAACGCCACACTTGCCGTCACCGTCGACTATGCGCCACTATCAGTGTTAATGGTTTTCCAGTGCGGCAAAATAGCGCAATGCCAATGCTAGTTCTTACCAGCATTTCAGCTCATTTACGGTAAATGCGTCAACTGCGGTCAGTCGGCCAACGCCACTTGACTATTTCCATGCATATGGCCATGCACGAGACTGCTCATACATGTGTATGTATATATGTATGAATGTTGAAATGTACAAAATAAACTTATACGCATGTTGACTTACTGACATTAGTGGCTGGTCATTGGTTTCTGTGTGGATGGTGGTTGGCTATTAGGTCGCTTGGCTGGTGCAGTGGGATTCCTTAATTTCGGACTGCGTTCGGCTGACGCCTAGCGTGACGATCGCAATTGCCTTTATTACATTATTATTGCGCTGTTTGTGTGTTTGTGTGGCGCTCAACGGTTACGGTTACGCTTTTACGCAAAACAAAAAAGAATAATAAACAATAACCAAAAAAATAACTAAAGAACAAACATACACTGAGGCATAACTATGTAAGTAGGCTGTAAGGCCAACAAAAATAGGCAAGGAGTCTCAGTCTGAAGCACTAAACCAAAGCTTAGGTGTTGAAGTACACACACTGGAGAAGCCTAGGAATCGGACTTACCTGTTTGTATGTATGCGTAGTGCCGCTGGTTAACTAAATTGGCAACCTGCTAACGCTAAGCTGTTGTTGTGCGCAATAAATTTGTTGTGCGCTGAAATGACGTTGGCAGGCAATAACTTTTTATATTCTAATTAGTTCTATATATTTTTTTTTGTTTAGTAGTTTGTTTTTCAATGTGCAAAGTTGTTTAAGATGGCAGGCAGCAGGTAAGGTTAACGAAAATGTTGCATGCGCGGCAGCCAAAGGAGTAACGAACGACATTGTCCGATATTTAACGGCGTTGTTGAAAGCCTAACTACATACTAGGCAACCAGTTGTGAAACATATAAACACACAGCAAGAGGCACACACATAAATATATAAGCAATGCAACGGCTCTCCTTCACCCTAGTCAGCAAGGACTTTGAAAAATTTTCTCATATGATATTATCAACCGTTACCACTGGATTTATTGAAGGTGCTGTGAAACATTTCCATACTCATATATAAGGTTGAACTTTTATACTGTATAAATACAAGTATATGTATTTATATTAAATTACAGCCTGTAGCTTTTTATGCATTTTTCGTAAAGCAAGTTTTTAGTTTATAAAATTCAAAAAGCTTTAAAAACAAGCAAAAAACGTGAGCTTTGGCTGCACCGAAGTTATAATACCCTTCAAAGGTGCATTTCTTATGAAATAAAATAAAAAATAATTATCTTGATTTTGAACGGACAGTTTGTGTGACAGCTACATATATGCTATGGTGGTCTGATCTCAGTAATTTGTTCGGAGATGCCTTAAAATAAAGACGTTTTCGATATCAGAACTTGATATTGATTAGTTAGTTTGTACGGCAGCTTTATTCTATAGTTCTCCAATCTGAACAATACATTTAAGCGGCCTTGGATAACAATATATGACTATATGCTATATGCTAAAGTGATCCCATTTCGGGGTTTCTGACAAATATGAAGCTTCTTGAAGAGAAAAGAAAGTCTGCAAAATTTCGCATATGCATATATCTCCAAAATTTAGGGACTAGTTTGCATATATAAGATGAACAGACAGATATACGTGGCTCGACACGCATATTATTTATATCCTCCTCCACTGCGAGTTAACAACAGCGCGCAAGCCGTTTCTTCTTATTACAATGTGGCGCAAATTGGAGATTCCAAGCGAAGCTAGGTCCTACTCCACTTGGTTCTTGCAACGGAGTGGAGGCCTTCCTCTTCTACTTCTCCCGGCGGGTACAGCCTCGAATACTTTCAGAGCTTGCATAGCCGCTGTCTCTTAATTCGCTGAACTATGTCAATGTCGTCGTATATCTCATACAGCTCATTGTTCCATCGAATGCGATATTCGCCGTGGCCAACGCGCAAAGGATCATAAATCTTTCGCAGAACTTTTCTCTCGAAAACTCGCAAGGTTGACTCATCAGTTGTTGTCATCGTCCAAGCCTCTGCACCAAATAGCAGGACGGGAATTATGAGTGACTTATAGAGTTTGGTTTTTGTTCGTCGAGAGAGAACTTTGCTTCTCACTTGCCTGCTCAATCCGAAGTAGCACCTATTGACAAGAGTTATTCTGCGTTGGACTTCCAGGCTGACATTGTTTGTATTGTTTACGCTGGTTCCAAGATAGACGAAATTATCAACGACTTCAAAGTTATGACTTTCAACAGTGACGTGAGAGCCAAGTCCCGAGTGCGACGACTCGTTTGTTTGATTACAGGAGATATTTCGTCTTGCCCTCGTTCACTGCCAGACCCATTAGTTTTGCTTCCTTGTCCAGTCTGGAGAAAGCAGAACTTACGGCGCGGGTACATCAATATTATCGGCATACGCCAGCAACTGTACACTCTTATAAAAGATTGTACCTGCTCGACTAAGTTCTGCAGCTCGAATTATTTTCTCCAGCAGCAGGTTGAAGAAGTCGCACGATAGGGAGTCGCTTTGACTGAAACCTGGTTGGTATCAAACGACTCGGAAAAGTCCTTCCCGATCCTGATGGAGCTTTTGGTGTTGCTCAACGTCAGTTTACACAGCCGAATTAGTTTTGCGGGGGTTCCAAATTCAGACATCGCGGCATAAAAGCACCTCCTTTTCGTGCTGTCGAAAGCAGCTTTGAAATCGTCGAAGAGGTGATGTGTGTCGATTCTCCTTTCACGGGTCTTTTCCAAGATTTGGCGCGTGGTGACTAGCTGGTCGGTTGTTGATTTGCCAGGTCTAAAGCCACACTGATAAGGTCCAATCAATTTGTTGACGGTGGGCTTTAATCTTTCACAAAATACGCTCGATGGAACCTTATATGCGATGTTGAGGAGGCTTATCCCACGATAGTTGGCGCAGATTGTGGGGTCTTCTTTTTTATGGATTGGGCAGAGCACACTTAAATTCCAATTGTGGGGCTTTCGTCCGACCATACTTTACAAAGAAGTTGATGCAAGCTCCTTATCAGTTCTTCGTCACCGCGTTTGAATAGCCCGCCGCTTTGTTGTTCTTCAGATGGATAATTGCTATTCGGTCTTCTTCATGGATGGGCAATGGAACATATGCTTCATCGTCATCGATTAGGGAATCGCCTTCGTCATAAATGCCTCCACTGCCATTCGGCAGGCTGGAGAAGTGTTCCCTCCATATTTTTAGTATGGTCTGGGTTTCGATTACTTGATCACCTCTGTTCTTCCCTTACAGCGAACAAAAGTAAAGTAAATTATTCACCAAAGAGTTTTAGGGAATATTGTTGGCTGACTACTCTTAGATGTATAAAAATCCGCGTCTATTTCGGTACCATGACATAAATATTATAGTAGAATGGTCGTGAGAATGGCCCATTCCTCTATTCAACTCGACAAAACTGAGAGCTATTATCTACTTTTTTTATTATTATAGTTATACACTCTTCGAAGTAATAAACTTGTTAACCTATTAAATAAATCTTTTATTTTTTATTATTGCTACAATTTATGGTTTATCGCTATACAAATCCTACACTTACAAATATTCACAACCTGTCTTCATTAACTCTTTATCACAATGTATTGCGTCTGGAGAACAACTAAAACGTGGCGGAACGGCAACGCTTCCATTTGCACGTTGTAACTGCAGTCACATCGTCATTTCTGGCATGTCCGCAATGTGGGCACTTCTCGTCGGGTGGCTTTTTCCAACGCACGAAATATGTTTTATAAACGACGGCGTGAATTTTGTTTTTGGGCTTTGGCGCTTTCGTGCGCTTGAAGAACCAGCGAAACACGTTTGTGTGCCGTTTTGTTGCCTTACTTTCCGCTGGTGATTTGGTGTTGTGCTGCCGAAAAACTTGCTTCATATCCAAGTCATCATTATTTACCCAGGCGGCGTGTTGTTCTAGCGAGACTGCATCGTGCAGAGATGTCTGCAAAGCACCACCGAAGAAAGTTGGTGTTGGCGCCACTTTTGAGGGCGTATTTAAAGGACTACCAAAAGCGCCTTTATCAACTTTGTTGTCATTCTCTATACCCGACAAGCCATTCTCGGCGTTACGTGCGGCCTTGTAACGCAGGTCCAATGGTTCCGCTGTGTCACTTTTACTAGGTTGTATTGTTATCACTTTTCCGGGCGCTTTCTGTTTCCAAAATAGTCCGAAAATTTTTGTGCGCGTGTCAAACACCTCAGCGGTTTCATTTACACGCCAACAATGCGCTAGTGGACACTTTAGCGTGGAATAAGTTTTGTCAGCGTTTGTGTTCGCAGCTTCTTCCATTTTCACCCTACTCACGGTTGTCAAGGGTAGTACGCGTCGGTTTCTTTGGCAGGGAAAATAACGCAAGAAACCTTTCCGTTGCGCACAATTATCACTCGATCTGTCTTCTTCTTCAGCAATCGTATCCATAGCGGCCACATGTTCCATTTGGGATGCCGGAATCTTTACCAAAATGTAATGATCATTGACTAAACAAATCTCCGAGACACGTTTCGGCGGTGTAGTGTTCGTCGTATTGAAGAAATCCGTTACATTGGCACCCTGATAAGCAATGAAATCGCCACGTGCGAGTAAATCGTCTGGTAAGCGATAAAAGCTTTGACTACTTCTAATGCCACCGGCCCCCGAATTCGGAGTGTTCGACGTGGTGGCGCTGCTATGACTCAAAGTGTGCAAAAAACTCTCATCGGAGTCATCCAGCGCAAATTGTGGGTGACGTATTGATGGCTGTAAGCTGCCTGATTGGCATTCGTGTCTTCGTGTCGACTCTTCACTATGAATTTCACGAAAATGGACATGTTTTCGGCGTGTTGTATCAGCTGGAGCAGACGAAATATATCGAGTTTTTTGTATATTGCGCTGCACTGACATTTTCTGTTTGAAAAAAAACAAAAAGATTGCTATTAAATATATATGTACATATGTATATGTATGTACGTGTGTGTGGTTGGAAATAAAAAGTTATTAGGGTGGTGCCATAAAGTTTATAAAAATACTTAAGGTGTAAACTATTTCAAAATTAATTTAAAAGTCATTAAGCAGGGTTGTATTGAAGTTAACAATTAAAAAAATATATATTTTTTAACTCTAACTATTTTAAAAATATTTTTTTTTAAATATTTTGTATTTATAAAAATATTTTTTTTTTTTTGAATTAACAAAAAAAAAATTTATTATTAAAAAAAAAAACACTAAAACTATTAATTTTTTATTATTTTTTAATCCCGAAAATCTTAATTAAAATTAATTTTTAAATTCCTAATCTCAAATCCCAGTTTGAAAAATTAAAAAAGAAATTTTGAAACCCAAAAATCGATTTGAAACTTAAATTGAAAAAAAAATCTTAAATACCGGTTTAAAAACTAAAAAAAATAGTATCCACATTTAAAACTAAAAAATAATAAGTAACGACTATTGGTCCGGTCAAAATAGACATTAAAGGTTTAATAAAATAAAAGTTTATGAATAAGTACAAAATGTGATTAAAAATAGCATACCTAAACTCCCCATACTCCTCTCGGTATATGGAAAAACATACAATTAAACAAACAAATTTCGAGACATGTTTTCTATTTTCCACGGAGCATATATATATGCAAAAAAAAAACAAAATTTATAAAAAAAACAATTATCTAAAAAATTCATTAACAAATTTTTTAATTTTTTTTATATAATCGCTTTCTTTTTTATTTTCTAATTTGAAGGAACAAGTCAAAAGTGGAGTTTAAGCTTGCTATATTTAGTTCATTTGATCAATATCGTAGGACGGCTAGATATTTTTGAAACAGGCAGGACCAAAATATATATAAATTTTTTATATTATTGCGCATTTTTTCATGATATAAATATAAACGTTTTATAAGTAGTAAAAATTGCAAATAATACATCTCACATTTTAAATAAACAAATTTCTATGGTCTGAAAATATTTATATTGAAAAAGTTGACACTTGAGTAAAAAATATGTAAACCTAAATTTAAATTAGATAAAATGATACTAAAAATAGTAATGAAAATAGCGGAACTCGCATTCACTTTCATCATCCGCCATCGAACAAACTGATGAAGGCGTGTTTTATTCATATAACAAAACTTGAATACTCATTTAATGAGAAGACACTGGTTTGACCAGTGTGAAAGAGGGAGGAGTCAATGCGCTGAGTTCATAAGCAAAGCAATTTTTTACACTCAATATGTTAAAACCTATAAAATGATACTCAAAATACGTTTATCTTAAAATACCATTGCATACTTCTAGGCAGGCGCATGCTGCATTCGTATCACAAGTGGCTACCGTGCGAGTAGGTTGAAGTTAGGCGTTTAAACTTTTCACAAATGACCGTTAGTTTAAGTTTTTCATTTTCATTTTTCACATATGTAATTATTTAGAAAAAGTTGCACATACATCTTTACACCAAATACACTACAATGTTTTTGTTGGTAGTAGTGAAATATTATTTATTTCCTTTGTGACACTGCAGTATTTTATTTATTAAAGCAAAAGCAAAAATAAATAAATTCACGTTGCCGCAGCGACATTGAAGTAGCGGTGGCAATGCCAATAAAAGTTTAGCACGCGCACATACATACACATGCACATACATATGTATGTATATACTATAATTGTATAGCGCAAAGGCAACACACTCATTTCACTCGTGTTGAATTGTAAACAACAAACCGTCTATGAATTTCTGTAAGAGTCAATGGCACTGTGCTGATTTTCAGAAAAAAAAACTTTCATTTGTTGTTATTGTAGTTTGAGTTGTTTATGTGCCTTTCACCGCAGCTGCAGAATTTTTCATTTCACTACATATTTTTCTGACTTCACTATTGTGAGTACTACGTACGAGTATTTAAAGGTTCTTATTTGCTGCGCACACGAAACTCGACTGAAATTTGTTGAATTCTTGGCGCGTTGCAAAGCTCCTAGCAGCGGCACACTAGCACACTACATATGTACATATGTATGTGCATGTGTATGTGGCAGTTGTATATGTTTTATATTGTCGAGTTTTAGGCTGCATTGGTGCAACTAAAGTTAGTTTAAATGCAATTACATACATATTCATATAACCATACATATCGACAATTAAAATGCAAAGGAACGTAAATTCAGATAAGAAAAATAGAAAAAACGTCAACTTCGACTGCAGCGAAGCCCTAAAACACTTCGCAGTTGCATATTTTATGGAATAAAAGGGTCCAGAAAATATTTATCTACATTTTGATCGGCCAGTTTGTATGGCAGCTATATGCTATAGTGGTCCGATCTGAACCATTTTTGCGGAGATTATACCGTTGCTTTGGACAAATGTTCGTGCCAAATTCTGTGAAGATATCTTGTCAAATAAAAGAATTTTCCATACTGGGGCTTGATTTCGATCGACCAATTTGTATTACAGCTATATGCTATAATGGTCCGATTAGAATAATTTCCTCGAAGTTTATAGTACTGAACGAGTCAGTAATCTTTGTAAATTTCGTGAAGATATCTTGTCAAATAAACAAGTTTTCCATATAAGGTCTTGATTTTGGCCGGCCGGTTGGTACTGCAGTAATGCCATATGAACGATTCCGATAAATGAGTAACTACTTAAGAAGAAAAGGACATCTGCAGAATTTCAGATCGAAATCTCAAAAATTGTATGACTAGTTTGGCTGTATACAGACAGGCAGACCATTCGCGCTTCTGCTGTGAACTTATGAAAAGTGATGTTACGTTGTTTTGTATTTTAAATGGCGATATGTATGTATGTATATTCATATGAACTTGTAAAAAATATTAATGTATTTTTTGAACAATACATCTACTGCTGATAGCTTAGTATTTGTAATTTTTTCCCACATCAGCAATTGAACGAAAATCTAACGGTAATGTCCCACATAAAGGAAATGAACAAGTCATATATTTTATATTTAACGCTTTTACTGAGCAACAACAAACTGAAAGCTGGCACGAAATTTTAGTTGAATGCCAATAGGAAAATCTCTTTAATATAGAACAATCATATATGTATGCACAGTAAATTCCAAAAAACGTTCGAATGAATGTAATAGTGCTGTCGACGATAAAATAAAAGCAGAAAAACCATACCCAAATGCTGCTGTTAACTTCCATTAGCAACAAGCTTCAATATTTCGAACAAATAATACGCGCTAAACAGGAAAATATTCATAAAGCTACACTTTTCCAATATTTCTTTCCAATATTCGGTAAAACAATTTTCACATGTATTTTTTCCAGCCAAAAAATTGCATAAAATTTCTTGAAAAACTTATCTTTACTTTATGCATAACTCTACAATTTCCTACTGGGTTCACACCTAGTAAGCATATGCAGTCATTTGAAGTTGTACTCACACAAAATTAGTGTTTGTTGTTGCTTCCATTTTCGTATTCGAAGTGCTGCATTATTATTCGGTTGTTATTTAGCCAATATCAATAATCAAAGTTAGAGCATTCAATGAATCATTAAAACACGTGCTACAGCGCTACGCCCACACTACTGTATGTACATTCATATGTAACTATATATCTGTGTGTGTGTAAGTACTTCTGCTAACAGTGTTTCGTTTTGGCTGTCTCAAGTAGAAATAACGTTTTTTGTTGGAGATTTTCCAAAAATATTATGTGGTTGGCTGCTTGGTGGATAAGGAAGGCGGTCGCACTTAGGTCGCCATTAGGCCCATTTTGCTCCCGGATGGTAACCAAATTAAGCCTTATTCATCAACTCAGTGGAATAATTAGTGACTTAAAGAGTTCTGTTCTTGTTCGTCCAGAGAGAACTTTACTTCTCAATTGCCTACTCAGTCCGAAGTAGCACATGTTGACTAGACTCGAAATCCAACGCAGAATAACTCTAGCCTTTAGAGTTATTCTGCGTTGGATTTCGAGGCTGACATTATTGTTGCTGTTATTATTGATTCCAAGATAGACGAAATTATCAACGACTTCGAAGTTATAACGTGAGAGCCAAGTCGCGAATGCGACGATTGTTTGTTTGATGACAGAAGATATTTCGTCTTGCCGTCATCCACCACCAGACCCATTTGCTTCTCTTTCTTATCCATTCTGGAGAAAGTAGAACTAACATCGCGGTTGTTGAGGTCAATGAAAGCAATATCATCGGCGTACGCCAGCAGCTGTACACTCTTATAGACGATGGTACCTTCACTATTTAGTTCTGCAGCTCGAATTATTTACTCCAAGAGTACTTTGAAGAAGTCAGACGAAAGGATGTCGCCTTGTCTGAAACTTCGTTTGGTTTTGAACGGCTCGGAGAGGTCCATTCCGATTCTGACGGAACTTTTGATATTGCTCAACGTCAGTTTACATAGCCGTATTAGTTTTGCGGGGATACCAAATTCTGACATGGCGGCATAAAAGCAGCTCCTTTTCAAAAGCTGTCAAAAGCAGTTTTAAAAACGACGAAGAGGTGGTGAGTGTCATGGTAAATATCTGGTAATTATTGATTTTCCAGTTCTAAACCCACACTGATAAGATCCAATCAGTTTGTTGACGGTGGGCTTTAATCTTTCAGACAATTCGCTCGACGGAACCTTATATGCGTTGCTGAGGAGACTTATCCCACGGTAGTTGGCGCAGATTGTGGGGTCTCCCTTTTTGTGGAATGGGCAGAGCACATACATACATATATGTAAATTCCAATCGTTGGCATGCTTTCGTCCGACCATATTCCGCAAAGAAGCTGAGGCATGCTCCTTATCAATTCTTCGCCGCTGTGTTTGAATAGATCGCTCCCGCCGCTTTGTTGTTCAGACGGGTAATTGCTATAAAATTTAATTACTATGAAAGGAAAATTAATACTTTAATTTTAAATCAAAAAATCAGAATTAAAAAAACTATAAAATGTTATAAGGGGGTATTCTGGTCTAGGTTTTTGAAAAAATCGATTTTTTTTTGCATATTTTTAGACTTTCAAAAATATGACCTTGCAAGGATTTTTCAAAATTTGACTTATTTTCGTCACGATTTTGTGACGTGGCGTCCGTGTTTACTAGAATTGTCTCCTAAACTTTAAAAGCGTTTTTCTCGAATCTACTTTTTTTGAGGTGGTTGACATGATATCTCAAGTTCTACTCAACCGATTCCCTTGGAATTTGGTATATATCTTCTTTATACAATGCTCTATCGTGTCATAGCGTGTATTCCAAAATTTTGATTTTAGGTATTTTTAAAAAATTCAAAAAGGTCGAAAAAATCGGGTAAAAATTTTTTGTTTCAAGTCGACGCCATTTTGTTATTTTTTTTTTTTGTTTTTTTTTTTTTTTGTTTTTTTTGAAAAACTTCAACCCGCTAACGACATCCTTACAAACGAAGAATCTTCTTGTGTTTTGTGTTTTATATTTCTACAAGGCTTGAAATCACGTCAACGGACACACGGACGCACCGTTTTTTTTTTTGAAGCCCACTCCACCGGCTCGACGAATTTTGTTTTTTTTTTTGCAATTTTTTTTTTTGTTATTTAAATATCAATAAAAACATACAAAAAATGGATAGTGAAAATGTTTTTCATTTTTTTTTTTATCTAAGTTTAAAAAATGCCTAAAATTCATGCGTCTAGACCAGAAAATAAAAAAAGTTTTGCTTTTAAATCGAAAGCAATGAAAATGGTTTAATATGAGAAAAATTTACATTTTTGCAATTCTATTTTTATAAAATTTTTAAACACTGTGTGTAATTGCTTAATATCTATTTGTGTGCTTAATCAGTACATCAACTAAATATCTTCATATTTTTTTTGTTTCACGCGCATATGTATACTCTTACATATGTATATATATACGTCACTGCATATAATGTTAGCTATGCTGTCGAGTATTAAGCTAACGAAAGAACTGTGTATATACATACATACCAAGTATGTGAACAATGTAATAACTAAACTAGAAAAAAGGTTAACTTCGGCTGCACCGGAGCTAATATACCCTTCACAGGTGCATTTCTTTCAGTAACTATGTGTTTAGTTTATATGGAAGCTATATGCTATAGTAAGCCGATCTGAACAATTTTTTCGGAATAACCCTTGTCAAGTTTCATGAAGATACCACGCCAAATGCGAAAGTTTTCCATACAAGCCCTTCCGATCGTTCGATTTGTATGGCAGCTATATGTTATAGTAAGCCGATCTGAACAATTTTTTCGGAGATCATATTGTTGCCTTAGAAAATAATCTATACCAAATTTCGTGAATATATCTTGTCAAATACAAAAGTTTTCCATACAAGAACTTTTTTCCGATCGTTCAGTTTGTATGACAGCTATATGTTATAGTGGTCCGATATCAGCTGTTCCGACAAATGAGCAGCTTCTTGAAGAGAAAATGACGTTTGCAAAATTTCAAAACGATATCTTAAAAACTGTGGGACTAGTTCGTATATATACAGACAAACAGACGGACATGGCTAAATCGACTCAGCTCAACATACTGATCATTTATATATACACTTTATAGGGTCTCTGACGGTTCCTTTTGGGTGTTACAAACTTCGTGACAAACTTAATATACCCTGTTCAGGGTATAATAAATAAAATGCACAATGTAAATATTTTCATGGATAAAATCAATTTACTTTTTACCCTAAATAGATTTCCTTGTTATATTAGCTTAGAAAGCTTGGGTTAATCTTCTTCTAACTAAATTAATGTACATACTTTGAGCTAATGGTTGTTCAGTTAAGTTTTGTATGTTGGAAATTGTGCTGAAAATTTTCTGGAGATTTTGAGAAATATGCAAATAGTTTCAATCACTGCTTGGTGTTGAAAATATTCAAAAGAAAATCAACAATTTCCCAAAATTTTTATTTCTACATTTACATAAGTATTTTGATATATAGAATATTTTTGTGTCCAATATGTTTAACAGTTATTATTGTTTAACTAATGCTTGCATGTCCCTTAATGACATACATATACATTCACAACACAGAAAAATATGAATGTCTAAATAAATTACATGAGATAGGCGGTTAAACATCTGCACGCCCTTCAAGTGTACTTTAAAAAAATTGTTTTTAGTGGCTGTGATTAATGGGACTCCATGAAACCAAGTTTGCAGCAATAAATATTTGTACTTATTACTATTTCTAAAATAATAGGCGGCTTAAGGGGTATTATAGTCTAGAAATTAAAAAAAAAAATCGATTTTTTTTTATTTTCAAAGTTTAACTATTCAAGAATATGTGTATAAGATAATTTTTCAAAATTCAAATTATCTTCGGAGATATAGACATTTTTCTGACCCGGCATCCAAACTGGTAGGGTCAGAACGGGAAACTTTAAACGCGTTTTTCTCAAAACTGTCTTTTTCGGGACGATACCCACGATTTCTCAGGTTCTACTCGACCGATTTACTTGAAATTTTGAAAGAGTCTTCTTTACAGGCTTGTCTATAGTTGGAACTATTTTTATTTTTATTATTTTTAAAAAATTCGAAATAGTCAGAAAAAGTGATCCAAAAAAACTTTTTTTTAGGCGGTCGCCATTTTGTGAAAAAATTGTTTTTCCCACTTTTCCGTAGTTCCCGCCATTGCGACATTATTCTAGATTAATAACTAGATTAATAATTTTTTTCTTTTTGGTTTCAGATAACTAGGAGGGTTGAAATCATGGGCATGGTCACGTGGAAATTTTTAGAGACCCCCCCACTTCGTCAGCTCACAATTTTTGAAATTTTTTACTTTTTTGGGTTTTTAATTTTTTTTTCCATACTCTTCTAAAATTAACAAATAACTGTTAAAAACGGATGGTAAAAAATATTAATTGCCTTCTTTTACAACACTTTAAAAATTACCTGAAATTCATGCTTCTAGACTAGAAAACCCTCTTAAAATTTAATTATAATAATTGTTTGCTACCTACAATAGAATTAAAAATAATAAAATAATAATAATAATAAGTAGGGAAGTGCTAAATTTGATTGTAACCGAACATTTCATGCTCTTGCTACTTGAAACGAAAAACCGGAAGTGTTAAGAAGATCGCGTTTTAAAGTCAAATTTTGGCTCAATGGGTGTGTATACAAGCAAAATTGCCACCTGAAGAGATTTAAAAGCTGCCATTTCATGTAGAAAAAATAACGGTTTGGTGTGGTTAGTGGGCTGGTGGACACATCGATCTATATTTCTTCAAATATGATGCCTTCAATGACGACCCTTATTGCGTCAGGATAACCGACTATTTGATGCCTGAAATTGAAGCTCCTGACCTCAGCGACTTGGTTTCAACAAGACGGCGCCACTTCCCACATAAGAGCATCAATCAATGGATCCATTGAAAGAACACATTTTGAGCAAGTCGATGAGCCAACAAGATCATGTGACACACCGTTAGACTTTCTTCCTGTGGGGATATGTAAAGTCTAAAATATATGTGGACAATCCCGCTTCGATTCAGGCCTTGGAGCAAAATATCGCGCGTGTCATTCGCCAGTAACCAGTCGAAATGCTCAAACGAGTCATCGAAAATTGAAATAAACAGATGAGTGAATATTCTCAGACGCAGCCGCGACCAATATTTGAAACAGATAATCTTGAAAAAGTAAATGCCAAAAAATGTTCTTTCGAACAATAATAAACAGTCCCTATTAAATTTGAAGTTTCTTTGTTTTTTTTTTTTTTTTAAGTAGAGAACCTCGAAATGGATCACCTTATATATATGTAAAAAAAATTGCATACATTCCTTTCCACACCTGCATTTCTTTACTTGCTTTCGCCTCATTTATACTATGTATATTTTACGCGCTTATTCGCATTCAGAAGCATAACAAAATTAGCACTTAAGTACATACATACATATTTACGCACCGGTTCCTTAATCGCGCGCATGTGCTATGCTAACTTCAGCATAAGCTCGCTGCATTCTTCTGCCATGCTAACCTTGAAAAGCGCAAAAGTTGTCGCGATAAGCAACAGTTCAGTAAACAGGAAATGTGAAGGGACAACAAAGGAGTTAAAAACCTTAAAAAATGTACACATGTAGCTATCGATACATAAAAAAAAATAAATAAAAGTCTACAAATAAAAAATACTGAAATGATCACAAAGTAATGATAATATTTATATACTTATGTAGCATGGCATAGCCCAGTGAACGTAGTGTGAATGTAAATAAAATTTTATTAGAAAAAAATTATCTGAAGAATTTAAAGGGGGTTTTAAAATTATAAATATTATATTTATTTGGCGTTAAGAACCGATTTCTTATTGCATCCTTTAGTTAAGAATATTCCCGTAAATCAAATTTCAGAAAAAATATTGTTATAGGTTATGTTGCTTTACTTTTTAGAATATGCTCCCAACCTAGGGAAGACACTACATCTCATCACATTAAAGATTTTTCATTTAAGGACTTGAATTCGATGTTTCAGTTTGTATGGTAGCTAAGTATATGCTATAGTGATCCGATTTCGGGGGTTTTGACAAATGAGCAGCTTCTTAAAGAGAAAAAAACGTGTGTCAGATCGAAGTCAGACAGACAGACATGGCTAAACAGATACCGCCTCGTCGCATTGATCGTTTATATTGGTTATATGGAGATATGTTAAATCTCCAGTGCTACCAATCACATTGCATTATACCATACAGTGTTGGAAAGGTGAGATTAAGAGTTAAGCTTCATTTAACCAAAAATATATAAAATTGGGGGAAGTTGAAAAAAAGTTACAGCTGTTCAAAATGAGTGCAAATAATGCAGAAATTCGCTTTATTTTGAAATTTTTGCAAACAAAGGGATAAACGCCTCGCAAGCCACCAATAAAATTTGTGAAATTTACGAAGACGATGCTATATCAGTTCGTGTAGCAAAACAATGGTTCGCTTGGTTCCGTTCTGGAAATTTTGATGTGAAAAATACACATAGCTCTTGTCGACCTATCGTTGAAAAAGTCGAAGAAATTATGGAAAAGATTGACTAAGATCATCACATAAGAAGCCATGACATCTCTAAGGAACTTTACATTCATCGTCAAATAGTTTTTAACCATTTAAAAACTGGCTACAAAAAGAAGCTCGATGTTTGGATACCACATGAATTGTCTGTGAAATTAAATCGAAACATTTCTGAAGTCAATGATAATAGGAGACGAAAAGTGGATGAAATACGACAATAATGTGCGAAAAAGATCATAGTCCAAGCGTAGTGAAGCTCAACAAATGGTCGAAAGGTTATCATCCACTATGAGCTGCTCCAGCTTGGTCGAACGATTGATTCTCTATTTGACTGTCGACAACTGATGAGATTGAAGCAAGCAATTGGAAAAACGCGGCTAGAACTGATCAACAGAGAGGGCTTCGTCTTTCATCAGAACAGCGGTAGACCACAAACATCTTTGATGACTCGGCAAAACTGGTCGAGCTTGGCTGGGAAGGTTTGATGCATCCATCATATAGCCCTGACCTTTCACTATCGGACTACCATTTGTTTTGCTCAATGCAGAATTCCCTTAATGGAGTAAAGTTGGCTTCAAGAGAAGCCTGTGAAAACTACTTGTCGCAGTTTTTCGCCGAGAAACCAGAAAAGTTGTACACTGATGGAATAATGTCTCTAGCGGAAAAATGGCAAAAAGTGATCTTGATATTGATCATATGGTAAAAATTTGGTTCAATAGAGTTCATTATAAATATAAAAAAAAGTTGAAGTTTGATTAGAAATGCGAAACGACTTTTTCGACTCCCAATACTTTATGTGTGAGCTGGTCTACGAAAAGGGGGCTTAGGTGTCAAAAATATTTTTTTTTTGTTTTTTTTTTTACACCTAAGCCCCCTTTTCGTAGACCAGGTCACATATGTATTTTATATGGTCTCCCACGTTTTCTTCTGGGTTTTACAAATGTCGTGGAAAGCTTTAGGGTACAAAAATTGATTTACTGGGTAGTGTTGTTGGTATGAAATATAAGATACAAGCATGTTTATTGCGTCAAACATACATACATATATACAAACATATGCACATAACTCAAATTGCATGCTGTTGCCATTACTTTACTGTTTATGCCGAGAACACTGGTCTTGTTTCTGTTGAAAAGAGACACTAATTGGAGTTGGTCAGCGCTGACGTTGGGCAAGGTCAGTGTAAAGCGCTGAAATTATTAAAAGGAAAAGAAAATATTTACGTGCATGAGCACGCACAGTGAACGTGTGTACATATTTGTAAGAGTTGTTTTTTTATTTTTGTTTTTTGTTTTGTCGTGTTCTAAGAAAGATCAAATAGTGTCAATTGAAAGAGTCAACAAAAGTGCGAAATGGATTGTCGATATGAACTTTATGTGCTTGCAGCAATGTGTGTGCGCGTACATGCAGTATATATGTATGTACACATGTAATTTTTATTATTTTTTTATTATTTTAATAGATATGCTCGAACACTTTGATGGAATTTTTTTGCAAAAATAGATTGGAATTGACTTTTATACAAAAACGACTTAAATTAAGCTATTATTGCTTATCATATGTAATATAATATATTCGGTAGTCGAAAAAGTTTTTTCGTATGTTGTCAATAGAATAAAATTAAATTCGGAGAAGTTGAAAAAAAGTTACAGCTGTTCAAAAATGAGTGAAAATAATGAAGAAATGCGCTGTATTTTGATATTTTTGTATAAAAAAGGGGGAATGTTTACAAACATACATACATATGTACTTTCATAAAAACAATTTCGAAATTATAAGCGCGCTCAACACATTCCAACTAGCGGCCGCATCTGGTTGGCGGCAACTGCACTTGTCGGCTTTGTAATTGTCACAGAGCAGCTTTTTGATGTTGTCACTGCAAATGTAAGCCAATATGTAGAAATTGAGCAAAAATGCGCAAAAAGCTTGTATTATGCGATGCTTGCCAAAAGCCCGACACTCAGGCCGCAGTTAAGCCAGCGGCCAGCAGCGCAGCACCAAACAGTTTGCATCGAACGGCGGCCGATGCAAGTTCAGTTTCCAACTTTAAACGTCGTTAAGAAAACTACACAAACAGACTGGCGACTACGCGAACATTTAATATTCTGAGCCAACAAAGACTGTGTGCTGTGCGCAGAATTTGAGTGAGGATAAGCCTTTGCATACTAAAAGCCACAATAAAAACAGGAAAAAATTACTAAAACAAATACAACAGTGATTTATAGCATTTGTTTTTGTAAATGCGGCGCAAGTGTAGTAAACAAGAAGAAGAATTAGCTACAAATACAAATTGTGCGCAAAATTTAAGTGTAAAAATAAATATTTTTTATTGTTTTTGTATACTTTCAAACGAATTTTTACTTTCCTACATTTTCGTATATAAAAGTATATATAAATGTATACACGGACATTAGCCTGCATTGTGGCGTCTGCTCGACTGTCTGCCTGTGGCTTCGTTACCCATTGGGGAAACCAGTAAAAGGCCCACATTCGCTGCAACAAATCCACCAAATCGGCACTTCCACTTCCGCATTTTCATGCAGCGTGCACAAGCATGCACAGACACACAAACATACATACATATGTATGTGCTTGCAAATGCAGTGTATAGAAATAGATATTTTTATTCACAAACTGTAAACATTGTTGCTGTGCAAACCTACTGCTGTGTGCCACTGTTGCAACAAGTTTAGTGTTGCACTTAATGTCAACAGCACAGCAATTACGATTACTGTAGTGTAATGGTAACGACGTTTGAAGCCAGTTTTCCATATATGAGGCAGAGCAAAAAGCGATTTAGGTTTTTGTAAATATTTATTTTGACTTAATTCTAATTTTTTTCGAAGTAACTGGGAAATTTAGAAAGTTTACCGTTAAATTTGCAGTTATTTTGAAAATAATAATTTTTTTGGAGTTTTGCCAATTATTTATTCCTGCAAAAAATATTTTTTTTTAGTAATTTTTTATTTTTCTTTCCCTTAAATATTGAAAAGTACTGCTCTTTTTTCCGTAATGCCAAGTTTTAACTTTTTGTAGGCCTCCAGTTTGAAAGTGTTTGAAGAAATTTCAATTTAAGTGCTGTTATGCTCAAATTTATTATGGTGTGAGGACTAACTCAGTGCGTCTTGAATAGAATTTTCAACTTCTGAAAAAAATCTGAAGATGCTTGGGCCTCTTACAAATTTCTGAGGGTATTTACAACAGAAAACAAAATCTGAGGATGCTTGGGCCTCTTACAAATTTCTGAGGATATTTAAAACAGAAAACAAAAAAAAAATGTTAACTTCGTTTGCACCGTAGAGCGTTTCCATCCATGAACTTTAATTTGATCGATCCGTTTGTTTGACAGCTATATGCTACAGTGGTTTGATTTAAGCAATATACACGCAGATTGTACCGTTACCTTGGACAATAATCCATGAGAAATTTCATCAAGATATCTCGTCAAATGAAAAGGTTTTCCATACAAGAACTTGAATTCGATTGATCAGTTTGTATGGCAGCTATATACTATAATGATCCGATCTGAACGATATATCCGCAGATTGTACCGTTAGCTTGGGCAATAATCCATGACAAATTTCGTCAAGATATCTCGTCAAATGAAAAGGTTTTCCATACAAGAACTTGAATTTGATCGATCAGTTTGTATGGCAGCTATATCCTATATGATCCAATCTGAACGATATATCCGCAGATTGTACCGTTGTCTTTTACAATAATCATTGACAAATTTCGTAAAGGTATATCGTCAAATACAGAAGTTTTCCATACAAGGACTTGAATTCGATCGATCAATTTATATGGCAGCTACATGATACAGTGCTCCAATATCAGTGGTTCCAACAAATGAGCAGCTTCTTGGGAAAGAAAAGCACATACATTTGTAAAATTTTAGATCGATATGTCATAAACTGAAGTTCGCGTATATACAGACAGACGGACTTGGTTAAAACAACTTAACTCGTAGCTGCTCATTTAGGGGTATACGAGTATTTTATAGGCTCTCGGATATTTCCTTCTGAGAACTTAAGATATACCCCACAGACCGCTTGACACCTCAGTCGCAAATTTTTTCTTCAGATTTGTTGAATAGTGTAATTACTATACTGCGGAGAGTCTTGGCCAAAAGCATAAAATTTATCTCTATTATCAGATTACAAATTTAAGTTAAAAAATTTCCACCACGTACAGTCACTTTAGTCATTTTAGTAACTGGTGGTAATTTGACCCTACCTCCTTTTACTGCAACACAAAAAATTCAACGTTTTAGTACATTTTTACTAGCATTTTCGGTTTAAGCAACCCAAAATTAACAGGAAACAGCCTCTAACAACGAAGTCGTCAAATAACTGTTAACTAGGGTCTCACCAAGTCAATAGCAATCTTTAAACGGTACATTTATGTATTATTTGAGTTTTATTTTATTTACACACATTAAACTAGTTCACACCGCAAACACGTTAATAGAACTTTAGCTAAAAGCACATAAGCTTCTTGAGCCGCTAGCCACTTTTCTAAATTTTTTCACAACAATCCACAACAAAATTGAACAATTAACATACCGCATGGGCAAACAATTGCAATAACACACAGCAATTATTTGCAACACATCCAGGCATGCAATTATCGTGTCGGCATATCCAGTTAGCACCAACGACTGTTGATTAAGCACCAAAGCAAGCAAGAGGCGCGCCACTGGACACTATTCAATGGAGTAGCGGAAAATTATTGCCGACTACGTTGCAACGCAAAAATTTCGACGGATTTGCGCATTTCTAGCCAACGCGTTTGCCGCTCACCGCGACGCATAAAATCGGATGCACAAGTGAGGTGGTGGCGGTGGTGATTTGCGCAAACCGCAGTCTAAGCATTCGCATTTCATTTTTGCAACATTTAGCGTTGCATTAGAGCATAATCGCACACAGTTTTGCAATTGCAACAGGCAGTAATCGCCAACCGGTCTGACGGACCAGTTTCGTTCGATTAGTTCTCTGTCTGGCGACTTGTGCAAACGAAAGTGAATGTGCTGACGGCTAAAAGCTACGTTTCGCCGGCTGGAAAAAACATAAACAAACTTTGCTAGCGGTAGTGTTTGTTGTAAATATTTACCTGTTTTTATTTTGTGTGTGTGTATTTGTATGTTCATTTATTCATGTATGTTTATACATATTTACGTATTTGTAGATTTAGTTAGCCTAGGCGTGGACAGAGCCGCAAGAAACCATACAAACGTTAATCACGTGTGACTGCGCACCTTCGCAAGCCCCTTTTGTATTACATCGTATAAAATATAAAAAAGTTGCAACATGATTGAACGCGAAGTCATACAGTAAGTAAATATGTGCAAAGTATTTTGCAATTTAATCGATTTTTGGTGAATGTTTAAGATTATAATAAATATATTTTTTTTTTGTATTTGTATGTATGTTAATATTCAAAATTAACGGTAAACACTTCTTACATTTTTTTTTTTTTAAGTATTACATAGTTTTGTTTAGTACTTGACGTTATTGGGTGAAATAAAATATGATATAATTAAATAAAATTATTCAAACTTATTGTAAATATAATAAAACAAAAAAAAAATAACAATTGCTATTATTATTATTTTTTTTTTTTTTAAATTTAATTTATATTCCCAAAATCGGAATTAAAATTGGAAATTTAATTGTTTAATCCCAAAATCGGAATATAAAATTTAAAAATTAATTTTTTAATCACAAAATCGGTGTAAGAAATCGGATATTGCAATTTTTTTAACTGAAAATCGGAAATAAAAATTGAAAATTTAATTTTTTAATTTGAAATCAAAATTAAAAAATAAAATTTATTATAATAATTGGAATGATAATTGAAAATTTAATTTTTTAATCAAAATCGAATTAAAATTAATTTTTTTTAATCACAAAATCGGAATTAAAAGTTGAAAAATTAAATTTTTTAATCCCAAAGTCCGAATTAAAAATTGGAAATTTAATTTTTTAATCCAAAATCGGAATTAGAAATTGAAAATAAATTTTTTAATAAAAATCGGAATTAAATTGAAAATTAATTTTTTAATCACAAAATCGGAATTAAAAATTAAAATTAATTTTTTAATCACAAAATCGGAATTAAAATTGGAACATTAATTTTTAATCCCAATGTCCGAATTAAAAAATGGAAATTTAATTCTTTAAATTTAATTTTTTAATAAGAAAATTTGAATTTAAATTGGAAAATTATTTTTTAATCACAAAGTCAAATTAAAAATTGGAAATTTAATTTTTTAATCACAAAATCGGAATTAAAAGTTGAATTTTTAAATTAAATTTTTTAATAAGTCTGAACTTAAATTGAAAATTATTTTTTATCACAAAGTCAATTAAAAATTGGAAATTTAATTTTTTAATCACAAAATCGGAATTAGAAATTGAAAATTAATTTTTTTAATCTCCAAAGTTGGAATTAAAAATTGGAAATTTAATTTTTTAATCACAAAGTCGGAATTAAAAATTATAAATTTAATTTTTTAATAACAAAATCGGAATTAAAAGTTGAAAAATTAATTTTTTAATCCCAAAGTCCGAATTAAAAATGGAAATTTAATTCTTTAATCCAAATCTTAAATTAAAATTAATTTTTTAATAAGAAAATCGGAATTTAAATTGGAAATTTATTTTTTAATCACAAAGTCGGAATTAAAAATTGGATATATTTAATTTTTTAATCACAAAGTCGGAATTAAAAATTATAAATTTAATTTTTTAGTAACAAAATCGGACTTGGAAATTTAATTGTTTAATAACAAAATCTGAATTAAAAATTGGAAATTTAATTTTTTAAATCGAAATTGAAAACTGATAAAATTATTTATTTATTTAAATAAATTAAAAATAAAGAAATTATTTTTCAAATGAAAAGGTTTCATAAAAATAGCTATAAAACGGAAAGATTACCATTTTTCTAACTGAAAAACTATAATTAAAATTAATTAAATGTAAATAAAACAAAAAGTTTAAACTATTTTGAAATCTTATTAAAAATATTCTAACCTTTTACAATGATAACTACAATATTTTAAGACATTTCTTATTAAATTTAGTCAATTATTTTTTAAAAGTGTTTTAACAAGTATTTCTAGGATTTTTTGGATCATTTTTTTCTATTAATTTCTTTAGTTAGTATTAAAATTTTAATTTTTTAATTTATGGTTCGATTTTCGGGATTAAAATTATTGGTATTATTTTTTATTTATAAATCAAATTTTTTGTACTAACCATTTGAAAGTTATTTTTAAATAAGATACTACTTCAATTACTCTTCTGTTTTCAATAATTATTATATACATACATATGTATAATGTATGTACCTGTATGTGCTCTTAGTATAATATTTGTTTGAGTGTTAACGGCAAACTAAAAATATACATTTCCAGACTTCTTTTATTTTGCACTCAAAAATATTAAAAAATAACAAATAAATGCCTAAATTTTATGTACTTTAGCATTATTTTATTGCTTCGCCAATTTTTTTTAGTTTATTATATAAAAAAAAAACCTCTTTCTTTGTTCTTCCTATTTAAGTATTAAAGTTTTGTCAAAAAAATCACTGCCAAATCGGCTAGCTATAAACAATTTTATGAATCAACAGTCTTGAGGTATTGCCACAAATACTTTTTAATTTTATCGAAATCGCAATGATTTGAAAATTACTTCTCAAGTACTTTTCGGAAACATTATGCAACTTCTAGCTCTATAATATCAAAATTGCACATCAGAAACTTAAATGCATTTTCATAACACAACATCTTTTATGAGCGTAGCAAATAGCAATAAAAATTTACCGGCTTACGACCAAGCCACTACATAAACAAATGCTTCCTATGCTAAATAAATATGCACAAACTACTACTACCAATTTATTTAATTGAAATTACTATCACGTTTCGGTTATATTTACTACGTATAAGCATATATACAAACAAAGAAACATTTGTTTTGCATTCCATTAACCAAAGTAGCGCTCATATTGAATATGTTCCAAAAACGTAGCTTGAACTTGAGAGTATTATCTTTCCACTTAGCCAAGCACTTAACACACTTTCGATTTCCACGCTAAACACTGCCTACATTGCGTCATTCGCAATTTTCCGTCGGCTTGGCATACAAATTCACTAATTAAATTGACAAATTTTGCATTGCATTTGTGCATGAAATGTAATAAAACATAAAAAAATAGTCATTGCTTCACATTTGCGTGTGGTTATTAGGTTAATTGATTTTTAAACCATTAAATTAATGTGTTTTTTTAAACTCATGCAAATTTTTATATTTTCCATTAAATACTAATTGCACTTGTTGCCACATTATCTCCGCAATCATATCATATTTGTTTGTGTGCGCGCCTGCCACTGCTGTCAAAACACTTCTATCCTTTACTTTGTACTCTGTACATAATGGCGTTGCTTTTGTTTACGTTTCGATAACACATTTGCCGCCTTCTTGCCGGCAACAAGTGCCAGATTTTAGTAGTGAGAGGAGGTGCGTGTGGATAAACAAACACACATAAGTATGTATGTATATATAAATAAGAGTTTGCTGGTTTGTGTGCCTTTATTGCGGCCAACAATGGCGTGACATGCAAGCTAGTGGGCCCAGGCTATAATAATGACCGGCAATTACTAGAAATGCCTAATCCATACTTTAACGACATTTTTGTTTTATTTAATATTGTTTTTTTTTTTATATCAAAGTTTGTTATTAGCTTAATTTGTTCAGTTTTTTAATTTTTGAGTGATCGTCGCTGACTTTTGCGAACAACGGCATGTTTATTTACATTTCATTCAAAACGAACGAGTTTTATTCGTTATTATTTGAACTAGTTTTACCATATTTTACGAATGTCAAGATATTGAATCAAAATCAAGTGCGGCGTGCAAATTCTTAATAATATTTTGTCTAATTATTAAATTACTAAAAAAATATATTTCCATCGGGGTCAGCTAGGCGTATGAGAAACTTTAATGTCGAAGTAGAAAAAAGTCGAAAACAGAAAGCAACACGCACGCAAATATGTAACATATGTACATCTACATACATACATATAAGAGCACAATCACTGAAATAATTAAGTTTTAAGGTGATTTGTAAATAATAGAATATAGTAAAACAAATAATTAAAATTTGAATGAATTAAAGCGTGCAGTACGTGCACATTTTCACTTTTTCAGCACAAATAAAACTTCAAAACGCATAATGGACATTATGCAGGATATAAGTGAATTCTTTGTGGTGTTTGTAAAAATACTCTTAGAGTTATTGCATAGTCTTTTTGAAAAGTTTATGACCAAAAAGCTGAAGGATATTAGCGGTGAAATTATATTGGTGAGTATTTGTCAGTAAATTATTAAATGTTTGATTTAAAAAAAATTCCATAAAAGTATGCAGAAAAATCATATTTAAATTTTAAATAAACTCTTTAGATAACAGGCGCTGGACATGGCATTGGACGCGAATTGGCGCTGCATTATACCGCATGGGGTAGTGTTGTTGTCTGTGTCGATATAAATGAGAAGAACAATGAAGAGACTTTGAAGAAAGCTCAAAGACTTATGCAAAATTCTGTTTACGCTTACACGTACGTAAACTGCTGATAAAATATATAAATAATATATAAATAATTCTGTAAATAAAAATTATCTTCTTATAGTTGCGATGTTGCGGATCGTGATGCGGTTTTGAAGCTAGCCGCCAAAGTTGAGGCTGAAGTTGGACGTGTCTCTGTGTTGGTAAACAATGTCGGCATCATGCCGACACATCCGCTGGAACAACATACTGCTGAAGAGATAAGACGCGTATTCGATATAAATGTCTTATCACATTTCTGGACACTTGAAGCATTCCTGCCGCAAATGAAGCAACAGGGACGTGGTCATATCATATGTATTTCCTCGATTGCCGGAGTTGTAGGGCTAACAAATTTAGTGCCATACTGTGCAACTAAGTATGCTGTGCGTGGCATGATGGAGGCATTGCATGAGGAAATACGCGAGGGACCTTACAAGGACTTTGTAAATCTTAAAACTGTTATACATGTTATCCAATGAGTATTTAAGTAATTATCTATTTTTTTAATAGATAAAAATGACAGTTGTTTACCCCTATATGACCAACACTGGTCTCTGCAAACGGCCAAAAGTGAAGTTTCCTTCAATGCTTGGCCTACTGGATCCCAAGGAGGTTGCCAAACATATTGTGGAAGCACACCGTTCAAATGTTAATGAAACTACAATACCTGGTAGTCTGCTCCATATCAACAATTGGTGTCGCTTGTTGCCTTTGCGTTGCGGTCTTTTACTTAAGGATTATATAGATAGTGGTGTTGAATCAGATTTGTGAAATTGCTTTACCTACAAGCTAAGCTAACTTCAATGTTTATTTTCTAATTGGTTTTGTATTATAGTGTGTGGTTTTTGTAAGTATATATTTTATGAAGTACAATAAAATTTATGTTCGGTTATAAATGAACAATAAACAAATAACGAGCAGATTGAATTGAAAGTTGTTAAAACAAAAGCAGCACTTTTTCTTTTTTTGTTTTTATATGAAAATAAAAAATTTTTGATATCAGATATAAAATCAGCTGTTTTACACAGGTTTGGAAAAGCTTCCTTCCATTTTTAGAAACATTTCCCAAATTATATTTTCAGAATTGTAATAAAAGCTTATTATATTACTGAAAAATTGTTTTTCAGGTATTATTTTCCATCAAATAATAATATTTCATAAATGTATCGTAATTATGACAAATTAAATGTTTTCCTTCGCTATTTTTTGCTGTGTATATTAAGTCACCCTGCATTTTCTATCATAGCAACTCTGTCATTGTTGTCAAATCCCATCAGCTGTAAGTAGACAACAAAACAAAAACGATACAAAGATATAAAGTTCAATAAAATTGTGTATATTTATCAACTCTTTGTTAGTTAAAAACAAAAATTAAATTTGAACCTAAAGTTTATGCCGTGTAACTGCGAATATGTCATGCGAAGTCAAAACGTTTGGCGAAATCCGTGATTTCCATAAAGTACAAGAATACTTCGGATTGAGTCATGGTAAGAGCATCGACTCTATCGAATTCCCAAATACATTTAATTAAAAAGTAAAACAAAAATTTATTTTCAGACGAAAATTGGTTAAATGCCATAAATTTTGCAATTTCACCAACGGGTGAGCTCATCGCTTTGGGACAGGGTGAAAAATTAGCATTACTCTCATCCCAATGGGATAATAAAAGTCAAGTTAGTACTTATGTACTGAGTTGGTGTGGTGAGCTCGATGATCCCAATCAAATTATTACATCGCTACTGTGTCTGCCTATATATGGCAAGGGTGTTAGCGCAGGCGCCGAGTGGACTTGTATTGCAATTGGACTTAACTCAGGCATGGTGCTATTCTATACCGACGCTGGCATTAAAATATTTTCACAATGGTATAATAGTATATTTTACAAATATGTAGTAAAATTTATATTTTCTATTGTTACGCAGTTATCACGAAGATCCTGTTCTCTGCATTAAAGCGTACAGTCCGCCTCGACATTCCGAAGCCGATTCTTTCTTATACATAACATACAATGAATGTATGTGTATTATTAGAGGCGCCGATATGCTACCACTTTTAGTTAATATGCGTCTGAATTTCAATCGCACATATGGACGCAACGCAGCAATTGACACTTCGGGACTACCCGCCGCCGACTTGTTGCAGTTTCAAAAATTTAAATTTTCTGGCCAAAACGGTGCAATTATTAACGATGCCGTACTCACAGGTTCACGTTACGTTACAATGTATGATCATATCATTGAACAGGCGGTTGGTGTTGGTTGTTATGCCAAAGTAAATACAACACCTGTTCAACATTCGATGGTGGTGGGTGTGGGTGCTGAACCTTATTTAGGTTTTTACTATGCAGAAGAAGGATATCGAACCACAACGCTAGGTGAAGTAGCCAAGGGAGTCCTAGACTTAACGTATCGTAGTGTTTGGGGTAAACTATTTGGCCAGCCAGAGAAGCCGACTGATTCGTCAGCTACGCATGCGCAAGAGTCGATGATGCGTACGCGTTGCCGGTTTCATGATGGCAAACGTGATGGCTACACTATAGCATTGGCGCCGAATGGACAGCTTGCTGCGGTAACCGACAACTTGGATCGCGTTGTGCTGGTCGATCTGCGACGTGGTGTATTGTTGCGCGTTTGGAAGGGTTATCGTGATGCGCAATGTGCCTTTGTACCAGTTAAAGAACGTTCATTGAAAGGAGTAAAAACACAACATCGAAAGGCACTTTTTCTAGTTATTTATGCTCCACGTTTAGGTTGTTTAGAGATTTGGGCATTGCAAAACGGTCCAAAGGTGGCAGCATTCACGGTCACAAAGAGCGGACAATTAGCATATAATACGCATGGCCTGATGGGTGAGTAAACATACCAAATAAAAAATTAAATTGTTTGGGAATTTTTATTATTTTAATAATTTTGTTTTAATATGTTATCTATATTCTTAAAGTTTTTTTATTTTATTTTTTATATTACTTATTTTTCTTTTATTTTTATTATTTATTTTTCTTTTATTTTTTTTTATTATTTATTTTTCTTTTATTTTTTTTTAATTTATTTTTTTTTTTTTTTTTTTATTTTTTTTTAATATTTTTTTTTTTTTTAAAACATATTTTTTAATTTTATGTAAAAGTATATAATTTTTTTTCCTTTTTTTCAGGTGTCACACCCGGTTTAAAGGTAAAATCATCTACACCGAATTATTGTCTATTCCTAGACCCCAGCGACGGCAGCGTAAAAGAGGTGCAGATACCCTTTCACTTCGCCTTAAGTGAAACAAACTCTAAAACCTCACGAGACATACATTTGTTCCGGCGTCTAAAGAATCTCTTGCGTAATTTGGATAGTACTGCCAACGTCGAGGAAATTGTCAAAATATCAGCTGAATTTCAAACAATTGAAGTACGCCAACAGTGTTTGGACATGTTGAAGAAGAATAAGCAATTAAAACCGCAAATATTTCATAAAATTATGACTGCATTCGCCGACACATTGCAGTCGGAAGTCACCGATGACGACCAAAGTGAAGCGAATGCAGAGCATGAAAATTTTAAAACCATAATTGACAACTACCAACGGCTCGCAGAGTTTTATGTAACCATGAAGCGACCAACTGAGGTTGAATTTGATGATTACTTAGATCTGGACGACTGCGATTTGGTGACCATCAATCAAATCATATTGCTGCTTGGCGACAAATATGCAGAATTGAGCCCCAACGAAAACAAAGCTGGCGCACAACTCAGCGGGAAAGTAACATTCCAGGAGCAGTGTCAAGAAGATGGCGACTTTGTTGACTTTTTGAGCATATTCAAAGTGGATGCTAATGATAAGCTGACATTATTGCGTGAAAAGATCGATAGTTTTGGTTACATCAGTGGCCAGCTTTTTAAGGAGTTTTTCGCACGCGGTCTTTGCTTCGAGGAGCTGAAGGCGGCAACTGTTAAAGCGAAGATACCCGCCGAAGATTTGCTGATATTAGCGCTACATTTTTGGATGGATAAACCGTTTCGCTACCAGAACTGGTATTATTCTATAATATAAATATAATAATAACCCTTCCAATTCGCCAAAACACTTTTCTCTTTTCAGTGATGAAGTTATTGCGGATATGTCACGTTTGGCAGCCATGATAAAGGCGATTTGCGAGGTTGCTGGTGATCGGGTAAACGATTATGCTTATAATGAAATTTCCCAATGGTGGCAGGATATACGCGAAATACTCTTGGATTGTCCAAAATCGTTTGGTTTACTAGCGGCAATCGTTTGCAAGTCAGTTGCAGCCAAACTACGACGCGGATACAGAGAGGTACGCCAAATAGTATTTAGACACGGTCTATATAGGTAATCACTTTTTTCCATTCCTTAGGGCTCTTGTGACGAAGGTTCACAGACAGAAGAGGAAGACAAATGGGAGCAAATCTCACACGATCAAGCACAATGGGGCTTACTCATAGGCAAATTGGAAGACATCTCAATACTAGGCGCCACAGTGGAGTAAGTAGACAAATATTATTTTTTTTTTTTACAAAATAAGTAAAGCGCTTGCGTTTCCAACAGGCATTTAATTCAATGTAATGAACCCGTTATGCCTGAACTGCCTTATGAACCGCCAGATTGCAGTTTGAAATACATTGTCAACGGCGGCAAAGGTATCGTCACTGATCTTACTGCCAAATGGTTAATTAATTCACGTATACATCCAATGAAAGTTATCCCAACCGATTTGAAAGTAGAAGAAAGCAATGTACTAGAAAGCTCTCCGACACCGACAAATAAAGAAGTGACATCAGACAATGCAGCTGCGACACCAACTGACAGCGGCGCTGTTGATCAATGCTTAGCCAGCAATGAGAATGCTGAGGACTCTGCCTCTGATCCAGTGCTTACAAAGTTACTGCTCTTACGTGAACACTTTCCATTCAGTTTGGAGCCCGGCATGCTACTCAGTCTTATGTCGTGGCACTATATGGTGCATTGGAGCAAAAACCTGCCGCTTTTGGAGTATATGCGTGCATCACTCGCTTGCCTGAGCCAATTCAAGCCGGAAGATTATGCGCTCAAACATGGCATCTGTTGTATGCTTTGGAATGCCGCACTGAAGTATCCACTGCAATCGACTATGAAGTTGATACAAAAGGCGGGACGCTTGCCAAAAGATAAAATGTGCCAACAAGATATTGAAATGTCAGCGGCTTTGGTACCCAATTTCCTGGAATTATGTTTACAATTTTTGGAACATTTCATTAGCTCACTGGAACACGACAGTCGTGAATTGAAATTCGAGGAATCGTTAACCGAGGGTCCGCTACCCTTACAGTACCTGGCACTGCAACAACACAATGCCATTGAGGAATTACTACAGTTGCATTATGAGCTTTGCGCTGTGTTGCACCTAATTGCCTCGCTGCAATTGAAAATGCCTAAACCCATAACGAACGTATTCGATGCCATGGCAAATAAAGCGTTCTTCACCGATATTAACAAGGAATTGCCCTATGAACTGCCAGAAGCGGATTTGGTATTGCAACAACAACGTGAGCATTTTCTATGCAAGGCTATAAGTGCCTCAATGGATTTGATACGCGAAGACCTGGAACAGCTGTATACACAAGAGCACATGGAGTTCATGGCGAAGATTATGGGCTTGGCTGAACGTTGGAAATTAAAGAAGACAGCGCTTATACGTCAGCAGGTACGCGAATAAAAAAAACACAAAAAGGAAAACAACAATAACACCTTTTTTTATTTATTTTAGGCGGTGGAAATGTACGCGCATTCTTACGATGCGCAAGGTGAAGTGCTTTTGAAACAGTTACGAGACGATGAACATGTTCCGCGCTTGCTGCTTGAGGTGGCTGGTAAACGCTTGAATTTGGTAGCCAACAGATCACGTGATGCTTATTTGAAAATTGCTTCGGTGGGGCAACAGCTTCTGCACTACCTCGATAGACTGGTATGTACAATCACATTTTTATAACTTCATGTATATACACCTTAAATTTATCCAAAATATTTATAGCGTGAAGCACCTAGCGGCACCGTTCAAATATCTGCCTCCGAAGGCAGCGAAATAAATATAATTGACTTGTCGAAACTGGTGACGCATTGCTTCGATTTACTCTCACAGCGAGAACCTACTAAATATGTACATATTGCCGGTCAAATGTTTGATGCCTGTTCTATGTTGCAAGATTAGTTACGTAATAATATAAGTCTATCGAGTTATATAAACAATGCACAATTATTTTGTTCTGTAAGGTTTTAGTTTTGTAGGTTTTAAGTTATATACGATTATGTGTCATGTAATTAGTTAAATATATATTTTTTGTTTATTTGTATAAAATAATAAAAATAGATCGTACGCAAAGAAAGTTGTTTAAAGATTTATAAAATATCTGGAAATAAAAAAAACATTTCTTATGCGCCGCTCATCATCTGCATATTTTCATGTAAACACAATATTCATGAGTCTCGTTTCTTTTGTCCTGGTCGCTCCTTTTTGTTTGGATCGTAGAATTCCATATAGTCTTCGTTGTTTATGCGACGTATGGCCGGCGGTGTGGGTGGGCGCTCAATATCATCTGCTTCGTGTATGCGCAAATGTGAAAATACGGGTATATACGAAAGCGATGTATCCAAATCGATGCGTTGCTCTGTAGCACTTCTGCCGGGCAAAGCGAAATATTTGCCAAGTATTGGTTCCCTCAGTGGCTTGCCATACATACGCGCAGTGGCCTCTGCCTCGACAGCTTCCTCATCCTCGGCACCTTTGGGATCGTAACGTACAGGTCGTTTGTCCTCTTGTACGCCAGAGATTACCTTTGGGCGATAAAGATCATAATTAAAGTAAAATTGTGAGTTATTAAGTAAATATAATGTTTATAAAATTAAGAATTGCATCAAATAATGTCTGTTTGCACTTTGGACATTATTATTATTACATAATTTACGTATATATTGTTTAGATTATTGATTAGTTTTAATTTCCGTGGAGCCGCTCACTTAAATTTTGATTGTATATAAATTTCTTAACATTTGTACGAAGGCTTCAAAACTGTTTTGTTGTGTTTTTGTGTGACATACATTTAACAGCATTTACATTTTCCGTTTCCCCTCTCTAAATTTCAAATTTGTCTATAATTCATTGCTTAAGATTTTTTTCTTGGCAGCATTAATAAATACCACCCTGTAGTTGTTTACTTGCGTTTCCGTACAGCTAACGGAATTTAACGAATGTCAAACAACGCGCCAGTATTTGTGCATAATTGTCCGAATTTACGCGCACAATTAATTCTTACAAATTGTTCGCAAAATGTGTAATTTGTCTAGTAATAATAAAAAAAAGTGTTCTAATTGCTTGCTAAATGTTTAAACATTATCACAGAAGAAAGTGCATAAGGAAGAACAAGCTTATTTGAATAAGTGCGATGGTGAATATCTCGTTGCTGCTGCGTGCAGTGAAAATGTGTCTGTGCAAAATGTATCATCAAATATAAATATAAAAGCGAAGTGTTTAGCGTAATTGACAGTAAATTTGAGTTAATAAATCATTAAGAATGTGTTTAATGTATATATATTTATAAGAAGTGTAAATGAAAATTTTGTGTGCAAGTAAATCCAAGTCAATGCAATTCTTATAAGCCGTAAGCATACATGTGTATGTGTATGCATGCAAGCAGCTGTCAAAGAGGCTGCCGCTTGGGAATATGAGAGTGAGTGCAGTGTTCCAAGAAATTTATGTGAAATAAATTATTATTTTAAGTTAATGTTTCAACAAAGTGCATTTAAGTATTCAAAAGCGAATATTAATGTTTCAACCACGCCAATGGTGATATAAATTCAACAACGTGAAATTAAGTTTGGCAGCCAGTTGAAAACGAGTTAATTTAAATTGGTAAGTTATTGTTGTTATTAATTTATTAGGTTATATATTATTTAGACTTCTTGTTTTAGAAATTTATAATTTATAATCAAAAAAGATAAAAAAAAATACAAGAATTGGTAATTGAAAATGCAATATTCTCACGAAACCTCTTTTAACCTCCGAAATATTTTTTATACCGATAAACTCCGAGTCTAGTATTCGGTATTATATAAAAACAGACAAGATTATAATTTGCAAATTTTGCAATTTAAACTTTAGTTTATAAAGTGTTATTTTAACGCCTTCAAAATTTAAATAACTGGTGCTGACACCTTTTTTAGATCATAAAGTTTTCCCTACACTATAGCTTTTAATTTGTTTTCTTATTATTTAAAAAAAAAAAAAAAAAACGTTGCAAATATTTTTTACTTAAATTATTACCTTCATTGTTGTGGAACTTGCCACCTTTTTAATATCAGGCGGCATACGATATCGTTGATCCTCCTCCACAGATTCAAAAGGTGACAACTTAAGCCAAGGTAGGGGTGTGCCCAAAGTACCCAGATAGCGACCGCCTAGAGACCAAAGGCGACACGAACAGTCGTGACTGCCGCTGGTTAAAAAGATATATGTATTATATATTGTAAAAATACATAGGGAATTCTGTTTATAACATATAAAAATTAAAATTCGAGGAAACAACACTTACGTTAATAATATTTTTGGCGTATTTATATAGACTATCGAATTGACCGCTTTTATATGCGCTTTATACGAGCTCAACAGCATTGGCTCCGGCTGATTTCTAACTATGCGCTTTGAGCGTGTTAAAAAGCGTTCCTTGCGCAAAAATATGAACTGCAAGCGAAGTAGTGGCATACAAACGTGCTGCTTCTCGCGCTCCGGTATGCTGGCATAGCCAAGTCATGCAATGTAAACAGAAAATTGCTCAGTAAGAATAATAAGTTTCTTATTTGGTATGTGGGTGTTGCAACAGGTAGCTGTAATTTATATGGCATGCCACATGCGACAAGTCAAAGTTCAGTTATGCATACTTATAATAACCAAATCATAAACCACAAAAGTCGTTAAAACGTCAACAGTTGTTTACATGTGTCTTACATTTTGACATGATTGTTGTAAGAATATGGCTGCAAGTCTGCATTCGTATGCCTATCTCTATTATAAGCACGCACACATGCACATATGTTTGTTTCAAGGAAAAAATTTGAATATTACATTTATTTACTGGTACGCCCGTACGCCATTTAATAAATTCCTTCAGTGCTGAACTAACTTCTTGTTAAATGAAACACGCAAAGCAAAGTTTACCAAATGATATGCAATTTACTTCTATAAATGTTCCTATTTATGTATACATACATACTATATGTATGTATACACATTTTGTGGCCCACATTTTGCTCTATGATTGCTTTTCTTGTTGACTCCCACGAAAGTTTGCTTAAGTAGTTATTTCTTGTATGCGGCAATTCTAAAATATTGTCATAAATTGATTTTTTCCGTATGTGCATATGTACGTATGTATGTAAGTATGTAAGTAAAACTGTGCAAATTATTGTAAGTTAATTTGTTTTGTAATTGCTATCCGTATCACTCAAGTTTATAGACTCTTTCTTGATCGTGACTGCAAAATCTCCTAAGGGAATTTGCGAAAGCTATCATTTTTCCTGTCATTTCCACTAATTGAAAGTTCTGTTCACATGGTGTTTCCACACATAGAGGGCTTCTTTCTAGAGGATCGCAACGCATTTTCCATTACCACCACCCGCTGGCGCAGGTATCGTCAAATCAGACGGACAGGTGGACCAATCAATCTTCTTGTGCTGATGAACAGCACCTAAAGCATTTCAGACTTCGACGTAGCCAATGAGCTTATGCATTAAAGAAAGTTCCTCTATTTATAAACCAAAATTAAAAGGTGGACCTACTATGGCAAAGAAAATATGGAAACATATTATGTCGTTGTCGTGGCATGCTTCCCTTGCGTTGTTCGGTAATAAAAGGACGAGACATTTTATTTCGCTTACCAATAGTTGAGAACATGCCAAATCTTAATATAACCAAACGCAGTGCCGGTAAAAAGATAACGATTCTTCCGATCTGTTGCCATTGTTAGAACGCAGTCCCCAGTGCGATGACTCGAATTGAACTCTTTGAGGTAACCGCCGCGCTGATGATGCGAATACACCTGAATTACGCCCGTGTCGAGTGCGACGAAAATGCTACCTAAAAATTCAAAAGCACACACAAACATACACATATGACTATTAAAGACTTTCCTCCGTTCTATAAACGCACCATGCTCCCTTGTCATTGGACGCGTCTGTAGAAAGAGTACAGCCTGCACAGAAACGGGTCTGCTGGAACGCAACGACACTGCATATGCCAAGTCATCACGAATATCAGCATCGGAAAAGGTGCGGTCAAATGAAGTGGGTCTCTTGTTCAATTGCGTTTCGATCTTCAGTATGTTATCCGATATGGATTTGCGCACATAACGCGAAATGCTCAGATGTTGTGAGACACGTCTACCGGATCCATCCGCCTCGGAATCTCTGTGTTTCAGCTAATCATAGATTTGCGAAAACAATTGTTTTTGAATATATTTAAAAAAATGGATTTGCGTCACGTTGTACCTCGATGAAACGCGAAGGATCTGCTACGCTATATCTACGATATGGTTGACCGGTTTCAAGCTTCCAAAATATTAATTCGCCGGAGTAAGTGGCGGTCACGACACCTTCACCTAACTTTACATCCGCGCAGGTGATATCGTCATTATGGAATTTCGTCCATTTCTTTGGATCACCATATTCTCGTCCTTCAACATCATTAAACTCCGTAACTTGTTGATCCCATCCAACTGCTAATATCCTATTGAATAAATTAATATGATTTTAACGAAGATCATATAGAAGAAGTGATGGTTTCCCCACCTATAGTGTTTAAAGATTTGCTTTAAGAGTTAGCTCTTTATTTTACTCACCTCTCAACGACCCAAATTACGGCCGTGACTTCATGCTCTGGTTTTATACTCATATTACGCATGCAGACTGCGTTATTGTAATTCCATATTTTCAAGGAACCATCACCGAGCTCCGGTCAATAGAAATTGCTCCAAAGGATCAAAACATGCTGCCGTAATTTCAATGTCAATTGTTTCGCCATATTCCATTTTCGTGTGACAACTCTTCATAATAATTTTACGACGTCCGGTCCATGGATCCCACACTATTATGTAACTATCCAAGCCACAAGTGACCACATTGCGAAATAGTCCATTATACAAGACTACGGAGACGGGTGCGGCGTGTGTATTACCATCGGTGAGGTCCACACGAATGCGTGCGCAACATTTTATACTGATCAGCTTGCGACCGCCAACGAGCAGATCACGGGACAAGGGATGATACAAATAACTCAAATCGGTTTCAGAAGCCAAAATACGTACTAAATCGCCAAAGGTCTGCAAGCAATGTGTACTCGGTCATGTGCCAGATTTTTATAATTTTATGATAATCGACGCTATAAATTTTCTTCTCCTCGGCTTGCACGAAGATATAAACAATACCGCCATTGTGACCGGTCAGAATACCAGATGGCTTACTTGAAATGTACACATCCCAGACACGCACAAAGGTATCAGGTCCACCAGTGACAACGATGTTATTTTTTTCAGCGACAAAAAATGTTGAAACGCCCTAAATGATTACAGCACGTTATCACAGATCAGTATGACCAATGTTAAAAGAAGGCATATACTAACCATTGGTATGCGGAAGTAGGTTTTATCTTCGCCGGAAGCTATAATTAAACCCGGACAGCGTGCACGATACTTCTTCGCATTGCGATATTCTGCAGCCACGAACAGTGAATTCATGCGAATCGAAAAGTAGAGATGCTGTATAAGCTCACTGTGGATATTTGGATATTCACGAACGCTCATTAAAGGTAGTTTACCCTATTTGTCGAAACAAGGGACCTAAATTTATATACTATGTATGCGCTTGGAAAACGGAACTCACTTTAAGAACGTCGGACCAGAAGAGCTCAATGAGTGCGGCGCCGGGTTTACTTTGAAATGGTCCACGTAGAAATGGTGTGAATTCCAGAATTCTTACATTTCCACCGAAATCTCCGAGTACCAGTCGCGAATTAGTCTTCCCTTTCGGATGAAAACTGTAGGACATGCAGCAGACAGCAAAGGGTAAACTCCGAATCACAATGCGCAAAGTAAAGGTAGAGGCTACTGTTTCGTGAAAACGTAGTTCACGTTCAGTGGAAGAGGTACAAACGATACTGACGTCGGAGAGCGCTTGTACTTGGAGTATCCATGTAGCCATTTTGAGATTGACTTGAGATTTACAAAATGAAATGAAGGTTAAAATATTGAATAACAAAGTATAAAAGACTACTCCTCTGCATTCATATGTTTTCTTAAGGAGCTATCGTATTTTTTCGGTAAACGTTCTTACGCTTCAGCCAACTTACTACTATGGGATACACCTGTACGTAGCGGTTCAAGCAAATTGGACCAAAAACGTACTTGTCCCTCACGGCTGGCTGTTATCCACATGCCACACGCCTCGGGGGAATCTTCCAGCGCTCCATTGAGTTGCTTTCCAATATCTTCCTCATCAACATCATCAGATTGCACGCGCAATAAACTTATGGAACAAATTGGTGAACGATGCTCTGACTTTTTAACTATTGGTGCTGTCGATATTGGTAATATCAGTGCTTCTTTCTGGGTGCTGGGGTCATCTTCTTGAAAGCCAAATATCAAATATGAAATGAGTTCATTCCAATCGCACAGAAAGTCACGATTCTGATTGATTTTCAGGAAGAGACGGTTATATTCGATGTCAGTGAATTTTATGTTGAGATTGTCAAAAACTTCTCGCAGTTCTTTTAGGTTAAGCTTTTGTAATGGATGAGAGAGGAATTTGTGCCTTATATATTCGATATCTTCCGCTTTAAGCCATTCATGTAGACGCTCTGGACGTTCAATGCTAATGGAATGACCGGTTGAAACTGTTTGATAGTCGATTTCTTCGTCGACGAGAGAGTCATTTTTGCTAGACATTATGAAAATATATTTTTCTCCTAATTTTTTTCTTTTGTTTTGTTTGTGTTCCGATAAAATATTATCAACGCAGCACAGAAGGAAAATATTTTTTATGAAATAAATTTCCATTACCACTCAATTCTCTACTTAAGCAATTTTTGTTGAGTCTAGTAAGATTTCAAATTTAGAATAATAAATACACACTTTATTGATATTCACTCAACTTATGCTACAATTTTATTTTGCAAAAGTAAAATAGAAAAATTATGCAACTACTTAACTATAATAACCCATTTAAATACAACGCGTTATTAGATCATTTATCGCATCACCTCGATCACCATACTCGCCTCCTCTTTTATAAGGCACGGAAACTTTGTTCTTCCATCCATCCCGTGGACTGGAAAGCTATTTTAAATTATTATTAATATTATATTTATCGTAGAAGAAATATAATTTTGTTTAACTTACCATAAAACTGCAAAGGAACAATTTCACAGCATCGAAGTTTGGTCCTACTGTGTAAATTTCATGAATTATATCTTCCAAACAAATTATTCCTTTGTCCCCAAGATGTTCTTCTACCATAGCGTTAGATTGTATGGGTGTTTTTCTTGCATTGACACGCGCAAAACCTCTCTTAAACAGCAATTCACGTATTGTGCTTAGTGATGGATAGCCATAGACTACAAAAGGTTCTATAACTTTGAGCAATATTTGGGTTTCCTTATCGTTGCGCAGAAATACAGCATTGTGACGAGTTGACAGGTGCAATGTATTTAAAATTTTATTTGTTGTTTCGTCGAAAACCTTTTTGCTGTTAATGGAAATATGTTACATATCTCTATATTAAACGGACTAACTTTTTATTTACCCAGCGTGCCTCATAACCAAAAGCAGTTTTTCATTTGTCTTCTCAGGTTCTTTGAAGTCAACTATGTTAGTGCGACGTATAGTTTGCTTGATACGTTTTGCTGTACGCTCTGCTTTAAGATAATTCATAACAAATGATTCCGGACGTCGGAATTTGTGATGTCTCTTCGCTCCTGCAACCCTCTTAGTTTTCAAAGCTTTCTTCTGTTCTAGTGTTGCTTTATCTTGAAGAATGCGGCGTTTACGATGCGCCAGCACCGACACGGTTTTGCCTGGTAACTTATTGGGCACTGCGTATCTGCAATTTGATGGAAATAGCAAAATTATTATAGTTTCCATGAAGAAACGTTTTTATTTACTTACTTGTCCGACATTTTAATGTATTAAATACAGATATATCCTGCAGAATATGAAAAATACGCACTGCAAAAATTTGTAAACACGTGTGGCAAATGAAAGAACGAAAATTGAGCGAATAAATGAATTTTTGACATAAACCGATGACTTTTATGTACTATTCACAATAATTTAAATTTGTTTTTTTTTTTTCTTTTTGTGAACTGACAAATTTGATCAGCTGTTTGTCATTGTGACAATTTTCTTTCAATATACAGCTTTAAGTCCAATATTTTGGAATAATATATTGAGAAACATATTGTTAAATCAAAATAGAATTTCAATATGATTTTACTTGAACAATATGAGCAGCAATATGCTGTGTTGATAGCGGAAATCACATCTGAAATAGCCCAACTAAAGCAGTTGAAAGGGGGTAAGAATTTTGTAAATAAATCCTGTAAGATTAAAATATGACTGTTCCTTGCAGTGGAAAGACGAGATCTTAGCTCTAAAATAGATGGAAGTCTTGCTGAAGCACATGAGCTGTTAGAACAAATGACTTTAGAAATTCGCGACATCGACGTAACATTACGCCCAAGTTTCCAAAATAAGGTCAGTTGTGCACAGGTAGAATTGAAAAGGCTTCAAAATGATTACCGTAGTGCTAAAGAAACTCAGCAAAAACAACATATGACAGTTTTAGAATTGGGCGGTGGAGACGGCGACTATTATGATGATGTATCCATTGGTAATGATCAGCGACAACGTCTATTAGAAAATTCGGAGCGTATAGAACGAACGGGAAATCGTTTAGCTGACGGATATCGCGTAGCGCTTGAGACAGAAGCTTTGGGAGCGCATGTGCTTAATGATTTAAGTCATCAGCGCGAAGTTTTGCAAGGTGCGCGTTCACGTTTGAGAGAAACTAACGCAGATTTGGGAAGAGCTTCAAGAACACTAAATTCCATGATGTTACGTGCATTGCGAGAAAAGGCTGTATTATATGTAGTTGGCGTGTGTTTTGTGGTCGCTGTAGGTGTAAGTCTCTACTTGACATTTTCATCAAGTGCTCCTACCGCTTAATAAATTTATTAAGGAATTATTTTATTTGTTACATTACTTTAGACAATATTTTATGTATTTATTTATGCAATCGACTTTTTGTTATACATTCCTTTCGGTTTATGATAATTTATACCTTGTTGAAGTGTAAAAAGTATACTTTTCAAACGAATAATCGTAAAACTTTAATATAAAAACAATGGCGTTATTAAATTAAATAATCAAATGTCGTTATAAGACGATTTTATTATATTTGATTTTTTTATTGAATTCAAAACTAAGCTGTGACTACATTTAGTTTCTATTTCTATGAGTATTTGAGATAAATGAGTTTCTTATTTTAAAAGAACCCATGCTATGTATTTTTCTGTAAGTTGCTAATTTTATCGATATAAATGTTACTTTTGTATAAAAACAGTATTCTTGCCCTTAGCCAGTTTAATTCGACAAGCAATTAAATGTTTTTTTTTTTTTGTTTGACTTGGCTTCTGATCCTTTCCCCGTTAAACTTCTCAGGTGTTGAAAATTTGTTCTAAAATCATGAAAGCTCCAAGAATGTTGGACGGATTACAACCAAAAATTTAGATAACATTAAATGCAATTTATGTTTTGTTTTGTGACATTACTAGTTGTTGTTTGTGAGTTTTCGGTGACACAAAATAAAGCTTATTATAAATTGTTAAAATAGAAATATTCGTAAACACATACAAGCTGTTTTGATATAGTTAACATAAATACGTTTTAACATCAAATAATAAATAAATAAATATATATAGAAGCGCATTCTACTTCTAACACCACCGTCTATTCGTTATATGAAGTTCGTACCTACTTCTCTTTAACCGAACTCCACATTCCCCATTTGCTAGCAAATGCATTGCGAACTTTCTTCATTCGTATCAGCTTCGGCAGCTGAGTCAATTTTGAAGCTGTGCTGTTCCAATGCCTGCAGTTCCATTTTAGAGCGATTAGCATCCACAAGAATACGAGATATATCACGAAACATTTCCTCAACACCATCCGAGGTTTTGCAGGATGTCTTGTAAGTAGCACTAATTAAACTGTGGCACTGTTCGCAAAATGCTTCTACTTCAGCATCGCTCACTTGTGGTTCACGCTCGGCCAAATCACTTTTATTGCCACAAATGAATATTTTTGCATTTTCAGCGTAAGTTACAATATCTAGTAAATGTTGTGACAAGGAATGAAATGAAGCGGCATTATCCATGGCAAAAACGAGTATGGCACCCTCAGCAAATTTGTAATAAGAAGATGTAACAGACGCAACACGTTCCATGCCGCCGGTATCCCATAATTGTAGCTTGTTTTCATAAAAAAAATATAAGCGTATTTTAGTTTTGTATAATACAAAGTGGTTACCTTGATTTGTTTATCACCGACAGTATAGTCACGGTCTATATGATCCAAGCCTAATGTTGATTTGCGATCTGTGTCTGTTACTGTTGTTATAAATGGGGGAAAATCATTGTGTTTGTGTGCCAAAGATAATTATAAGTATTTATTTTACTTTCCATCGTATTATACAATTAAGCCTACAAACCAAATGTGTTGTTGGTGAAGCGACGAAATAGTGAACTTTTTCCCACACCATAATCGCCACAAAGTATCACCTTTTGTTTCGGTATGCGTACCGTAGCCATGGTATCAGAAATTTTTATCTACAGCTGCACCCTTAGAAGCCAGATAATAATAATTTTGATTATGGTTAGTTGTAGTTTTATGACTGCACCTGTGAAAATATGTTAGTTTTTCTTTAACCAATTAGCCGCACAAAGCTACCACTTGTTTACGAAACGATGATGCTTTTTCATTACGAGAAACCTATTCACAATGGAATTTTGATATAAGTGAGAACAGTTGCTGTCTGTAAAATACTGTACACAACAAGGTACTCTGTTCTACAGTTCTGTATTCTATTGTGTAAGTCAGGAGAGGGTGCGCAAAACCATTTTGCTTTGTATTTTTTTAACCGTTATTAATGCTATCTTATAAACGACTTGACAGTAAACGGGTTTCACGTCTTTCGGAGTTTGCTATTTGTTTTTTTTTTTTGTTTGAGTACGAAATTTTTATTAGAAATAATTTGATGTACAAGTAATTCTATGGCGTTGAAAAGTTTATTTAAAATTCGTTCGCTTATAATCATTTGTTATTAAAACTACAACCTACTTTTATAATATCCATTCATATGTACATGCGTATGTAAATAACAATTTAATATTATATTTGGATCGATTTTTTTAGCGAAAAATCTTCTATAGACAAAGGGTCCAAAACCGGTTTCGAGCCAACGAATTTTGAAGCGAATTTTAAAAAAATCTGAATAATCGAATTCACTGACTCAAAACCGCTTTTAGAACAAGAGTCTCTTTGGTAAAAACGTTCAGAATGACCAATAGAACATTGCCCGCATACGCGATTTTTCCGTTTTTGGGCCCCTGTAAATCCACCCGCTCTAATGTAAGTAAGCACTTGCCATTTTATTTGCTATTTGATAGACTCTACAATTGTATATAATTAGTTCACATATTTTGAAAAATCCCTCTTTTAATTTATGTATACTCCTCTCTATTAAGTCACGCGTGTTGTTGTAGCTGATAAGAAGCTACGTAGCATATTTGCCAATAAAAGGCTTCATCAACCACACAATCCGGGCAGAAGGTAATTCCAACACTTTCTCGTCGCACGCGACTTCGAGCGGAGTAAAGAAGTCTTAAAAAAAAAAGTAGTAACATCATAGATAAAACGTATTGTCGTTGAGTTTGCCCCATTTTCAATTTTGTTTTGTACGCGGTTTGACTTTTTAGTGTTTAATTTTATTGTCTTAAAATGCGGGTCGAATTAATCTGCACAGCAATTCTGTTGGCAATTTGTGTTACAGCCACAACAGGTAAGTAGATAATATATATAAAAATATATACATATATATATATATATATGTATGTATGTATGTATATAATTTAATTGATTCAAGAGAGTTCATGTTAAATTTCATTGCATTACTAACATGTCTTAAAAATTTTTTTACCTTTTTTTTTTTAATTTTAGTTAAATATGTTTTTTTTTATAAAAATATTTTTTATTATATACTTATGTATGTATATATTCATTTTCATAAGCGAATTTTTCCGCGCTTTGTTCTTCAAAAACTGTTCTCAGTATAAAATAATGGTAATTTACTGGTCTTATAATTTAAATATTTTTTTATGTTCTCTGACATTGTTTGCTAAATTTCTTTGTGAAAAAAAATTTATTTCGTTTTATTAAAAAAAAAATACGAATAGCATTGAGAAACCTTTGGATGGTTTGCATATTGATGCATATTAAAGTGCCAAAAGTTCAAAAAGATTGAAAAGTTATCGGTAAAAAAATTTGTGAAAAGCCAAAAAATTGAATGCCAAAAACTTAGTAATGCCAAAAAATTCTTTAAAAGTTGATTTAATCAACATTTTATCAAATTTCAAGCGTCATTTCCCATCGTAATATTATTTGTAAGTGCTGAATAAAAAAGGTGTAATAAATAATTTTTTAAATGACAACCGCAACGGCGTTAATACCTCAAACTGATTCGCTATAATTTAGTGCAGGATAAATATTATTTATAAATTGACAGATTCATTATCAAATTTATAGTGCTCTTGCTTACTAAGATATATGTACATATGTATACATATATTTTGATAAGTGCTTGTGCGCCTGTCATTGACTCTACAAATACAAATATTTATTATCTTATTTGCCGCGATAAAATATAAATTTGCTGAAAACGAAACTGATACATTTACGACAATCCTTCAGTAGTTTTATAGTTGTCTTAATTAAATCAATGGAACTTATCTCAAAACTTCCAGACAATTTTTATTCATTATCATTGCTTGTCTTTTGTTGAGGAAATATAATAATAGTCGATCCCTTAAACCTGTAATAAATTTCTTATGCTAAAAATAATAAAAATAAATTGTGGGTTTCTCCCGGCATTTAAAGTTATTAAAGTCACGGTAATGTCGCAGTCGGACGAATTAAGCACACCAACTATTTAATATCCTTTAAAGGGAATCATTTCACACACATGCACACATACACACACACATACTTGACTGCCGCTTCACGTAATCACTTATTTCCCTTTATTTATACATTTCCTCCCTGCTTTTGTTGTCTAGCCAAAACCGGCTATGGCCCCGGCGAACAGGATTGGGGTTATGTCGATGTGCGCACTGGCGCCCATATGTTTTACTGGCTATACTACACCACCGCTAATGTGAGCAAATACACCGAACGTCCGTTGGCAATTTGGTTGCAAGGTGGTCCCGGTGCTTCGTCGACTGGTTATGGCAATTTCGAAGAGTTGGGTCCACTCGATTTGTATGGCAATTACCGTAATTTCACGTGGGTTAAGGATATGAATGTGCTCTTTATTGACAATCCCGTTGGTAGCGGTTACAGTTATGTTGATAGCGTGCTTTACTTAACAAAAAATAATAATGAGATTGCTTTGGATTTGGTACGTTTGATGAAGGGTTTCTACCAGCAACATCCCGAATTCGAAACTGTGCCTTTGCACATATTCTGTGAGAGTTATGGTGGTAAAATGGCACCAGAATTCGCTTTGGAACTGTATTATGCTATACAACGTGGTGAGTTGCGCAGCAATTTGACCTCGGTGGCATTGGGTGATCCATGGACGTCACCGATTGATTCCGTTTTGGCTTGGGCGCCATTGTTGCTGCAAATGGTAAGTATATGCTCTTATAAATATGTATATATACTTGTACATATGTACATGTGCTTTTTATTTTTATATTATATAACAATTATTTCAACAGGGCGTTGTGGATCAAGATGGTTATGAAAAAATTGCCGCTGCTGCCAATAAAACGGAAGATTTGGTCAATCAAGGAAAATGGACGCAAGCCACTAACCAATGGGGTGCTACACAATCTGTTTTATTGCGTGAATCAAAGGGTGTGGACTTTTACAATATCGAGACACCAACTAGTGGTGATGCCTATGCCAACGTATTATTGAGAAGTAACAATATTAAGGGTATGTAATAGCATGCTGGGTATATGTGTACTCGATCTGTCAATAACAAGAACATCAACTTTTATAGATTTAATGTACCGCACAATGGTACAATATGATTATGATATCGATGAGGATCGCGATCAAATCTTGGAAGATTTAATGCGCGGCCCCGTACACCAAGCTCTAAATATATCGTCTAAGGTAAGATGGGGTTCTCAAAGCAGTGTCACTTTCACCAGATTGAGTACAGACTTCATGAAGCCAGTGATACATATCGGTAAAAATATGCTAAGTTAATTTGAAAGAAGGAGATTCGCTTAAAAATACTTCTTCCCTTATACGCTTAGTCGAGGAACTTCTCAACAACACAACACTGCAGGTAGGTGTCTACTCCGGGCAATTGGACTTGATTTGTGCCACTCCAGGCACAGTTAACTGGATCGAGAAAATGCAATGGAATAATAAGTCTTCGTACGAGGCGGCACCACGCGTTGGCATCAGTGTTAATCGCATTTTGGAGGGCTATGAGAAGACCGCTGGCAATTTCACTATGTTCTGGATCGATCGTGCTGGACATATGGTGCCTGCTGATAATCCTGCTGGCATGGGACATATTTTAAGGAAATATACCAACTTTGGTTGAGAGAAAATGTCAAATACATATTTGAGATACAATCAATAGTTCAATTCATTGCATGAGAAATTATTAATAAAGTGTTTATTATTACAAAATCTACACAACTTGTATTATTTTTCAATTTATAATATGAAATTTTCAAAGTTTACGAATATCGCAAACAATTTTCAAATTTGAAAATGTTAAGAATGTGCGTATGGCATTCATTATATCGTTCAGTGCTGCCAAGTTACAAATTCATGTATGCGAAATGTTAAGCCGCCGGAAACTGACAGATGTTTATATTTTTTTGAGAAGTGTCATTAAATTGAATAAATTTCGTAACAAGTGCAAAAAATAAATTAAAGCAAAAAAATTAATAAGAACACTTATTTTTAAATAAAACCAGAGAAGTGAGATAAATGTGTAAATGTAAATAAGCGCTCAAAATGTAGAGTTACATATGTGTAAATGATTTTCTTTTACGAAATTTGTTTGGTTGACTTTGGAACAATCACTTCGTGAGTATTATTTAATTGCGCTGCTCTATAGATTTCGAAATTACAAGGTATTTGACCCAGCTTTATTTGCTATATACGTATTGATACCAATATAGAAATTGAGGCTCTTGCATGTTGTCAATAAAATATATATTCAGGACAGAAATGGCTATTAACTATAAATTGGGACGGTTCATATAATAATTACTTTTTCACAACAGTCCGTTCTAAGTAAACAGCACGATTTAGATTGCCGGACAAAGACTGTCAGCTCGACAGCATTCCTCCGAATTACTTCAGAAAAGTTCTCACTAAGCTACAATAACAACATAACCTTTTTACCAACCTAAAGCGTTTAAATGATATGTTTCTGTAGTAAAGTACAAAAGTATTTATTATTTCTATATTTTATTTCATTTATGATGTTATTTTTAAAAATACATTAATGCGTAGTAAACTGAAACGTGTTGCTCAGTTTGAGTGTTCTGTATATGCGGTTTTGAAAATTCAAGTCAAATGCAACAGGAAAATATTAGCTCACTTAAATACAATCGAATCGAGCATTGCGCCAAGGCATTGCACAATGTTGTTTTGCATAACTTTGTCGACTTTCTCTTCCAAATGCCGTTTAGGATCTTGTTTACCAACATTTTTGATGGCCAATTGCTCAGGTGTCATTTTCTCTTCGTCTTCGAGCGACTAAAAGTTGCAAATTACAGAAATACAATTATTAATAAATTTCAAGAATTTAGGTTTATATTGATTAATTACCTTATTATAGTTTTTGGCTAATTCGAGCATTTCCTGCACGGTACTTTCATTGATGGAACAATGTTCATTGTAATCCGCCAATGTGAGTCCATCCTTCCATGACTTCTTGTGCAAATTCAATAGCATTTTTTGTTCCAACTCATTTTTACGATAATTAATACTAATTGAGTAGTAATGCCGATTCAAACCATGAATTAAGGCCTGGACTGAGGGTTTTTGCAGATGTCCCAAATTTGAGGTTGTCTGACGCGGCTCTTGACCCAGTACAAGCATATTCGGGTTGATTAGACGGAAGGCATCAATAACTACTTTACCCTTCACTGATTGTATGGGATCGACGACAACGGCAACAGCGCGTTCCGATAAAGCCTCGAAAGATTGTTGTGTGTTAATATCCACACCGGATAACCAACAGCCAAAACCAGGATGTGAATGGTACCAGCCAACCACCATTTCTGGGCGACCAGTTTGTTTTAACATATCCAACATTTTTGCTTGAAACACTGGATCGACAGCTTCAACTGAGACACCAGTACCAGTTTGTGGCATAGCAAACACATCGATTACTTGTACTGTGTAATCATCGACGAATTCGCCCAACATCAAACCCATCACTTCCATGGGTACGCCAGCACGACCATGTTTTAACATTTTTAATAACGCCAGCGAGGAAATATATACTTGTTCGGCGGTATCAACAACAGGAGCATCTGTTGGTGGTGGAGCTTGCGGCATTGCGCCACCTAAACGTAATAAACGATCCATGCTGGCAACAATACAAAAATGTTGAAATTTTGTTTGAGTCAATTTTTGATTTATTAATTTACCTTATTATTGAAATATGTAGAACTACGAGTTGTTGAATAAGTTAAATATTCCGGTTATATTTTGCCAGAAAAATTCACGAACACAACACAGCAAAATTTACAAATGTCACTCGAGAACTTTGACAGCTGCAAATGTGCACCGTCACAGTGATGCGGTGTGTTCAACGCAAAATGTTGTTTATTCTGCGTCGAGCGTGTTCAAATGAGTGGATAACGAAAATTCGCTTTTTGATTGCATTTAAAATAAATATATTTATATTGAAAAAAGGATCTTTGTAACAAAAAATTAATTTATTATTTTGATATTATTCATAGTAGCACGCAAATTTTGACAAATATCCTTCAGTCTTTCTTTATTTTTATGTTAAATATAATTATTATATTACAAATATACATATGTAATGTACATATGTACTCACATTAATTGCAATAATGGCCAACGAACGAGTGTTAAAACACCGTTCCGCTAGAAAACACACGGTTTTGTGTACCACGAACTCGCTTTAGAAATGTGATGACATCTCATTAAAGTTAATAATAAAATTAAAAGAATAGAAAAATTAAAATGCATTTTAATTGAGAAAAATATTATACTTACCATATAGTTAATATGCGATCTTTTTATATATTAATTTATTAAACAAAATGTGCACCAATTTTCACGGGAAAGGTCTTAAAATACTCGTTTTTAGTTCTTATTTACGAATATGTTAGGCGCGTGCCTTTAAAATCAGTATTTTCTTTGTTTTTATCAAAAAACATCGTATTTCCCGAAATCAAAAATTCACTTTTGCACTTTACACGTCTTTGGATGTTGAAATTATACTTTATATAAGTTATATACGCGTAATTATTGATGTAGTTTAGTTAATCAATAAGAAAAATTGGTTTTTTTGTTATTTTTATAAAAATATGAAAAACTTTACAATCACTTCACTTCAACGAAAATGGCAAGGTTATGTTCGAAATTATGCCACAGCTGTTGTAAATTCGAATGGCCACTCATGCACTGATCGTTTTCGAATTATCGATACTCTCAATATTCGAGACTGATCGAGAATTGGCAAAAATGAGAAATACATAACAGGAAAATTTATAATTCATTATTATTGAAGAAAAATATTCGAGACTGATTGAGAATTGGCAATAATGAAAAATACATAACAGGAAAATTTATAATTCATTATTATTGCAGAAAGAAGAAGAATTTGGATACAGAAGAATTTTGAACAATAATAATGAATTATAAATTTTCCTATTATGTAATTCTCATTTTTGCCAATTCTCGACCAGACTCGTATATTGAGAATATCGATATTTTAATTTATTTTTATTTTTCCAATTATTATTATTTTTTTATTATGTATTTCTCATTTTTACCAATTTTCTTTCAGACTCGAATATTGAGAATATCGATATTTCTATTTAGTTTTATTTTTCCAATTAATAATATTTTTCTTTTATATATATCTCATTTTTATCAATTCTTGTTTAGTCTAGAATATCGAGAGTATCGATATTTCGAAACCGATCACTGTTTGCATCACTAGTTCTCAATTGAATTTCGAACAGTGATGCCATTTATGGCGTAAATATTGTGCAAAATCGTAATATTTTTTATTGTTTTTATTGCAAAAAAACGTAAAATTAAATAACGCGCCATACATATTCTTGAATCGGAATTAAAAACGAATTTTTTAAGACATTTCCCGTGAAAATTGGTGCACGTTTTCGGAAAAGCCGCTCTCCTGAACATTTACCAATTTAAGTAATATGCGATTATTTTTATATTATTAATTTATAAACAAAATTAGTAAATATGTTACAATTTGTTTTTAATATTTATAGTAATACAAATTATTATTTTTTATTGTTTTTTTAAACTTTTTTGAGCGGCTATCGCGGCTTTAAATAATAACAAACAAATTTTGCATCTCTCATTATATTAATGAAAGGATTTCAATTAGACGTTATGCTTGGATATTAATGTATGTACATATGTATTTATATATGTATGTATGCATGTATGCACATTTACTATGTATGTATGTATGTATGTATGAGAACGGCATCTCATTTGAATTGTAGCGCATTCACTTATTGGATCACAAACCGCAACGGTTGATGCTAAATCAGACAGTCAAACTATACAAATTACACAGATAGGTAGTCAAGAGGCAGATTGGTTGAAAAGAGGGCACTTCGATACTAGGTAGTTAGTGTAACTACGACTGCCATAAGTATAATTATCAAGTTGCAGGTTTGTTTTAATATCTTTCATCGTCTTTGCCTTCTTTGATTTTTTTTCTTTCGTACCCACAACCCACATACATACGTATGCATCATATTTGTCCAACGCTTTGAGGCTTTTTTCGAGCGTTACTCTACCCTAAGTGCTCACAAACTTTTTGACTTTTTCTGCTATTATAATTTTTTTAAACTGAAGGTACTATTGCATACGTGTAATAATTTGTTTGTGTGCGTGCGTTGTGTTTTCTGGACATTTTCATTTTTTAATTATATTTAATTTTACGTTGTTGTTGTATTTTGCCATGACTTACAACAGTTCTGTTTTCCACGATTTTTGTTACGGTTTTTTTTTTTCCTATACAATCAACAATCGTAGTCTGCAAGTCACATTGCTACATACCGACTTGAGCCATTTAGTAAGCTGTTGTGTTTTAATAAGTTTGAAAAGTTTCAGTTGCACTTTGTTGCCGGATGAGCGCTGTTGCTCTCGTAGTGAAAGAGTGAATATTGGACTAATAACTTTAACTTTGAATCAAAAATTGAAAATTTTGGCTTTTAAATTTTTACAAAAACAAAAAAAAACAACATTAGTGATTGGTAAATGCAAATTGAAAAAATTGCTAAATTTGAAAATGAAAATTTCATAATTTTTTTTTCCAAAAACATAGACTTTTGCGCACGTAAAAGTGGAGCCATTTGTATATGTGGCACATGTGTTATATTGATTGATTGCTGACGATGCAAATTGTCTGCTAACTGACTGCATTGTGATTTAATACACATAAAGATATTAAGCAAAATTGCAGCCTTCGCATATTATATGGTACATTGACAGGTAAGCGCCGCGATGGTATTATTAATATCAATAAATATGTGACCATATACATACAGACTTGCCATGTAAGGTTTGTTATTGCATTTGCAGAAGCCAAACAGATGCCTAAGCCATTTAAAAATAGCAGAAATATTGAAAAGTGTCAATAATAATAACTACTTATGTATATAGGCAGTTACTTGTTACTTCAACTTAAAAGCTAAGCTGAAACCATTTACCATATAAGTAACTGATTTAAAGAAAAAAATTAATTTTTTTGCACTGAAACTGCATTTAATACCCTCCACAATTACAAATACAGTAGATTTTATACAAAAACTTAATTTTGAACGTTCAGTTTGTATGGCAGCTATGTGCTATAGTGAGCCGATCTAAGCAATTTCTTCGCAGATTTTGTCGTTGCTTGCAACAACAATTCTTGCCAAATTTCGGGGAGATAACTCCTCAAATAAAAAAGTTTTCCATACAAGGGTTGAATTTTGGTCTTCAGTTTGTATGGCAGCTGTATGCTATAGTGAGCCGATCTAAACAATCTCTTCGGATATTGTACCGTTGACTACAACAATAATTTGTGCCAAATTTCGTGAAGTTATCTCGTCAAATAAAAAAGTTTTCCATATAAGAACTTGATTTTTATTGTTCAGTTTGTATGGCAGCTATATGCTATAGTGATCCGATCTAAACAATTTCTTCGGAGATTGTACCGTTGACTACAACAATAATTTATGCCAAATTTTGTGAAGATATCTTGTCAAATAAAAAAAAGAAAAAAGAGAAAAAGACGTGTGAACTCTGTTTAAGCTATGAAAAGTTGTTGAAAAAAAAATATTTTTTAAAAAACTTAAAAAAATACCTGATGCATTTGTATGTGTTATAATACAAGCCAGCACTATTTATTTTAAAGCCAGCTATTTTAACGGAGCACACATGTTTCACGCTTCATTTCGTTTATTTAATATTTTTCCATTTAAATTGAAATGTTGAAAACGAACTAGGGTAAAAATTACAATATTTGTAGGCCAAACACAGCTGAAATTAAATAACAACAATTGCACGCACACATGTCAATATAACCCTTCACAAACTCAGACACTTAAATAAAATGTAATAATAAAGATATGCATACCATACATACATACACACATAAAGATATACATTCTATACGTATATATGTACATACATAAAAATATTACTTTGGAACATTTTTTTTTCAAATTTGAAAACTGAAAATAAAAATTTTATTCCTAAAAATATTCCTTCCTAAAAATATTTAGTCTTTGTTAAGATGTTTTTTCCCCTAACCCAAAAATCTATTTACAAAATATATGTATACTCTAAATTTAACTAAATTTAAATCAGAGCCGTCTATATTGAGTTTTCAGTCCCCCTAATAATAAAAAGTCGACCATTTCAGGTTTGAGCTTGTGTGTGTGAAGTTCGTCACAGCGAGAATATCTCAAAACCTTATCAGGAATGAGAGACAATAACAACACAATAGTGTGATAAGCAAAATTGCAACAACTGCCACTAAAACAATTGGCGTTCAGTAAGCTTTTTTGGGTTTTTAAAATAAAATCAGGAAAAGGTAAATTGAACAATAAAGAATTAATTAGAACACATAAATATTTTTAAACTGCGAAAACTACATTTAAATGTGCTTTAATGCAAACGCAGGGAACACGTGAAATATTCTGCATAGACAAGCACTTGAGGGTGGTCCAAAAGTACATACGGGATTTTTCTTTAAAGATATTTAGATGCTTAATATTCACATGAATTTTTGAAATATTCTTGGGAAAAATATTTCTTATTAAAAATTGTTTTATGTACTTAAGTTTTTGAGGTGTAGTTAATTTTGCAAAAGTTTTTTGAAAATTAAAATTAGATTTTTTCTATATTTCAATCAATATTTTGTCAAAAAACTCAAGCTACGATGATGTTTTTTGTCATTAAATATAAATAAAAATAATTTTTGTAAAATTTTCAAATCTACTTGGATTTGAAATTTTTTTCAAAAGGTTTCAGAATTTATATTCCAAAATTTGAATAAAAACTATACACGTGAATTTTTGGAATGCGCTTATAAAAATTTTTATATTTAAGTTGAATAATTTTTTTTTAATCGAAAAAATTTTTATTTTTCGGGATTTCTATCTGAAATTTTAACAAATAAAATTCATTTTTGGAATATACTTTTGAAAAATATTTTGTAAAAAGTATTATACATATGTATTTAAGTTGAATAATTTTTTCAAAAAATCGAAAAAATTTTAAAATTTTTGAGGATTTCTATTTAAAAATTTACTATAATAGTCATATGACTTTTTGGAATATGAAAATTTGAAAAAAATATTTTTTTTAATAATTATTATTTTTAAGTTTTGAAATTTTGTTTTTATATTTAAGTTGAAGTTAAAAAATCGAAAAAATTTAAAATTTTTGAGGATTTCTATTTAAAAATTTACTATAATAGTCAGGTGACCTTTTTGGAATATGAAAATTCGAAAAAAATATTTCTTTTAAAAATTATTATTTTTAAGTTTTGAAGTGTTTTTTTTTTAATATTTAAAAAAAATTTCGAAAATTTAAATTACAATTTTTTCTATATTTCAATTAATTATTTGTTAAAAAGACGAGCTACGACGATTTTTTATCATTAAAGAAAGTATCCATACCAAAGTTTTGCTATATCTTTACATAAAAGTAATTATAATTAATTTTTTAAGTCTACTTGAATTCGAAAAAATATTTTCTGAAATTAAAACTGACCTTCGCTTATAAATTTTATATTAAACACAAGTGATTTTTAAATCATTGGATACAAAATTCACTAACTTTTTTATTTCAACTTAACTATATTTAAATATTTTATTTATTATTTATTTATTTATTTATTTGTTTATTTATTTATAATGATATTTAAATACTTCACCTTAATTGTTATTTTATAATATTCAAATTTCACATTTCCAAACAAATTTTATATAAAATGCTCACCCTAATGCACAAACACATGCACACAAAACGAGCCTATAAAAAACTTCACGGAGAGGTGAATGTTTTAATTGAGCTTTTAAAAATATTAAAAAAAAACCGCAAAACATACGAAACTGTGACAACGATAGCGCTGTGCTATGGGAACAGTAGATTGCCGTCTGCCGCAGACGATCAGTAGTATCGCGGTCTAAAAAGCTGGTCGGGTATTAAATTTGTATACGCAATGGGCTCACGTTGTAATTTTATAACAAGCATGTAATTTCGTCGCGAAAAGCGGTGAAGCTCGTGTTTCTCTCAGAAAAAAACAGCAAAAACAATAATTTGTAATATTTTTATGAAACCGAAGTGCCACTTAAGTCAAAAGGTTAATAAATGAAATGATACAAATGAGTGTTTCAAGATTTTTAAACCTAACTAACAGAATATTGCGTGATGGATGCATGAAAATGACATTCATTAGGCTTGTTGCTGCATATTTATTGTGATGCACCTAATTTTTGTTTGGAGAATGTACTGTTGCTTTAAACAATAATCAGTGCAGACTTTCGTGAAGATATCTGGTCAAATAATACAGATTTTCATAGCTTTTTTCTTGATTTTGAGTGACCGATTTGTGTGACAGCTTTATCCGATAGTGAATTGATATCAGCGGTTCCGACAAATGGGCAGGTTCTTAGAAAAAAAGAGTATTTACAAATTATCAAATCGAAATCTCAAAAACTTAGGAACTTAGAGTCTTTTTTCCTAAGAACCAGCTCATTAGTTATATTCATACAGACAGCTGGACGGATGTGGGTAAACCGGCTCCGCTTGTCTTGCTAATCATTTATTCTGCATACATACATACATATGTAGATACGTATATTTTATGTACGTAAAATGTTTGTAGCTACTTTTTTTAATTAAAAGCGATTATCAATTGTATATAAAACGTAATATGTGCTCAGTTATAGATAAATGGCTTATCTTATATACTATATTCCGTAAATACATAAATACAAATGTATATATTTTTTAGCACTGAGATACATTAAATAAAAAGATATGTAAGTTTCCATTTAACTGTGCTCTTTGTAGGTGCGTTCCTTACAAAATTTTATCTTCACTAAAATGCTATTACTCTAGAGGATTGTGGGTGCGTATGTTTGGTTGGCTTTTTTCTTCTGGGTTTCTTTGTTTAAACTTACTTAAAACTTTTTTAATTTCATATACTCTTTTACAAAATCATTAATGTGAACACAATTGTCACATCTGTTATTATCGACATTTCAAATAGGTGGTAACCCTTCTCTAAAATATTTTCAATTGTAAGCTTTTTAAATTTACTTAAATATGTTATAATATTCCAATTTTTAAATTTAATTTTCTAAAAGGTTTTAAAGGTTTGCCATTTTTTTGAAAAATATTTTAAATTGTAAATTCTTTAAATCTATTTTTTAAATACAAAAAAATATCTCTGACATAAATATGTTTGAAAATATTTTAATTTTTCAATTAATCAATTTAATTGATTAGAAAAATGAAACATGTGGCAATTCTTATCAATATTTTTTTACAATTGTAAACTTTTTTAGATCTATTTGTTTAAATACATTGTAATATTTCAATTTATCAGTTTAGTTGTTCAAAAAAATTAAAGCGTTGCCACATCTTTATCAAATTTTTTTTTCAGTTGCAAGCTTTTTTAAACTTATTTGTTTAAATATACTATAGTATTTCAATCTTTCAATTAATTAGCTTAAATAGATTCAAAAATGTGTTGGCCCTTCTCGAAAATATTTTCAACTGTGAGCTTATTTTTATACAAACGTATTTGTTTGAATATATCATAATATTGCAATCTATCAATTTATTAGATTAAATAGATACAATCATGTGGCAACCCTTCTCCAGAAATATTTTCAATTGTAAGCTCTTTAAGCCTATTTGTTTAAATATACCATAGTATTCCAATCTTTCAATTTAATATTATAATGTTCCAATTTGTCAATTTATTTTATTAAAAAGTTTTAAAGGGTTGCAACATCTTTTCAAAAATATTTTTAATTGTATGCTTAAATTTAAACAAACTTATTTGTTTAAATATTTTATAATATTCTAATCTATCATTTATTACATTAAATAGATTCAAACATGTGGTAACCCTTCTCTAATATATTTTGAATTATACATAAGCCTTTTAATCCTATTTGCTTAAAAATATTATAATATTCCAATATATCAATTTAAATTTATCAATTTATTTTATTAAAAGGTTTTAAAGGGTTGCCACATCTTTTTCAAAAATAATTTCAATTGTAAACTTTTTTAAACTTACATATTATATATATATATATATGTATGTATATTAGTATATTATAATTTTCAAATGTATTATTTATGTATTTAGATTAAATAGATTCAAACATGTGGCAACCCTTCTCCAAAATATTTGTAAGCTTTTTAAGCCCATTTGCTTAAATATATGTATGTATATAATATTATAATATTCCAATTTATCAATTTAATTTATTAAAAAGTTTTAAAGTGTTGCCACATCTTTTCCAAAAAATATTTTTAACTGTATGCTTTTTTAAGTCTATTTGCTTAAATATATTAATATTCCATTAATCATATTAATCGATTTAAAATCAAGGTGGCAACTCTTTCCAAAATTTTTTCATTTGGAGATTTTTTTTAGCGTATTTAGTATTAGAAAATATTCTTATCCTAGTAATACAGTGATTTGTTTATTGACTTAAATTTTTTAAATATTTAAACATGTGGTAACACTCCTTAAAAATAAATTAAACTGCAATTTTTTGGTTTGAAATTTTTTCCAGAAATAATTGTACTATTTATTTATAGCATAAGTTGTATGTACATACACACATATGTATAGTTCAATACAGTATTTGGTATAAGTAATTATTCTATTAAATTATGATTTTGTAATTAAATTATAATCAAATTTGAAAATTACATTAATTTGAAGCTAAACATAATTTGTACACAATAACAAAGTGATATCATTAAATAATGACTAATCATTAGTTAAAGAGCTATTATTTTTTATTTTTTGCCATTAAAATTATTATTAGTTTTAGTATTAATAAATAATTGATGCTTTAACTAAATGCCTTAAACTCAATGAACCAATAATTAACTGACGAACTCACAGCTTCTAACCCTTTGTGCTGCTCATTCAACCTAAATATTTTCATATATGTACATATGAAAATGTATATGTATGTATGTATGTATGTATATACCGCATTATGCATAGAAAGCTGGACCATCCATTGCATATGCAATTATTGAAAGCTACCATTGATTTATTGTATGTATGTATGCATGTGTGCGGTAGCAAAAGCGCGAAAATGCCAACATTAACACATTAGCGCTATACAGGAAGTTCACGTGTGTTTTTGCGCTGTAGCTTCCGGTCTTGCAGCTTTTAGTTTAACGGCTTTTACCACTATTTACTTTGCATTGTTTTTCTCAATGTTTTTTTTTTGCTATTGCTCTTTCGTTACTTTTCAACGCAACACAAACGGTGTGAACGTCAAAATGTACCGCAAAGTGTGCTGATTCCGCTGTGTTGTTGTGGTTATGAAAATCTTTCGACATCTTCAGCTTGTACTATGCTACTTATTGCACATTTTGTTGCCACAACACGTACAATCCATTGTTACACAGCTAATGTGTGTTTGTATATACATACATATGTACATATATGAGTATATGTATATAAATACAATATATTAGCGCACAACTGTTAGCTGCTTAATTTTTCTTCGACCACTTGCTTGGCATGCGGTTGCCACATTTCTCGTCCAATACGATTTTATGTGCGCAATTTACATGCAACACGAGCGAAATTGTGGAAAAGCAAATATTTTTGTATATAATATATATGAATTTTTGTATGTATTATAATATATATTTATGTATGTACATTTTATAGTTAGCTTGTGGCAAGTGTGTAAGCTCATTACTGCGCTTAACTGCAATTAACTCTAATTTGCACAAAAGTGTGGAGAAAAGCGTGGCTTTGTTTGCTTAAAATCTCGTTTCACCGTCTGCGCGCTCTTAAGTATGATTTATTTACTACGCTTACTCTAATGTTATGAGTATAAAAATTGTCTGCATATATGTATGTATATATACAATACATACACATATTAAATATATAAGTATTTACGGCGTCTATTTACTTATGCGTGGTTAACCGCTGTGTTCCAGTTTATTGGCTGTCTCGGATTTTCACTTTTCAAATAAGCAAGGCAATTAATTGGAATTTTAATAAATTTTTCGCGTTAAAATGCGCCATAAATTAAGCAAAAAAAAAAAAAAACAATTGCAAATATGTAACAAAGCCAGTTGATGAATTTACGTGCGTGTTTGCGCAAATTTATTGGTAGCAAATACTTGTTTGAACCGTTGATTTATACTCATGGTGTTTGCATTGGCTAAATTGAAAGAAAACCGTTCATGCGTTAACAAACATATCAATATACACATACATATGTATGTATGCAGCTTGATTTGTTGTGCAACTGCATAGTGTTTCAAAGATGGCTAAGCTTTTTTATTATTAACTAAGCGGCAATTCGACCAGTTTATTCACTTATTACTTAATTAGTTGTTTTTTAATTTCCTGTATACAAAATTCCATACTATTTTACTAATATTACTACGATTTAAGCACGATATCTGCATATTAAATTATAACAATATTGAGCAGGGTATACGAGTTCAGTTGCCGCATGTTTGCATTTATGCGATTTATTCTCCCCAAAAAGCTTCACATAAAGAGTTACATGGGTTTCCTTGGGTAAACTACAGCCTTTTTCAACAGTTTTTTCTCATATAAAAAATTAAATATTTTATTAAAAATTTTTATTGTTACAAACATGCACTATTAACAACGAAATTTTGAAATTTTTGAGAAAAAAATATTTTAAACTCGGCCATTGCGACGCCATTTCCGATGACCCCTCAGAAAAAATATGCGCCCGTCTTGGCAGTATAACTCCTTGAAGGATCATCTAAAATGAAAAAATACGTGGACGAAGAAAAAAAACTGAAAACGAAATTTTCAGCAGATATTTTTCCAAAAAACTGAAAATTTCGCGACATTTTTTTTTTTGAAATAGTTGTAATCGAAAAAAAATCCTTCGACGACGTCTGTAAGAATTGTATCTCAAATACCTGAAAAAATTTCATGTAGATCGGTCGAGTAATTCTCAAGTAATCTTTCAAACCGACTTCAAAACCACAGTTTCGAGGAAAACGCGTTTAAAGACAGTGCACTTAGCCTAGTTAGCCTCGAGCGCACAAATTCTCAAGGCAGTATCTCCGAAACTATTGCACGGAACAACTTAATAGTTTAGGACAGTATTTTAGAAGTGTTCTTTAATTTAATAAGATAATAAAAATATTCCATTTTTTGAAACCCATGTAACCTCATAAGTCTGAACCGCCGATATTGGACCAATATAGTATCGTTCACTTTGTCCATGGAGTAGCATACAAGGTGAACGATACAAATCAAGTTCTTATATGGAAAACTTTGATAATTGACAATATATCTTCATGAAATTTGGTACAGATTATTGTCCAAAGTAAAAGTACAATGTCCGCACAAATTGTCCAGATCGAACCACTGCAGCGCAAAGCTGCCATACAAACCGGTCGATGAAGCTCAAGAGAAAGATCTTTTCATACCCATTTATTCTATAAAAAAAAGGAATTGTGAAGGGTATTTAGCTTCAGTGCAGCCGAAGTTAATGTTTTTTCTTGTCGTTTCTTTGCTTTAAAGGCAGTCGAATTACTTGTTTTACGATCACGGCGTTAATTAATGCAATTGGTTATGTGTAGTTATTTATCTCATTTTTTTAAATAAATGATTAAAATGTAAATGAGATGTCGTGAAGAAATTTATAATTATTAAATTTACGTGTAGTATGTAGCTATTAGATGCGCAACTAAGTTCCACCTGTTTGTCAATAGAAGGTTGCCGCAGCTAATAGTGATTGATTTTGATTTACTCAAAACGTGATAAACTTGACCCAGACATTTGAAAAAGAAACTGCGTTTACAAATTAAATTTGACTTAGACTTTTGGTTGGGTGAATATGTCCGAATTTTTGCCAAATATTCGTCATTAGTGGAAAGTGTCGATTCTATTCTTTCAGTAAAACAAATCGATGGCTAAAAGACATGAGGATCTTTAATAAGTTTACAAATATACTGTCTCAAATGAAACAACGTGCGTGGTTGCTTTCGATGCTTCAAAGACGTCGGTTTCGATATTAACGATCGTCTACCTGTAATAAGACCGCGGATTGGAGACGTTGCTCGATGCTGATCCGTGTCAAGTGAAAGAAGAGTTTGCTTCAGCATTGGAAGTCACCCACCAAGCCATTTCATATCGAAACTAGAAACTATGGTTCTTTATAAGCTCAGTACCAGGAGAGGCACGAAAAAGTGATTCTGCTGCGAGACAACGCCCAGCTTCACGTTGCCAAACCCGTCAAAAACCTACTTAGAAACGCTTAAATGGGTAGAACTACCGCACTCGCCATATTAGTCAGATATTACTTCGTCCGATTATTATTTCTTTCGGTTGTTGGCACATAATCTGGCTCGGAAGCAGCTCACAGGATGACATCGAAAAATGGTTTGATTCTTGGATAGCATCAGAAGGTAAACCGTTTTAGCTTAATGATGTTCGAGCTTTAGCCTTCGGCATCATCAGTGTGGTATATGTCACTTGCAGGCCACTGAAGACCCCCCTCTATTTCGTTAGATTTTTCTTATTAAGTGGTTTACATCTCCGCTTTTGCTTTTTGCTGTGAATTTCTGGATAATCCTCTAGTTTGCTTCACTCTGCAGCATGACGCTGATTAAATTGTCCGCGTTTAGTGGGCTAATCAGGTCTTCTACGCCGGTGTGTTCGTTGCCATCGTACACAAAATAACAGCAGGGTTGTGTAAAAATCGACTTATCCAAATATACGGCTTGTCCATAAGCTTAGATCCTTTATTATCGGATGTTTTCTTCCCACAACTTTTTCTTTTCAGTCTCACTCCTAGATAGTTTACTGCTTTGTGTCCGTTGTCGTTTGTATACTTATTTCGAAAACTATGTGCCAATTTATTAGCGAAATAGCTCTGTATTTTTCGTAGCGAGCTGGAGGTTGTGTGAGTCGAGCCATGCTTACGTCTTCGCACTTATACTGTGTCTCTTAAAGTAATTACTGCAGCAATGCAATCCGTGTAGCTAATTAAGTACGTTTCCTCTGGGATTTCAAGTTTTAGTATAGCGTCGTGGCTGATGTTCCAAAAGTCTGGGCCTAGAATGGATCCCTGTGCTGTTCCTGACGTGACCGCTATCTGTGGTGATCCCTCCCTAATTTGGTACAGCTCTGAGGTAGTTGGGGATTATAAGACTTTTTTTTCGAGAGCATCGATCATATCCACCCATCTAGCGCTATTGAAGGCGTTTCGGTCATCTATAATCGCCAGCAAACATTAGTCTTTTGTCTTTATGCCATCTAAATTGTGTGACTTCTACCCTTTCAATTACGCATTTTATAGCTTTTAGAGTTGTGTACTTTAAAAGTCCTAGATATACTTATGTATATAGGAGATGATAGATGCATATCAAATTTCACACTAGCATAAAAACCGATCACCAATCTAGGAAACAATTTCTTATCAAGCCGGTGCCCGGATAAAATTGACCAGTCCGATTCAATTTTGATCAAATGGTAAACTCAGCGTAGAAATATTTTCGAAGAAGCTCAACTACTGAAAACCGAATAAAGCCTTTCTAAACTTTGGAATGTGATTTGAAATGATAAAAATTAATATATTTTATTTAATAAATTTTTTTTTTTAAATTCCTTCATTTATAAATTTGTGTATGTTGATTCATTAATCGCCATTGCCTTTAAACTATTAATAGCTGTATTGCTTGCTCATTACTCTGCATTCATTTATAGCAAATCGCATAATTTAGCATCTAATAGGCCGTATTAGTGGTCTATAGACAGGCAAATGGTTTACGAAAGGAAAGGAAAATCAGAAGTGAAGTAATTACAAGAAAAATATAAATAAATTGTTTTCAAACATGAAACAGACATTCACTGCACTTGTTGTTGCTTTTTCAGCCGCCACAAATGAAAGTTTTAATTAGCTGGACCTGAGAAGCGCCAAATGATGCCGACAGCCAATTTTTTGCTTTTCATAATAATTAAGTTAATTAATCATGCTTTTATGCTGTTGCGCCAATTGCAAGAGTTCGACTCGATTTTACTTTGACGCTTTCCACTGCAAGTTGCTTTAAATGCCATGCAACTCAGTCTCTCACACAAATACTTATACATAACTACAAACACAACTAACTGCTCTCATCATTTACAGTTGCAGTGACGTGACAAATCAATGACATCATTGTCAACGGCAACGGCAACGACAGCGACAGCCACGACGCTTGTCGAAACGTCATGTGTTGCAACAACGACCGACGCGGGAGGGGGCCTGAGCGACAAGATGGCGGAGGCAGAGGGAGCGGCAAAGCAAGCGGTGATAAGTAACAATAACCCAATAACCGATATTGTGAAAGAAACTAATGCAATGACGGTTGTAGCAACAAATGGTACAACAACAACAACAACAGCAGCAAACACACCTAGCATTGTAGTGGCTGCCGTGAATGATGTAGCAACCAAGCAATTGCCTTCAGGGGCAACAACAACACAACTCTCTACGAATACGAGTAAAATACCACACTTGCAGCAACCGCAACAACAACAACAGCAGCAGCAACATTCGCCACAGCACTCACATGGCAGAGAATTGAAACAGTTATTGCACTCAACCGATCCACTACGCCGTTCCGCTTCATTACGCATGCGCGGCTCAAAATCAAATCTATTAAACAGCACTGAGCATTATGTGGAAATGGAACGTAGCACGCGCCACCTGAGCAATATGCCGAGCACTACGGCCAGCCGTTACAACCACCCACTCACAGGAGTGCTTGAACCACACCAACTGCAACAACAAAAACAACTATATGAGCGCCACGCCACACACGCAGCCGGTTCGCATGGGGGTGCAGCAGCAGCAGCAGCAACGGCAACGGCAATGCGTCGCAAGGCCACACTTTTGTTTGGTTCGGCGGTGTCCACGCAAACACCCGCTGTCACAGTTGGCAATCTGACGCGTTCGCAATCGCTGCGTCGCAGTTACCTAAATTACAATTATAATTCGCAACAAAAATCGGTCAAAACGGATGCAATCAAGGATCAAGGCACTGGAGGCGGCTCATTTGTTGACTCTGGCGCAGGCACTGAGGCAGCCATTAATGGCACTGCAGTAGTGGATCATGTGGATACGCAGCATGAGCTACAGACGAATGGTGTTGGTGAAAACTGTGCCGTCCCAAATGGTTTTATGCAAAGCAATGACATAATGTACAAAGGTGATGGTGTTGGCGAGCAGCGCAGGATTGACCGGGATATGCAGAGAATGGTGAGTGAATAGCTTTCAGTTTAATTAAAATATTTTGCGTTTCTTGTCTTAAAAACAAATTTATTTGCAAATCTTTTAAATGTGCTTAAGCAGCTTGGAAAGGGATACGTTATGAGATTGGGAGTTACGAGTTCTATTGATTTTCTGACACCAGTGTCGAAAGATTTTGTAAGCGCATATACTATTCTTACCTACGCTCCCTTACAGCGGAGATATAATACATATATACATATAAAAACAGTTTTCATTTTGCCATATGGTTGTAAAAGACTCGCTAAATATGTTAAAAAAATTAGTTTGGCTAGTCGTAATACTAGATATGAAATTGATAGTGTTTTTCGCTGTTTTTAGGTCATAGGAGAATGAGTTTGAGAGCCAAAACGGCTTGTGCTGTTTGTTTGTAGCTTTGTTGATATTTAAGAATATTTAGATATTTGTGTGCGAACTCCTTAGAGCTTAACGACCTCTCAGAGTTGTATTTAACATCGTTTTGGTTTTTACATTCTACGAATTCTACACCAACACCAATAAAAGATTACAGTGCATACAATTAATATTCTAATATTGTAACTGAAAACGCAAAATAACGTAACTTCACTTTTCAGGCGAAGAAAAACCGATATGGCAGTCGATAAAGTCTTTTCGTATTTCTAATAAATCTTCAACTTATTTTTTTAAATATGTCCACTTTTTGCTATTTTTGCTAGAGGCATTATTCCATCAGTGCAAAACTTTCATCAGTGTAAATCGAAATATCGAAATTTCCAGAACGAAAGCGAGCGAACCATTGTTGTGCTGCACGAACTGATACAGCGTCGTCTACGTAAACTTCACAAATTTCAATGGTGGCTTGCGTGGCATTCTCCCTTTTTTTATACAAAAATTGCAAAATATAGCAATTTGTTCATTATTTTCACTCATTTTTGAACAGCTGTAACTTTTTTCTAACTTCCCCCAATTTTATATTTTTTGGTTAAATGAAGCTGAAAATCTCACCTTTCCAACACTATATCGTATGATACAATGTGATTGGTAGCACTGGAGATATGTGACCGCAACGACGTCTATTGACCAAATACGAAAAGACTTTTTCGACTACCCGATAGATTGGTTATATCTATGAACGGAAGCTTAGAATTTTACAATATTACATACATATATTAACTGAATTTCGAAGTTTTTGATTATACGTTGTTTTGCATTTCAAGTGACGATATACAGTTTTGATTTATACAAATTTTACTAAGAATTTATTTAATTTTAATTTAGTTGTGTTTGTTAATTTAATAAATATGTAGAAACAAAACTTACTAATTTTAGTAACTAAATGGCCAAAATATATATTTCATATATATTTATATAATTTACCAGCGCAATTTCGATTTAAATATGCCAGCTCCATGTTTCCTGCTTCCGATTTGCTTAACTTTTTCCAGTACAGAACATAACTGTAAATGCCATGCATTAAAGCATGAAGTACTAAGTCGAACATATATGTATATGTAAAATAGTCGAATTAATTACTACTTCTCGTCATATTTCTTAAAATATGAAGTAAATATTAGAAGAAAATAACATATGTATGTTAAAAAAGATCAATGAATATAAATTTAAGTCAAATGAAAATATCTTCGCAATGTATAAGACTTCTAAACTTCCAATTAACACCATTTATCTTCAATTCGTTAAACTTTGGAGAGTAGTGAGAGAGAGTTCTATCGAACAAGCAACTGGTATAAGTCTCATAAACTGGCATAATTAGTAGAAAGAAATAAAAAATAGTGTCTGAAACAAACAGCTGCTAAAATTTACATAAAGAGGTATAATCAAATAAATATAGCAGTTATACCAGTTTAATGATACTCTAATAAGAGCTCAGAACTTAAATTAACAAGTCGAATCCGAATTAATCATCTTCAAACATAATTTATTTTCAATTCGTTAAACTTTGGAGAGTAGCGTATCGAACAAGCAACTGGTATAAGTCACATAAACTGGCATAATTAAATTGATAGTAGTATTTCGAACAAGCAACTGGTATAAGTCACATATATTTTTATAATTAAATTGATAGTAGTATTTCGAACAAGCAACTGGTATAAGTCGCATAAACTGGTATAATCAAACAAATATAACAGATATACCACTTTAATGATTCTCTAATAAGAGCGCAGAACTCAAATTAACAAACCGAATCCGATTTAATTACCATCAAACATTATTTATCTTCAATTCGTTAAGCTTTGGAGAGTAGCGTATCGAACAAAAATGGTATAAGTCACATAAACTGGTATAATCAAATAAATATAGCAGTTATATCACTTTAATGATTTTCTAATAAGAGTGAAGAACTCAAGTTAACAAGCAGAGAAGTGCTGAATCGAACATGGCTGTTGGTTATGCTCATAGAATACTCCCTAGATTTTTTATTTGGATTCAAGGAGTGGAAACGACCTTTCTGTAGTAGGTGTAGGAATTTAAAATATGGAAAATATACAATCTGAGATACTATTTCTTCAAAATTTGAGATATTATATAATATTTATATACTTTGGTAAATGACTGTAGCTTCCACAGAAATTTTGCTATAAGTAGCAGCTGTTCTTACATCACCTTGTCCAAAACAACAGTAATTTTCATAGCTATAGCTTCTTAAATAAAGCTTCAGTAGAAGCCGAATAAACGACAAAACTCCCTATAGCCACACCACCCCATACTATAAGCTTTAAGAGAAAAAAACAACTACAAATTTATTATCTGTTTGTAAACATGGAACTTCAACTGGATACAAATAATACTCATACTGCTGTGTGCTGTTACTTCCGGTGAAATGCGAAGAGCTTGCCACCACCAAGTTGGGCGCTCAGCTTTCACATTTTCTCTCTCTCAGTTCTGTGCGCTCACAGGTCTTTGCAATATTTTTAAGGGTGCTGGTTTTGTTGATATTTTCGAAAACATAAACCCACAAACTTTGGAAAATTGTAATATGTTTGTATATACATATATAGAAAGAAAGAGAGAGCGAAAATGGTGAGAAGAAGCACAAAATGCCACTCACAAACTGAGTGTTTCAGCAATTCCTGGCATTCCTTTGATTGTGGCGCTTGGCGCTTGTGGTGCACAAATCTCAGGTGCTTACTTAGTTGATTTTCTGTTTTGGCGTGGTGCAAGTGTCAAGTTCCAAAAAAAATAATAAATAAATTGCTAATAAGTGTTGTTAAGATTTTCAAATGTCTAAACTTGTATTAATTTTTATTTTTTGCATTTAATTTATTTTGTATTTTCGGCGCTAATACACACGGTTGCATTTTAAAAATGTTATTGCGCGAAGTTAATATCAAGGATTCAATATAATCGATGGTAAATTGTGACAAGTTTTCAGTAGAAATTTTTTTTTTAATTTAAGATAACAAATAGAGGCAATAGAATATGTTAGTTTTGTTTTTGTTTACTGAAAAATAGAAACTAATAGCAGAAAATAGCTGTATACAGTCAATAGTTAGAATTTGATGGTTTGGCATGTGTCCTTACCATACAAAGTATGTATGTATATTCTCACACAAACACCTTTCAATCAATCTCTTACTTCCGTTTTCGCTGCTGAGTATCCTGCATATCGATTTACTTACCACATAAAAAAATTACCGTTATATTTACTTGTACATCTGTATTTCTCATTAAAATATGCCATCACAACATTGCCTATAAATGATAAAATTGTAAACGCTCATTCTTTAAATATTATCAAGTGATTCTTGTCATTTAGCGCCCCGAACTAATTTGTAACGGAATTTATAGTTTCGTTCCCTTAATGGACTTTTATTGCAATACTGGCAGCATGCCAAATCACAAAAACCTTGCAGGATAATAACGAGCGTCCTCACGACAAATTGGCTGGCAAGTTTTAGCGCACTAGCACATACATACATACATCTATACACAGTTGTTTGCATTCATTTAAAACATTGCAATCAATGGTTCTCATTTCCACCGCTTTCCATTTCACAAAAGTAAGATAAGTTTGTGTTAATTGAAAATATTTTCCTTAGTTACTTTCTTTTTCATATTTTTTCTATATTTATTTACGCGCCTATTGATGTATAGGTGTGTGTGTAGGTGCACGCTATAAAGTTGTCATTAGTTTTTATATCGATTTTCTGTACTGTGAGCATTCAATTATTTGCCCACACACGTGTACAAGTGCTTTATGTGCGCAAGCACACTTGATGCTCCTCCATACCTTTCCGGCCGTTAGCGCAACTATTCAGGCTACCTTCTAATAAAGACTCGTTTCGCGCTGTCAAGTGTTGTAGTAATTGCATAATTTAATATCTGCACTCAAAAGACTAGGCAGCATTTCTGGCCGCTTGGTTGGGCTTGTTCTATGGATGAAAAAGGAATTGACATATGCACTATACACATTTTATACATACAAACATGAATATGAACCTCTGAATTGAGTCTGTAGGAAATTTTAACAAAATTAAAAATTTAAGCACGGAGAATTTTAAACATTTAGACACCCCCTTTATAGTGAATTCACTGGGGAAACCTCTTTTGTTTGGGTTTATGTAATTTTATTTAAAAAATTCATTAAGTGGGGTTTTAATTTCCCATTCTTCCATTTTTCATTTTCAACAAAATTTTCCCTTGATATTAAGGGGAATTGAAAATCGGTAATTACTCCTCATCTTCACTAAGCTTCTGATTAAGTTAATGGAAGATAAACTTAAACAAATTTGGGAAATTTAAGTATCTGCCAATTCTTTCTGTTTTGATCACCATGTCTTTTATTGAGGCTTAGAATCCATTTCGTAAAAATCTCACTCTTCATCCATGCTCTTTTCGGATGCTCGGATTCTTACCCTTTTCCCGATTATAAACAATTTAAGCTTTTCTGATACCGCCATGTTGTTTTCCCACCGGGAAATTATTCTCGTCCTGCTTTGTTTTTCCTCTACTTGCCTGAAATACAGGGTGTCCTTGTGCTTCAGCAAAATCTTTAGCCTTTAGCTTTAATAGTAATCACGATAAAGGAAGATTCTTACTATGTGAAACGGCCGTACATTACGGCACTGTTTTCAGTACGCAGTGTGCGTTTGGTTCTTAACACCAGAAGTGCAAGAGAAAACATATTTTAAAAAATTCGCTAAATGGAGACAAGAACTTATGAGGCTTGAAATTCTAGCTGTAAAATTTGTTCATTATATAGAAGACTTCACTGTATAGAAATTCATACACCAAAAGTAGAAGGAAAAATCTGTACCTTCGAAATTAAGGGGTTAGGGGTAGTTAGAACTTTCAAAAAATTATTATTTTTTTTTTTTCATTTTCGTTAAGTGTAATATATTAAAAATATTCTCTGAAAATTTCAGTTGATCCGATAATTAGTTTTTGAGTTATTTAAAAAATAACAAAGAGAGCTCGGGCCCTTCAAAGCAAAAAGGCAAACTTTAAACACGTTTTTCTCAAAAATATGTTTTTTAAAATGGTGACAACTGTAACTCGAAAACCGTTCAGTAGATTTCAATGAAATTTATACAGCTTTTAGAATACATAATAAACTCGGGCCTGTTCAAAAATTTTTTTTTTTCAAAAATTTCGATTTTTTAAGACCAATTTGATTTTTTTCCCCCAAAAATTTAGAAAAAAATTTCCCGAGGCCGTCATTTTTTTTTTAAATTTTTTAAAAAAGGCAACTTGCAACACCAAATTTGACATGAAAAATTTTTATCCAAGGCAGCGCCACAATCTCTGAACCACTAATAACTTTTTTAGCTAAAAGCTATTATTCAAACCGACTGATTAAATTCAAGGTAAAGATATTTATAAAATTTTATGTTTTTTTTGGCTTATATTTGAAAAAAGAATTACAGAATAATTTCAAAATTTAATTCGGCAACTCCTTCAACTACCTCAAAAAACTTGATGGTCGGACACTGTTCTTAAGTCATTTTTTTTTAAACGTAATAGAAAATACAATTAGTTCCTTACTAACTCTCTTTTTATTTGTATTGAAGTAAGCTCAGAGCTAACTGATGAGTTATTTGACTTTTTGATGTTAAAAATTAGGCCGAGCTTTACCGTCCTGCTGTTACTGCATTTTTATGACCAAAAATCAAGAAAATCTATGATATAATATCAATTTTCGATATACTACTGTGCCCAGAAAATAAGATGACATTGTATTTATTTTGAAAATTCTTTATTCCAAATCAATTTCATCCCCTTCAAAGTAATCCCCTCCCGATGCAATGCACTTATGCCAACGGATTTTCCGTTCACGGCCGGCTTGGAACTCACTATACCACTTGTAAACATTTTTTTTAGACATAGACTCATCACCAAAGGCTTTCTGCACCATCCTCAACGTATCCGCAGCAGAAAATTGTTTCCGTAAACAAAATTTAATGCAAATTTTTTGCTCAACAAATTTCGACATTGCAAAAAACGAAAAACTCACTTTTAGCAGCTCACAAAACGACACGTATCTCAGACACTAATGAATATTTTGACATAAAATTTGACATAAATATGACTGACAGTACTACCAACCTAAAAAAAAAATAATTCTCCAAATCCTTTGACGCGCGCAGTTTAAATTCAAATGTCACCTTATTTTTTGAACACAGTAGTATTTTGAAATAACGAGAGCATCCATCTTTAATAACCTCCTCCAAATCCTATAAATAAAGCTTTGTATATACTTAATAACTTCCTATTTCCTACAGGGCAGTAGCAAGTAAGCCAAGCACACTTTTGCAGGCACATACATATGTATTGTATGTGCTTACATTTGTGCAAAGAAAAGCCTATTTTTATGGCAGGTAAAGTGTCACTCATTCAGGTTTTTTGACACGACCACATTTTCAAAGGTTCTTTTTTCTTTCGCTTTCATATTTTGCAACACAATTCGCATGAAATGTTTGCAAGCACATACATACATACATACATATGTATATACATAGAACTAATGACTTTGCATACAAGAAGCTGGTAGTACTTTCATATGTATTTGCCTATTCATACCTTAGTAATTTATGTAGTATTTTTTCGTCGCATAGCTGCATAGGTTCTCACGTCTTTTTTCGCTTTTCTATATCTACAGTTATATCTACACTCGTAAGTGTGCCAATATGGTTGAAAAAGTTCTGCACTAAAACATATTAACCTACTTTTTATTTAAAACTAAATACCAACATAAAAATTATTCATATGTATGGTACGTTAGGTATTCATCTGGTATGAGCAACTTTAATACTGGTCGTCAATATTTGTGACAATTTAATATTCATGTATGTATGTATATGTAATATATGCATATAAATATGTGTGCTACGTATAGTTATATTCATGTAAACATAGCCTACAAACCGTGGTTTTAAGCCAAATCAGCTCCATTTTAATTTCTTGATTTCTGGCCATAAAAATGCAGAGACAGCAGGTCAAGCAAATACATATACTCAAACATACATAGATAGTATAGAATGTGTGTTTGTCATTCTTAAGAAAGATAATCAAATTTCCACGAATCGTTCCCATGAAGTTGCATTAATATAGACCTAAAGTTAAAAGTATAATGAATTTCATCAAAGAAATTATAATCCCATCAATTCGAATTTTTTCATTCAGGACTAAATTCAAGTAAATAATAATAAATGTAAATGCTTCTAGATTAACCGGGCCACAATTGTGTAAATTACGAAATATTTGAAATGATTTTGTTCAGAAGTCATTTCTTCAATCATCTCAATCATCTTCATCATCAACAAAAACAAAAGGACCGGAATGTTGCCTTTACTCACAAAATAAAACCTAGTGATTCGAAACCCATCTCCTTATTTTAATGACGGTACCCCTAGTCATCCAGAGAACATAAACGACTATATTAATTATTCATCGAATTGTTCATAATTTAATCAAATAGTCAAACTTAACGTTCTCTCTAATCGCTCAAGTCTTCTCAAATAATTTATACTGCTCGTCGTATACTTCATTGATCCTATACCGAATTTGTCATCCGAGTCCAGATAGCTATACCATCTGATGAAATGACCTGGATTTCCACGTATTTTAATCTACTTCTTTCCTCATGAGCATTTCACTGCTTAAACCAATTTTCCACACACCAAAGCCCTGGCTGGGATGGCATTCACTACTAGTACTTTCAGCGAATTTTGGTTCTTTCGATTTTGGTTAATTTTTGGAGCACTATTTGCTAGACGTATGTTTGTGCTTATGACGTCCAAATTATATTCACTAACTTTCCTATCGACACCAGTAATAATGAAGGGTTCTCAGCTGCTTTATTAGGTACATATCTCTTTTGCGATCTTTATCCGATCTCGTTTTTGCAAAGACTCAGGTATTTTGGTTCCAGTGGCTCCCATAATAGATGTTGATATGCTTTGTTATATCTCTGAAGACAAAACGGTGATTTTCACGCACTGTTTCTTTAACTTTTTCGATTTTATCGTCATTAATGTCTTCATGACTTTTATTAAAAGCTTTGTGGCACTCAAATACCAGTGTTTGTGACAAAGTAGACATCCCAAATCATTATTCGCTAAGATTTTCAATTCGAAAAGTTCAAGTAAACTTCTAATTTTTTTCATGGTAAAAATCGGCAAACAAACTTTTTGCGTGGTAAAAACACAGATGCCAAACAAACATTATTTGACATATGGAAATCAAATTCAACACTAACATAAAAATATTTAATTGGTCAGTCCGGGTCAAATTTGATCAGACGTTGTAATATGCTTTATCCCGAAATTCCGGTTGTTTAGAAGTTAATCATGTTTTGCTTCTTCTTAAAATTTTTGAAATGTGCCAGTCCGGGTCAAATTTGATCAGACGTTGTAATATGCTTTATCCTGAAATTCCGGTTGTTTAGAAGTTAAGCATGTTTTGCTTCTTCTTAAAATGTTTAAAATGTGCAAGTCCGGGTCAAATTTGATCAGATAGTATAATATGGTTTATATTGAAATAACGCTTGTTTAGACGTTAATCATGTTTTACCTTCTTCTTAAAAATATTTAAATGGGTCAGTCCGGGTTAAATTTGATCATATGGTATAAAATGTTTTATACTGAAATTACACTTGTTAAGGCGTTAATCATGTATTTTCTTCTTCTTAGTAGTATTAGTCCAACAAATGAAAATAAATCTAGTAGAAGTAAACCCTTCCACATTGCTATGATTAAGACTTTCCATGTAACTGGAGCACATAAATAATCATGCAAAATTAGCTAAATGTCGCGGTGTCTAAATTACAATCTGCAAAGGCATACGAGCTTTGTTGGAAGACATAAAGTTTGGGTAGTTTTTGAGACAAGTCCACTAATGGCCACGAAAGAGCGTTAGCGTTAGAAGACACCACAAGAAAGGCGTTGATAAAAATTAAATAATTATGGAGGAAATTGCAGGTTTATGCGGTTGAAAGGTGTTGTGGTTAAACGGTGATGGACTAAGCACAGACCGTCGAGCCAATCAAGTGCACAAGAGCAGTAGTAGTTGTTGTTGTTTGCCTTTCGGTCACACGCTGCAAAACGGGAACACTAATTTGCTAATCCAAAGTTTTACAATTTCGCTTGTGCATCCATTCATCAGTTTAACTTTTATCTAACTGCCGTCCGTCCGCGCGGCCGGCTGTGGCATGGTCCAGCTTATCGGCACATCCATCACTCGAGCAGAAAATTGACCACAACTATTTATGTTACAGCTATTAAAATGAGCTCGCCGACACTGTTTTGTAGCACTTGATTTTCTTTTATTTCTAATTACATATTTACGAACTTTTTTTGTTTATATTTTTTTTTTCGGTACGATAATCACTTAATAGTGCTCAGGTTTGAGCTTTAGTAGCAGACGTAATTTTACGACTTCAGTGCGCTGCGAATGATGCGATTCATGTGGTTATTTCTCAATTTACAGTTTGCCGCAGCATCGGCAAAACCAAAAAAAAGATATTAAATTAAAAAACAAAAAAAAAAAAAACGAACTTCGCTCGAGTGGTTTGCGCGGTTCGCGGTGGCTGCGGCACGCAAACATTGAATACCTAATTTCGCTGTCTGTTTTGCTTTACGATTACCATTTTAAGCAACATTAAGCATTGCAAGCATTCTGCGCAGCTTGCAGCAGTAATTCATCAGCGGCGAGTAACTAAATAGTTCGTCATAAACATTGTGAGTAGAGCGCGGCTGTAGTGGTCGCTGCCACTTATACCCAGTACGCGCCGGTTACCTTCACATTTTGTGAAAACAAAAAAAAAATTATGAAAAAAGAATAACAACAAATTGCAAGCCAATCGACCGCTTAGTAGTAATTAACCACAAAAATAGCAACAACAGCAAGCACACACTATCAAAATCAACACAATTTAGCTGGTAATACATGAATAGAAAGTATTGAAAACATTAATTTGTTAGTACACATCTACATACATACGTACAAATCATAAAAGAAAAATTAAAAATATTGTAGCTTTGCGCACGTTTGTTTGTGTTTTTGCGCGCTGCCCATTGTCCGCTGGGCGTCGAATGCGCTCACTGCCCGAAAACTAATTTTTCACTTTAATAACATTTCAACCTTTCTCCACGCCGCACACACAGTCTTTGAATCTGAACGGTAGTGGCGGCGAACGTTCGACAACAACGACAACGAAATCTACAGTAGGGGCAGCAACAGCAGCAGCAGGTACACCAACTGGAAGCGGAAGCGTCGGCAATAGGATAACGGCAAACACCGCATCCACACCGAAAACGCCAAATAACGTTAGAGTCGGCACGCGTTACGTTAAATCTTCACCGACTGCTGCACAGGAGACGAAATTAACGCCAAAGACACCGCCCGTCACACCGGATTCGCCGTGCACGTACCTGGACGATGATTTAGATTCGATGTATTCGTTTGCGACTACAACTTCCGGCCGTTCGACTATGTCCTGTGAGCATCCTTATGTAGCACGGTAAGTCTAAACACCTTTTGTATATTTAAGTAATGTACCTAACGTCTCTCCTGTCATCCACAGTAATGGCACTACGTTTAGCGGCCGCAAGATGAAATACGTTGTACATTGCTCCAACTACGCAGGTCAGGTGGGACCCGATTATTTAACGCCTACACAACGTGCTTCACGTCAGATACGTCGCCTCAAGGAGTTACTATGTATGGCGCGGCAAGATCTCGAGCAAAAAGATTCGGAGATATTACGCCTCACACGTGAAGTTGTCGAGTTGCGTCTGTTCAAAGCCTCGTTGAGCTCACCTGAAGAGCGTTCTGCCTCGAGCGATGCCGTTACCGTACGCGAAGCTGAACTAAAGACATCACAGGATGTTTCGCCGATTGTTGATATGGTCGATGATGCGACCAAATCGAGTCCACGTCATATACCCAATCAACATTTGCATCATCATCATGCACATAGCCAGCATTTGCATCACACACAACCGCTGACGTCGGAAATGCAAAGTTCCTTTGCCGATTCGGGTCATTTCGAAGATTTGTCGGTACATTCGAAGGATTCTTATGTTGCCCATACACAGGATATTGCGTGTGGTAGTGACGAGGCAATTGTCGCCGTCGACAGTAAATGTCACGATGAGACCTGTGCTGCTGGTGGTGGTGACACCGAAGAAGACTACACAGCCACCATTAAGAACTACGAGTTGCAGCGTCAGGAGCTTATACGCATGTATGAACAGAAAATCGAAGAGTTGATTCGCACACAAGATGGTGCCAGCAGCGAGATGAAACGTTCACACAATGACAAAGTGGAGGCATTATTGCAGAAATTGGCGGAGTGTAATACACGTTATGCCGACATTGTACCCGACTATGAGCACGCCAAAGAACGTATACGTGAGTTGGAGAAACAGTTGGAGGATTTGCAACGCAAATTGGCCGAACATGAGGATAAGCAGAACAAAATGTATTTGCATATGTACCAGAAGGGACAGGAAGCAGAGCGTATTTCTCGCGCTGATCAGGTGAGCTGTTGACGGATGTGGGGTTAGATATTTTGGAAAGCCAGAATAAATGTGGGAACACTTTCAGGTTTAACGTAGATACTAGAAAGAGGGTTTTGTTCCGAGCTAGATTTGATCCAGGATTCACAGAGATAGTAGTTCAGTTTAAAAGATTTAAACCTTTTCATAAAAATTGCTTTTGAACATCTCTTCTTTTGAGATTTAGAAGCATTTCAACGCGATAAGGATTTTACTCATCCTATACGGGGTTTTTCCAAATTTTGAACCCTTATTTAAGAAAAACGTGAAAAATAGAATAGTATTTTCCAATCTTCTGGCAATTTGTGGATTTTATCCAAATAGCACTACATCGGCTAAGAATGAATCAAGCCAATTTTTGATACCCTCTTCTGCTGTAAACCGTATTGAGTGAGGTTACTCTGCTTCGCTTCGAAAAAATGGTAAAGAAGATGTAAGGTTTGTGCTACAAGTCGAGTGCGGAAAAACTTCCAAACTGCTTTTGCCAATTATTTTTTAACCGGTCTTGCAATGTGAAGCCGAGCTTTGTCATTATGGAAAGTTATTGCCTCGTGTCTAATCGTTAATTATAAGTTTTTTTCGGCAATCGTTCGCATTAATTCGATGAGTTGTTGCCGGTAGTGATCCCCAATAATGGTTTCATAGTTTTGAAACTCAAACTAGAGAACAGTATCTTAGTATTTAGCCTGGTCGTCGATTTGCTGTTTTTTTTTTGAAGTTTAGTGCTCTCGTAACGGATCCATTTTTCATCTCCAGTCGCAATCCGATGCAAAACGACTTCTTTTTGTAGTGTTCAAGCAGCATTTCTGACAAGCCAAATCGTCTTTCTACGTCTCTTGGGTTCTAGTAACATTCAAATTATTCAGTTTTGAATGTATTCAGCTGCTTTTAAACGTTTTAAAATTGCTGCTTAAGTGACTTCCGAAAAGTCTGCAAGCTCTTTTTGTGTTTGGCAACAACTTTCAAGGGGTAAAACTTCCAGTTCCTTAGTTTCAATCTTTTTTTTTTGGCGCCGAGGCTGTTCTTCGGTACTGTGTACTGTCCCACTGGCTTGCTGTACCGTCTTTTACTATGTATACTTATATTACTTAAATGTGAATACTAACGGTAGTTTTTTTTCTAACATCTATTTCATCTAACGGCAGGCTCTCGAACTAGCTTATCGAGCACCGGATAACAAGGTGTCCATCAATGAATTGTTGCATCAGTTGCAGAGTACACAAGATGAATTGGAAAATATACGCGTAAGATTTTTCAAAATATTCTTCATACTATTTTCAATATTATTTTGCATACTACATTTTATTGCATTGTGATTCTTAAGTGTTTTTCGTGTGTTGCATATATTTATATCACTATACAACTGTACTTACATACATATGTAACGGTATATGTATTACGAGTTGCGTTCGACACTTTGCATTACATTCGTAGGTGAATACGAGTAATTCGTTGGCTTTTATGTTAATTTTTTAATGTGATTGATGTCTGCCTAGCAGAGCAACTGTTGCATGGTGGCAATTTAGCAGCAATAGAAAATTCATAGCTCATAAAAAATCATAAATAACATTTTCATAATAAGCATAACAGAAAACTTAATTAATTTTTTTATGATTGCTGAGTGTTTTTGACTTATTTATTAACATTTTATTTTGATTTGCGTGAACCACCAGCATAAATAACATCATTTCATTTGAATTAACATAAACATTTGTTTGAGTTAATTTGTTTGCAAGCAAATTTTATTATTCAATCAAATGCATAACGAAGCGAATGCAAAAATTATTTTTAGTTGTTAGTTTTAAAAATTTTATATGGTTTGTAGTTTAGAAAAAAAAAATAATAATAAAAAATTAAAAGCAGTTTATGGCAACAAGTAACAGTTTAAATTTTTATATACATATTGCGTTTTAGTATATAATATTTACTAAGCATAATATTATTGTATTTATTAATCTCTAATAGTGCAATTTTTCTGCAATTATTTAGTTTTATTGTGTTAAAAGTATGCATATTTCATTATTTATTCATGTTTAAATGTTTGTGCTTCTAATTTTTACTATATTTGCACAATGATTTTCTGATTTCAATTAAAATTTTGACAGTTTGCTGCAAAGCGTTGTATACAAATTTGTTTCATTTAATTGGAGAGAGAAATATTTAATTAGAGGTTTTTTTAATAAAGCGTATTTCATGTATATAGCGTTAAAAAAAGCTGATAAAATGTATTTTTGTAAAATTATTAAATTTAAATCAAGAAGTATGCCTCAAATGCTGTTTTAAAAATGTAATTGCACATATAAATTAAATAAAAATTTTAGGTTATTTTTATTGGAGGTTAGGTTTTCATAAAACAATATTTGGGTCATGTTTCTAATATAATAAATTTTATTATTATGAAGTTTGCATAGGTAAAGCAAAATAATTAAAAATACATGTAAATAGAGATCCTTGATCATTTTGTATTTGAGGTTATGAAATTTTAAAAATGTATGCTGCAATTTTATAGTTAAATAATATTATTTTTTTATCACCCAGTGCTCAGTTCAAAATATAAAATTTTTAAATATGTTTTTATATGAGGTTAGGAATTTTTAAAAATGTTTGCTGCAAATTTATTGCATTAATATTTATTAATAATATTTTCTTATTTCGCAGTTGTCACTTCTAAATAGAAATTTTTGAAATATTTTTTTAGATATTTATTTAAGAAACATTTTTTTTTTTTTATTTGAGGTTAAAAATTTTAAAAAATGTTTGCTGTTATTTTATTGTTAGATAATAATGTTTTTTTGTTACGCAGTTCTCAGTTCTAAATAGAAATTTTGGAAATAATTTTTTATATTCGAGGTTAGGGATTTTTCGATAAATGTTTGTTGCAAATTTATTGCTTAATAATAATATTTTCTTACTACGCAGTTCTCAGTTCTAAATAGAAATTTTTGAAATATTTTTTTTAGATATTTATTTAAATTTTTTTTTTTTTATTTGAGGTTAGTAATTTTTGTAAAATGTTTGCTGCAAATTTATTGTTAAATAATATTATTTTTTTATCACCCAGTGCTCAGTTCAAAATATAAAATTTTGAAATATTTTTGAGGTTAGGAATTTTTAAAAAATGTTTGCTATTAATTTATTGTTAAATAATAATAATAATATTTTTTTTATTACGCAGTTTTCAGTTCTTAACATAAATTTTTGAAATATATTTTAGATATTTTTATATTTGAGGTTAGGAATTTTTCAAAAAAATGTTTGCTGCATATTTTTTGTTAAATAATAATATTTCACTGTCCTAAGTTCTAAATAGATATTTTTTGAGAAATATTTTTTATATTTGAGGTTAGGAATTTTTAATACTGGATTTGCCGCGTATTTCTTAAAAAACAAAAATAAATAAATTAGAAATAGACACCTTTGAAATACAATTTTGTTGTTTTTTTTTTGTTTGAGCTTAGTAATAAAAAAAATCTGGAATTTTATTGCTAAATAATAATATTTTCTTATTTCGCAGTTGTCACTTTTTTAGAAATTTTTGAAATATATTTTAGATATTTTTTATACTTGAGGTTAGAAATTCGTAAAAAATAGTTATTAAATAGGAAATAGACACCTTTGAAATACCTTTTGAATATTTTTTTTTTTTTGAAAAAGATAATAATAAAATTAAATATAGAAAAATATTTTTTTTTAAATACATTTTAAAATTTTTTTGCACATGCCAATTTTTTTTAACAATTTCTTATAAAATTTGTAATATAGCAAAGTTAATAAATATGCTTATTATTAATTAAGTGCAGGCCATAAACCGAGCAAACTTCTCTATAAGTTTAACGTGGGCTCAAAATCTTATTTTTCATTTTTGCTTCAAGATATTTTGCTTTGTAATACAGCGTGACATTGAAACAAAATTTAATTATTTTTTAAAAGTTTACTAAACTTATGAACTTTTCATTTGCCACATTTTATCAGCTTTCAATAATGAAGTTAGTTTGACCAGCTTCGAAAGTAGCTGGGGTTCCCCGCTGTTTGCAAAGATTATGCAATTTGTGCCATATTATTGAGCATGGCAATGCAAGGAGGGCATGGTTAAAACAAAATATTACTATTATTATTTAATAAAAAGCAGTACACTATAAATAAAACTGTTGAAAGCATTATAAACACATACACACAACGGTAGCTATAGCTGCACAAAAAGTGCAAAATAAATATTAATTTTTTTAATATTTGCTTAATTATAGAAAATGCATGTCTACAGTTTAAAAATTATCTAACTAACATGTGCAAAGTACGTTTGTTAATAAAATTATACATTTAATGAAAAGTAACTGTAAAAATACACTATGTATATTTTAGGCGTATATACCCTTGATTTGCTTAATAAGCGTATATTAACAATTTTCAATTGATTTTTTTTTTATTTAGAATTTTGCGTATTTACCTATTGTTAATTATTCTTAATTAGTCCAACTAATTTCGTTGTGAAACTTTGTAATTATCCACTATATCCACTTCTAAACTATTTCCTTTGAGACGCAACTTCTTTGAAAACTTACTACAATCAGACATACTATGTTTTTGTATCTTAAAAAAAAAATATCTACCATATATATACTACATATATTTTATAGGCAGCTGGGTGTAGAAAAGAAAGCGGCAGTAATCATGCTCTCCTTACTGCAAAAGAAGCAATTTCGTTATGGGTTCTTGGCGCCCGGAAGGTTTGTAAATTTCTCGTAGTTTAGTATACCGATTCCTCAATATTCCTTTAAATTGTTTTTCTCCTCATTTTTATATGTTTTTTATTTTATTATTCCTTTATAGTTATTTAAATTTCTATTATATTTATTTTTATTTACTAAAAAAAAAATATGTGAATCTCATGCGTTTAATTTACTTTTCGGCATTTGTTTGGGTTATTTCTCTTATTTTCGTGTGCTTATTTGTACTTGTATTGGTATAGTATTGGTATTGGTGTTCATACTGATTTTTTTCGAACCACATTTTTGCTTTTTTTGTATTCTCTCATTTGGTTTGTTCGGTGTTTTGGTTGAATTTTCATATTTCACGGCGATATTGTTGTTTTTGTACATTACATACATTCGTACCATCTCTGGGAAGTGGCGTCAATTCAATTCAAGAAGGTGTTTAAATTAATATTTGAATAGAATATTCTTGTTTGAGAGCGCCTATAGAGGGTTATAGGACGGTTCTGGAAGACTACTTAGGTGTATTAATTTTTTTTTTTTTAACTCGAAGTGCACTAATATTGTTTCTTAATTAATTTTTCGAATGTTAGTAAATGTGAGATTTATGAACAGGCATTAGATTGAATAAAATATTTTCGGCTAAAAGGTTATATTTTCGGAAAAATTTTTTTGTTACTAAAATATGTTGTGCTAAATTTTACTTTTTTTTTGCCTAAAAAACTTTTAGTCAACAATTTTTTTTACTAAAAAATCTTTGTTTTTTTTTTTGATTAAAAAAGTTTTGACCAAACATTTTTTTGCACTGAAAAAAAAATGTTTCTTTATTAAAATAACACAAGTGAGCTCAAAATATAGACAGTGATCGATCTTTTATCATACAATAGAAAGGCTGGTGTATTTTCAAGATAAGCGAGTTACTATTAGGTAGTGCTGACACAATTGTTCAATGAGTTAGAATATGTTGGGAAAATAATTATTATATTGTATCTACTATACATACTTATCTATGGATGTATTAACGTATTAAGGGGTTATAACCATTTTTAAAACAGAAAAAATGTTTTTTTTTTCATTACAAAAAAAAAAAAAATAACAAACTCAAAAGCGAAAAAAATATAAATACAATGTATAGGGTAGTCGAAAAGGTCTTTTCGTATTTCTAATCAAACTTCAACTTATTTTTTTATCATTATAATAAGCTTTAATCTTCAGTTTTGTGGTTTCTTGGCAAAAACAGCGACAAGTAATTTCCACAAGCTTCTCTTGAAGCCATTAAGGTAGTTCTGCATTGACCAATATAAATGGTGGTCCGACAGTGCAAGGTCAGGATTTCCAGGCAAGCTCTCCCAGTTTTGCTGAGTCATCAAAGATGTGTGTGGTCTAGCGGTAGTGGAAGACAAAACCCTTTCTGTTAATCAGTTCTGCCCATTTTTTTTCGATTGCTTGCTTCAATCTCATCAGTTGTTGACAGTAAAATGTAGAATGGATGATTCCTTTCCAATCCCACCAAACACTCAGCATAACCTTTCGAGGCGTCAATCCTGGCTTTGCGACCATTTGTTGAGCTTCACTTTTCTGAACCATGATCTCTTCTACACATTATTATCGTATTACTCAATATTATTACTATATAGAGCAGTAATTATCAAAGGACTCGTAAAAGTTTTGATTGGCGGTTCCCAAAACACAGCTTGTTTTCTGTGTGAAAAAATCACACTTCAGAATGGTTTTAAAATACGAAATTAGTATCAAAATTATTATCTTATTCCCTTGATTATTACCTACAAAAACAAATAAGAAGATCGTGTTATAATTTCAAGTCAATTTGTAAAGCCGTTTCGGAGAAATTTTCCGCAATTCTTCTAAATATATCTATATCTTCGAAACAACTTATCGGATCGCCTTTAACTATTCAGACAATATTCTCAAATATATGTACACAGTATATATGTATGTATATTTTATAGAAACTTTTTTTATCCAATTCCCAAGTGGTTATAACCCCTTAAACATTCCTTAACAAATCCTAACTTACTTAATTGAGACTCAATTTAAGTTAAATTTAAATACCATATAATTTCAAAAGTAATTATTTGCATTTATTTCGTAAAATTCATAATTTCTGAGAGAAAAATATGGATCAAGGTATGTAGTGCCCTGTTAACTTACACTTGTAATCATAGATAATTAAATTTTATAATTTTTTGAATGACTTAGGCGTTTAATAGTCGCAAGAGATATAATTATAACTACATTTAGTGTACATTAAAGGTATTGCCAGTTTCTAATAATATAAAAAAAACGCAACAAAACCGAAAAAATATACATATATAGCATGTCATGTTAAAAAATCAAAAGGTTTCAAATCACATCACGCATTAATAACTATTTACTATTCATGTCCGGTAATATTCATAATAATCGCAGATGTCTACAATCTAAATGTCTCATTGTAATAATGCTCATAAAACATCAAATCTACATAAATATAAATATGTTTTTATAAATTCATGCATTTTTTTACAAATTCTTGCATATAATATTTATTTTGTAGGTAAATGGTTTGAAAATTTCATAATTACCAAATTCGCAGTCAATTAGCACAAATCGTTTTGGTTCATTTATTGTAAATACTTTTTTACACGCAAAAATTTCAAACATTTTTTTATTGAAATTTAATTAATTTAATTTTCAAAATCAACGAAAAAAATGAAAATTTTAATTTTTTTTTAAGAAAAAAAAAAATTTATGTAAATAAACAAAAATTTAGCGTCAAACAAAACGCGCTCACTTCATACTGTTATTTCCCTTCCTTCCCGCACGTGCAGACAATTTACCGACGCCTGCTGGAGGCGCAAAAGAACCGCACCCATGTCGACCCGGAGGTGACGCTGCAGTTCCTCAAGAGCGCCATTTACTACTTCTTGACCGACAAGGAGAACTCACAGGGCCACTTGCAGGCCATCGAGAGTATATTGGAGTTCACCGAGGCGGAGAAGACCAACATCAATAAGGCGCGCACGGCCAAGTAGAGAGCGTGCGCAAAGTAGCGGTACACACATATAAAATACGTAACATACATACACACACATACATATAAATACATGCATAGAAGTAGCAAGTAGTTGGCCGAAGCGGAGCTGCTTAAAAGACGGCGCTATTTCGAAAACCAAATTCAGCTTTGACCTTTGACCGCTTGGTTGAGACAAGTTTTTAATTAGAAATGCGATATATATATATATTTTAAAATGCAAATATTTCTAGGACAAATAAATTAATTAAAATTATAAAAATATATATACTACTAAAATGCAAGTGCAGTAGGCGGCTTATGTAGCAATACGTACAGTGGGCGGTAAAGAGAAAATAAGACAAAAAAAAATATATATATATATTTCGAAATGCGAACGTTTAACTTTCATTTTATTTTAATGTTTTAAAATAAATTTTGTAAAGTTTTTTAGTTACACATGTTTATTTATTATAAAAAATACATATTTTATGGGGTTGATATTAGCACGTTATGTACAATGTATGTAAATGATAATTTGAATTGAAATAAAATCGCAAATCTCAGTTTCATTTATTTTATGTTAAATGAAAATATTGAAATGATATTGACGTCCTGTTGAAAATAAGAAAAAAAAAATAAAATTTTTTAATTGCAAAAAAAGAAAATTAATTGAAATTGGCAATAGTAAAGTATGTAATTGAAATTATTTTTTGTGTTTCGCCACTAGGGTGGTCAAAAAATATATTAGGGGCTCCACCTACTATGAAAATTTGAAAAATACAATTTTTGATTTATATCTTTAAAAAGACATACTGAAATTGATATCTCAAATAGTTTTTGAGCTACAGCCATTTAGTGAATAGCCGCTCAGTTCAATCCGGTAGAGCAGTTTATTTATAAATGTGTTTCTCCAAACAAAATTTTTCGAATTTGCTGGAGTGTTCTGTTCCTGTTTTGACATTTGTGTAGTAAACACATGCGAAATACACGTAAATAAACAATAGTACGCTACACTACACCAGAACGCGGGTCATTGGTGACTATTTATTTGACCATTAATCGGTCGATGACTTTGTCACAACGTGAATTTCGTCGCAGATTTCCAGGCCGTCCGACTCCAACTGGTGAAACACTGCGACGTTTAGCCCCTCGCCTGGAAGAGACTGGTACAACACGAGGTGCTGCTAGGCATGGCAGACCCCGGAGTAGCCGTTCTGCAGAGAATATTGCTGCTGTTGCCGAGGATGTCATGGAAGCGCCGTCGACATCAACCAGACGACGTGCCACGCAAATAGTTATCAGTCGGCGGTGTTTACAGCGAATTTTGGTACAAGATTTGAAGATGTTTCCGTACAAAGTTTAGACGGTGCATCAGCTGTTAACTGCTGACCGCCAATCTCGTCTAACATACACTCAAGACATCCTTCATCACCACCAAGACAAAGAAGTGGCTCAAAGTCACTGTATGGTGTGCTGTTTTCGCTGGCGGAGTCATCGGACCTTTTTTCTTCGAAGACGTCGCGGGCCAAACGGTTACTGTGAGTGGTGAGCGCTACAGAGATCAAAGAGTTCTTTTTGCCGCAACTTGATGAATTGGGATTAGAAAACATGTGGTTCCAACAGGACGGTGCAACGGCATACACTGCACGTGCCATAACCGATGTGCTGAAGGCCAAAAAAAAAAACATCGGAATCTTATTTTTGCGCCACCTAGTATATGTATAGACAGACTGACATATTCGGTTATAAGGTTTGTTAGAAGAATAAAAATCAATATATAAAGTATATGGGAGTAAAAAAAAAGACAGCGGCTACGCTGGCTAGGTCATATTGTTCGGATGGACGAAGCACTCCAGCTCTGAAAGTATTCGACGCAGTACCCGCCTGGGGAAGCAGAGGAAGAGGAAGACCTCCACTCCGTTGAGAGGACCAAGTGGATAAGGACCTGGCTTCGCTTGGAATATACAATGGGCGCCACGTAGCGAAAAGAAAAACGACTGGCGCGCGGTTGTTAACTCGGCTATAATCGCGTAAGCGGTGTCCACGACAATTAAGAAGAAGAAGAGTTTGGGTAGTATTGACCGATTTTATCTATTTTTGCCAATACCACATACTATTTCCGTGCCACATACTAAAAAAAATGTCCCTGGGTTTCATACAATTACCGATCATATGGAGTAAAGTCCGCCGGATTTTAAATGTTTGTTTTATGGGTGCTAGATCAATAATATCTATTTTAGGTACAAAAATATACTGTTATGTGTTAAACACACTCTCTCATTTTCATGTCGATAACTCACATTTTGGTCAATATATGCGGTATAAAGTCAGACGGAAGTTCGAAAATTTTTATTGGGTATATGGAGCCTCAGGGAAATATTGACACGATTGAACCCGTTTTCGATATACAAAGAAAATATTATCAGGAAAGGATTCTCTCTGTATTTCAAATGTATATCACATACATTGACTCATATTTTCGGTCAAAAGTCAACTAATGGTACTGCGGTCCATGTATACGGTACCTGGGGGCATTAACAGTTTTTAAACACGGCTTAATAATGCTTTCCACAATATTTGCGATATCCAAAAGGAGACATCTGAAACCCTATAAAGTATACTTATAAATAATCGGCGTAGCGCGCTGAGTCGATTTAGCCAAATCTCTCTGCCAGTCCGTCTATCTGTCCGTTTGTCAGTATATATGCGATCTAGTCTCTCAGTTTTTGAGAAAACGATCTGAAATTTTGCACCTGTCCTTTTAGTACCAAGAAGCTACTCATTTTTCGGACTGCCCGATATCGGAACACGATAGCATATATCGGGCATACAAACTGAACGAACGTAAGATAACTTTTTCAGTGGAGGAAATACTTTCACCCGAAGCAATAATGCACTTTTTGAAGAAATATTTATAATTGTATGATAATATTACATAGCTACCATACAAACTGACCGTTCAAAGTTCTTGTAAGAAATTTTTTTTTATATGTGAAAGGTATTACAGCTTCGCTATAAGCAAAGTAAACATTTGCCTTGTTTTTTGCTGAATTCTTGATAATTTAATTTGTAGTTATTGAATGTGATAACAAAGTTATGCAATTCGAAGTCGTTAGATAATTGTAGCAATTAGTTAAAGCAGAGGCTTGTCGTGTTAACTTGCACCTTTGAACTTTTTTTCTGAAAGCCGTTTATGGCACAGTTTTTTCGATTTGATTTTTTTCCCCTATTTTCATTACAAGTTATGCTATCAATTATTCCAAAAGTTTCACACATTTCTATTTTCTTTTTTTTTTGTTTTTGAGCTTTGAAACTGTGAGCTATTAAAGCGCCGCGTTTTCTTATTTTATCATGAACGTAGTAAGCGTCGCGTTTTTAACTTCAAATTCTACTTCTTCCAGCCAGGAATAATTCATTCTTATTGATATATTCATCAACCATTATTTAATTTTTTAATTGTAAATATTTGCGCACTTTTAAGATGCAGGTCTGTAAGGAAATTTTTTTAAAGAAGTTTTCAGTCGATCTTCTGCGTACTAATTTTTGATAATAAATGCCAACCATTTGGAATCCGCGATTCTCTTGATCGTGAACCATATTTTAAAAGACGGTATGGTCATTCCATAAGAAATTCGGCGTTAACTGTTTATTTCTAGCGACTTTAGCTTACCAAAAATCGAAGAGTACTACAGCACGAAGTACCATTTACGTTGGTAGTCAAGTTTTCTTAGAGCCATGCTTAGATAATTTGTTTTAAAGTATAAAATGAAATCTTTCACAGCAATAGCAAAGGATTTTGTTCATTTTGGAATCACAATTTATTTAAAATTATATACTTAGTTTAAAGAACTCATTTTGTTATACAATAATTTTTTTTTTAGATTTTTTTAAATTTTTTTTTTTAGATCTTTTTTTAGATTTTTTTTTTTAGAATTTTTATTTTTTTGGTTTTTTGAAAAACACTTATTTCCAGTTCATTCTTAGAAAAGTCCAACTGTTATCATTATTTTTATTGTTTTACAAGTTATGTAAAGCTACGAAGTTTATAGTTTATTTGAGACACTTGCACAGACAAATTCCAAAAAAATCGATTTAATTCTTTTGTACCCTACCATAAATGAGGGTTATGTTTCTAAGAAACTACAAACAGTTATATCATAGAAATAGTTGTTTAAATTATAACTAACTCAGCTTCTTCACCATTCTCAATATATTCACTTTTGTAAGTGTCGAATAATTGACGTACAGCTTCCACAACTTTTGCGTGTATCTCTTCGATGTATGCTGAGTCCGGATTGGTAGTCCTCTTAACATCAATGGGACTGCCAACTACGGAATGAAAATTGAAAATTACTCAACAAATTTAATTTTTATTTAAGAAAAAACAGCTTAATTATTTTTTAAACTATTACACAAGCCTTACCCACAACCGTTACCCTCTTCTTATAAGGCAGAAAATAGTTTCCACATCGACCTTTCAGCAACATAGGTGTGAAGTCCAAATGTGTGCTAAAAAACTTTTGTATTACTCGAAACCAAGGTTTATCGAGCGGCGTATATAAATCATTTTCACCGAAACCAAAGGACGGCACAATTGGCGAACTATAAGAAGTTGCCAATAAACATTTTCAGGAAATTACAAAAATATGGATGATGACTGCTTACCCCGTTTGTATGGCCAATTTGACAAAACCGAAACGTTTCTTCAACACAATCGTATGTTTGCCCGGTTGAGTTAGCAGACCTTCTTGTTCACCGCCCACCGCCAGAGCAATCATATATGAAGTAAAGCCATCTGCATTATCGGGATGTGCTGGATCATTCGACTTATTTAAATAATATGATAGTGATGGCTTTGATGATGATACTAAGCCAAAACAACGCCATAATTCGCGAAAAACTGGCGTCCAAAAATTAAGGTTTAAAGTGGCGACCTTTGGTCGAATACCGGGAAATAAACGCATAAAATGCGTTATTGCGAGCTGCATATTCAAAGCTAAGCCTACACTGAAATTCGTAATAAATGTTGGCAATTATTTCTTAAAAGAAAAGCCGTAAAAATAGTATTGATGTTTAAGGAAAATTCATGCTATTTTGCAAAAGCGTTTTCTAACCTATAAAATATTGGGTTGTTCAGTAAGTAATTTCGTTTTTTAGTGCAATTTAAACACGATTTTTTTTAATGTGTGTAACATTTTATGAAATTATACATATATTCTCTATTTTGATCCAATAACCTTTGCCATCTTTCGCGCGAGAGATTAATTCCATGCACATAAAATACAAGTATTTGATACTTGCAGGCAAAAAACTGGTTCTAGTAGTTTCTTGGCGTCCCGATTTGAGATAAACGTTATCCAATCAAAAAAGTTTGCAAAGACTGAGACTGCCACATCCGGAGCTTTTGGCAAGTCATCAGAATTGTATGAGGTCTTACATTATTCTGATGGAACATCACAAAATTTCTATTGTATCCCTAATTTCTAAGTATCCCGACTTATTATTCGACGTTTTACAACGACGGACGACTTTATTTTAGCCACATCGGCTTCACAAGTAGATTCAGAATTTGGTGTATCCTCAAGATCGCAATCCCCGGAACGAAAATCGGCAAATTAATTTTGTCATTAGCGTTCGGTCAACACATCTTTTCCATACTTTCAATTTTGGCCTCACTTGAATTGCATTTTTAGCCTTTTGATAGTAAAACAATGAGATAAAAAATCTGTTTTCGATCTTCCATCTTCGATAGGGCACCAAACAAAAACTTTTCCAAGAACTGTATAAAAAAATTTACAGGTAAGCTTTGCGTTACCAGCTGTTCAAATATTATATATAACGGTAAATCGGTTAAATTTGAAGTTGGCTGAAAATTACTTAGTGAACGGCCCAATATATCCCTGAGACTTTATTGTTTCAGCGACTCTGTCAAAGGTTCTCTTTAATATTATATGTGCTATGTATTATAGTATATATACAATATATAATGTACTTACAATATACAGTGTACTTACGACAATATTCCATGTGGAAAGTATGCTAACAAGTAATTACGATTTGGTGGAATTTCGGCAGTCTTTCGTATTCTTACCGGAAAATATTCGCGCATGATGCCTAAACCGCGCTCCGAACGTAATAGCATAAGACTAAAACACGAAAAGAGCACAAGAAATATAATACAATTTTAAATGTAAATGTAAACGACTTAAAGTTTTTTTTTCTAAATAAATAATTGCAGTAAAGCTTGGAGAAATTCTAACCTTAAAAAATATGGGTTTTTTAGAATTTTTTTGTACAGACATTGTATTTAATAAATAAATAATTTGAACAGCGGATACTTAAAATATTTCTTGAGTATTTTCCAGGCGTATTTTAAGAGTATTTATATCCACTTTTAAGCGAGAAATGCGCTATGACGCGCCCCTTTAAATACTTATGCAAAGTAAATGATTACCAAAAAGTTCAACCAATGTTCACGAATACATTCAAAAACCTCAAAGAACCACAATTTTATTTAAACTATTTTGCGTACACAAAACTTACCCGTTGCCATCGAGAGTATTGTGGTAGACGTGGTAGTTGACCAGCACGTATATTAAGTATACAAAGATCGCAGTTTTTACAAGTAAACGACCAAAGAGCTGCACATTGATATTGAAAACAGAATTATTACTTTATTATAAAGTATATACTTTAAAAACACTCACAAGTCCTTTATACGTATAATAATGTGCCGCTATCCACGAAAAATAGTAGAAAAATATATATATTTGTACTAGAATGGTTCGTATAACTTCTTTAAACGTAATCATTTTGTTGGCATTCAAAGACACACTTCAACAAAGTATAAGTTTAATAGCAGTTATCATAATTTAAATACAAAAAACCACTATGGGTAATATGTGAAGTCCAGATTGCGACTAGACTGTAGGAAAACTGTATCAACACTGAATCTGCTATTACGAGATATTTGTCATTAAGCGGATATCCACAGCTGAAAGGAAATGGTTGAAGTGAAAATGTGTCGCCAATTTATTTAAATATTATAATTTCCATTGAAAATGCATTTTCATTTGAAAACAATTAAATTCGATATGATATGTTTAATTCTACATATAAAAAAAGAAAAAAAAATTCTCAGAGATAATATAACAAGCGGATATATAGTAAATACATGTGAACTTGCGCGGCATACATATGCGTTTCATAAGGTAAAAAATTGTGTTCAACTACCAACAACGCTCTTATTTGGCGTAGACACCGCTTATGCGATTATAGCCGAGTTAACACCAGTGCGCCAGTCGTTTCTACTTTTCGCCTTGTAGCGCCAATTGTATATTCCCAGCGAAGCCAGGTCCTTTTCCACCTGGTCCTTCCAACGGAGTAGAGGTCTTTCTCTTCCTCTATTTCCCCCGGCGGGTACTGCATCGAATACTTTCAGAGCTGGAGTGTTTTTATGCATTTGGACAACATGACCTAACCAGCGTAGACGCTGTCTTTTAATTCACGGAACTATGTCAATGTCGTCATATATCTCATACAGCTCATCGTCGAATGCGATATTCGCCGTGGCCAATGCTCAAAGGACCATAAATCTTTTGCAGAACTTTTCTCTCGAAAACTCCCAACGTCGACTCATCAGTTGTTGTCATCGTCCAAGCCTCTGCAACACAAAGCAGAAGGGAATTATGAGTGAGCAAATTGATATCGTTGGGCTTGCTTACTTAATTGAAATCGAGAAACATAAGCAAGACGATAGGCTCGAAAGTTTTAAAGAAGCTTGGCCTAAACCCCGTTTTTGGTAGCTTTCAGTCTTATCAGCCACGTTGAATGGTTGTCAAAGATTATTTTATTATTATAAAAATTAAAATTCTTAATTGGATTGAATGTATGCATGCATAAGTGTACAAATAACAACAACAAAACGCATTCTAGTACTTAGCTGTATTTTTCTAGAGTAAACAATTTTCCAAGTTATGCTTTCTTTTGTCTCAGAAACGAGCAAAGTGCGTTAATATTATTTACAAATATACATGCTATTAAAAATATGTATGTTTAATTGGAATTATTCAATTAATTGGCCAGGCAAAACAATAACGCAAGTTTTTAATAAAATAATTAATTCTACGAATAATATCACTGCATACTCGGCTGGATTGTGGATATACACAGTTTTTGTTTGAGATATGTATGAAGTCATTGGACTGTGGACATAAACATTTTTTATCTTATTTATAAACGGTAAAAAAGATTTCTTTTACCAGAGAACGTATATTTATAGAGAAGGTCCAACAACGGACAGGCGTGTAAACTGTCAAAAGCTAACAAAATGCGATGAGCGTGTTTCACCACAGCTAGCTCAGAAGGAGAAATGTTAACAGTGGCACGTGAACAGAGCTGAGCATTTAATGAAAATTTTGCTCAGAAATATACATTGCTATTACAGACGTATGTTGGCCTTTTGCTTATATTTTTATACGTTTACATGCAATCATATCAATTGATATGAATATCATTTTGCGAATTTTTGTGAATTCATGCAAAATTGATAATATTGTAATGAAATTATGCTATTTTCAATGTAATATTTGGAGTTAACGTGCAAATAAAAGCTACGTTTTAAATATTTCTTATCTTTGATAATATAATATAATTTCATATACATGTATATATGCTATATATAATAATATATGTAAATTACACCTCTTATCATTTAAAACTTTCATACGCATCTATCCTGCAGATATGTATGCAAGTGCAAATGAATTTCAAATCAAGATATTATCATTTATCAGTAATATAAAAAGCGCGCGCTTCTCTATATTTATGTACGTACACTCATATGTATGTATGTATGTGCGTATGGCATTCTCACACAAATAATATACATACACATCATACATATTTATAAGTGTTCAATATATGTATGTGTTCACATGTAAATATATTACCCACAAAAACAACAATCGTCACAAATAGCATCATGCATTGTGTCTCTGCGCATGCTCATGTCAAAGTCTTATATCTGCTCATATAATTGCATGAACGCATGTGCGCGTTCAGAAATTCAAATCATGATTTTATCGCTTATCAATATATTATATGTATGTGCGCGCATTGATCTGCATGTTCATACATTCATATACACTTATATGTACATACATATATTTGCATACACTTCCGAACAAATAATGCACAAGCATACAAACATACATAAATATGCGTACACATGTGAATATGTCACCAACAAAAATTGAAGCATTGTTCTACAAAAACAACAATTGTCCAAATAGCAGAAGCATCACAAGTCAATATGGCAACCGAATTGGCGAAGCCCAAATGTAGTAAATTTTACAACAAAAACGATTTCATTCATAAACGCAGACGCATATGCCACAAGCGACCTCGCTTCATTCATATACACAGACGCCGTAACATCTCCCCGAGCATGCCTTTGCCTACAAGCGTCTTTTCGCGACGATGGCAAAAGCTAAAAATCATAAATTGAACAACTTTCTGATGCTTCTTCACAGAAAGAAGTGACAAAAGTGGCAACAGACTGTTGTCGATTTACAATATTTGTCAATTCTAAAATAAGTATTTTTCCGTGGCTCGCAAAAATTTGCGTCGATATGTATGCAAGCTCATACATATGCATACATATTTACGCTAGTTTGTTTGCGAAGCTGTTCCAGCAGCAAGGAAAGCGGTAACAATCGGCGATCCATTGTATATTTCTGAAGCATGAAGCATAAATAAACCATAATTAGGACAACGCAATATAAGTGTCAATGGTGGTGGTGCTGGTAAGCGCTTAAAAAGCCGCACTGAGCATGCGGGTTCGAATCTCGACAGAATTTGTTTTTAATCTTTGCCTTTTATTTTATGGCAAAAGCTAAAAATCATAAATTGAACAACTTTCTGATGATTCTTCACAGAAAGAAGTGAGAAAAGTGACAACATAGGAGTTGTCGATTTATAATATTTGTCTAAAATATTTTTCTGTGACATAAATCTGCGTCGATATGTATGCAAGCTCATACACAAACATACATATCTACGATTGTTTGTATGCGATGCTGTTTCAGCGCCAAGGGAAACAGTGGCAATTGGCGATCGTTCGTTTGTGTTTTCGGCACAGCTCGGATTTTCTACCAACAACACAATGTTGTAACTCGTCAGTCTTTCGACACATTGACTCTTTGACATGAAAGCAAAAAACTATGAGCTTCGCCATTGGTTGTCCGCGTCAACGGACGGAAATTTCGCATGAAGCATTGAATGTACATATTTACATACATTTGTTGCATGTAGACAAATGTACAAACATTATGCGTATGGTTCTTTTATATTTGTTTACATGCAAACATAATTAAATATTTATGGGCAAATGTGCGACCGCTTGGTCTTTTAACATGATATCGAAAAGTTGATTGACCAAAGCAATTATTTATTTAAGTATACAAATATATGTACATACATATGTATGTCGTACCAAACGTATATAAAATGCATATTTACGTAGTAATACACATTTTATTGAATTATACATTTGCAAAGATTTTATGGAATTCATCATAAAATAGCTCAATTTTAAAATATGTATATATTTACATACATACTTATGTGCTTTCATAACAAATATATGTATGTATAGCGATCTATAAATTATATGCAGCATCGTTTGCGCATAGTAAAAAAGGGAATCGTAAGCGTACATTCCTTAACATTGGAATTATCATTATTTTTCTCATTTAACACTGAAAATGCTCAATTCTGCTATTTTCGTGTCCCCTGATGTTAAGTGGTGAAACACGCTAATAATTTTCTGTGGTGAAACACGCTCATCCAAAACATTAAATGTCCCAAATTTGAAATATCCCTAAATTTTTGATAGCGTGAACCTTCTCTATAAATATACGTTCTCTGCGCTCATCCAAAACAGTAAATGTCCCAAATTTGAAATATCCCTAAATTTTTGATAGCGTGAACCTTCTCTATAAATATACGTTCTCTGATATGTGTGCAACATTCAAAAATTTTCACACACTCTGTAGAGCATTTTAAAACACAGGGTGTAAAAGCATATTAAGTTTTGTAGACATTATTGTTATGATATAAAATAGTATAAACAAGGCATAATTTTTACTTTTACAAGCAGTAAACACAATAACATTTTCAAACTTAATCATTTGAGTGGCTGCAAATAAGTTTCGCCAGATAATTTTTTATATTTTATATGCAACACCCTATGTCACTTTATACTTAATTTTTAATGCAACTATTTAATTTCTGCTTTCATACAAGATATAGCTGGCAACACTACAACTGCACCAGTCACAAACGTCAAGTGTCAGTCATTGGATGAAAACGAAAAGTAATCGGCGGAGAAATTTAGACGGAAAAAACGAATTGTATTAATATATACAATTGTTGCAGAAAATAAAAGAAATTTTATTTCAAAAGTGTGTTTTTTACTCCATATACGGTATATATCTTAGTAAATAAGGAGCGTAGAGTTAATGTACGCGTAGTGAAAAGTGTTTAACTGGTAAGGAGCTTGGCCAATTGATTATATGGGACAACTTTGGAAAATTGTGTGTGTTTTGCGAGTCCGATGTATACGTACAAAAGTGTGCAAAAAGCCTGGTGACCAGTCAGGTAACAAATGCAAGTAGTATAGTATTAATTTCGTCGTCGCAAGACTATCTACGTAACTTGCTAATCAGAAACCACATTTCATCCCAATTAGAAAACGCTTAGCTGGTATTGTAAATGCATTGATATCAGTAAATATTAATTTTTTTTTATGTAAATGTTTAAACGAAAATATTCTTGGGTTTGTGCGCAACTTCCGGTGCCGTAATAAAGCAAAATATTTAACAAGTGGCGTAAATTGTTGCTCTATTCATATTTGTATTGTGCACTTTTTATACAGCTACAATGCAAGCGGTGGTACTGGCAGATTGCTGGATAAAAAGTCAGTAGTCGCGTGTATGGAGAAAACAAGTTTACCTGTGTATATGCAGTTTCGCCTTGTGAACGGCAATGTAAATATAATCATGCTACAATTCGACTGTAAAGATATAGAAATATTGTGATTACATGTGCGCAAAGATTCGAATAAGAAAAGAACAAAGAGCGGGCTTGGAATAGCTGCAAATATTAATATCAAAATACATTGGATTGTACTCGTATAAGGTAAGTGTTGCATTGTTGTTTGCTGATTAGATTTATTTCTTCCTTGCCATTAAATGTGGTTGTTTTTTCATGTGCAACAAAATTTTTATCTTAAAGAAATATGTATATTTAATTTTAAAAAATGTTAATGTTTGCTATAAGCATCCAAATATTTAAAGATTTTTATTTCTTTTAATATATTCATGCAGCGACGCTAAATACACAAGCAAACGTATAAGCTTAGAAAAAAAACTTTATAAAATTCCACTTTATACATTTTGACAAAAATGTTTGTAGAGATTAATTAATTTTTTCGATTATCAAACAAGTGTTTAATCAATTTTAAGTCCGGCTAATAATTTACTACATTCATTTGTATATATTTTATACATAGGTAGATATCGCATGAGCCACAACAAACCGGTTAATCGGCATTACACAGATTTTTGTTTATATTGTAGTTGTAATTTCTTTTAGTGTAATTAAATCTTATTCTACTCTTTGGTTTGCTCTGTCTTTCAAAGCCTTGGCTTTGTATGATGAATTGCTATACTGGCCTTCGATATATAACCACAATTATATAGTTACAATACTTATTTCTGTATATGTACATATGTATATGCATTTTCTTATCGTTAAATATTCCTTTGTGTTGTACATTTCTGAATAAAAAATTAATGCGGGCCCGCAAACTTTAACATGCTGTACGTATTGCAAACATACATATAATTTTTTTTTTTTAATTTCCACAAAACTTCCTTTTTTAATATAAATATACATTGCCGTGATTGTTACTTTACCTCACCTTGAAATTGCAGGGCTACCGGTTCGAAAGATAGCCAAGGGTGGCATCTTGTCTTATCTACCTTCTTGGCAAGTAAAGTAAATATCTTTTAAATATTCGTAGCTGGTGGGCATAAAATAAACAAAATTCCATCATATCCCTAAAAAGCACTCTGCGATATGCGATATACAATAAAATAGCCAGCATCAACACGTTAAACCATTCCTTCTACATACATACATATACTTATGTGTAGTTACTAGTGCAGCAACATGTTGCTGCTGGCTTTGCCACAATTGGTGGCAAGTACAAAAAAGGCTATTGCCTGATATAAGTAAACAATGCAATGCCATCGCAACTAGAATGCTGTCGAACTGGCTCTTTGCAAGGTTAGCGTCAGTAATTTTTGTTGGATGCGCCTGAACTGGATGCAATATTCCAGTTACCATGTTATTACTTACATATGCAGGCATACCACACACGCAATAGCATGCTGCTTTGCTTTTTTACAGGTTGAGCGGTGATTATTTTGCTATTTTTTTAAGAAATCGCGCGGTTATAGCACCCTTAGTATTTTTTAATAAACAAATTCTTTATTCTTTTTATAAAATCTTTCATGTTGTCTAAACATATGTATGTATGTATATGTCTGTATATTTTAGCCATTCGGCTGCACCACAGCTATGATACCTTTTACAAGTGCATTTCTTATATTATAAAAGGATATAAAATAATCCTGATTTGGGTTGTTGCTGTTGTAGCGGCATAAAATATTTCTGAAGTAACTTCGAAGAATGGTGTCGAGTTGACAGTCCTTGCCCGGATAAAAATCCGGGGCCGTTCCGGTTACTTAGGCCCGACATTCGTAGGTACGGTCAGTTTGGGTCGGTCAGTTTGTATGGCAGCTATGTATGTATGTAGTACGTTACCATATCTGCGAAGATTGCCCAATACAATAACCTGAGGCGAATTTGGGAAGATATCTGGTCAATATAATATCTTGGGAAGAAGGAAATACGCGAAATTCAGATCATTATCGCTGGTTCACGCACAGAAAGACGGACATGGCAAAATCTATTCAGAGCATATAATTAATCATTTATATATATGTATATATAGAATCTTCAATGTATCGTTCTGTTCAGGGTATAAAAATGTTAGCAGAAGTTAAATAAGCAGTAAACCTAAATATGTTCCAACTTTTGTTCAATATGTATACGGAACTTGTAATTTTCGCATCTCCACGAAAACTGCATTTTATTTTAAAATCATTTATTTGTCAGCTTTTTAATCCCTTCCATTGATTTTTTATTTTTTAAATAATTTTCTTTTACCGCAAAGCGGCACTAACAAAGTTTCTATGACAATTCACATCATTGCGTCTTTTTACGCCAATCCCACTTGACACTTTTCCGGCTTTCCAAGCACATAGCCTAATATAGACACACACACAAACACACAAACGCCCGTCCGTCGCACCGCACTCCGCACAAAAAAAGTGCCGCATTTCAAGCATAAAAAATGTTGATGACTTTCGAATGATGCTGTCGGACACATGCTCAACCGACACCAAATGACCAAACAATGAACCAACCGACCAGTCAACCAAGTAATCGTCCCACCGACTGAGTTGTTTTCATGGTGCATCTGGCTTTAACGAATGTTACATTTCACGGTGGCTTTTCTAGCTGAAAGATTTTTAGCCTTTTTTCTTCTTATTTTTATTTTTTTTGTTTGTTTGTTCAAAATAGATATTTATCACTGAAGCATACATTTTCAGATTTTACAGTACTATTTTAATGTTGTCATCAACATCTCCGCTCTGCACAGGAAATGCTTCCCATTTTCTCTGTGCTTGTGCTTGTTCTTCTTCTATCTATCTACCTATCTTCTTTTTATTTATATGCTTTGTTGCCAAAACTTTGTATGCTTGTGGTGCGAGCTGGTGTTGTTGTTGGTGGTGTAAGTGGTGTTCGCTGGGCAGGCAGGGTAAGCAGCGTTATGCACCGTCATTGCGGACAAGCCAGCGCAACCGAGTGAACATGGACACTTGTACGCTCTGTCAAATGTTGCAAAGTGTTGGTGCTGTTCTAAGCTTGAAAACTTAACGCTGGGCAAGAGCAATGTCATCGAAGTTGAGTACGTACAAGTGGCAGCACTCTTTAATATTAATAGTTTTTTCTACGATTTGCTTCTTTGTTGAGCAACCGGCAATTGTCAGTCACATTGTTCTGTTCTCACTCCCCTTGCCGCGCCTTAACTGTTATTTGATTTTGAGTTGTAACATTTTTATAGCTTTTTTTTTTTGTTTTTTTTTTTTTTAGTTTAGTTTATTTTCATTATTAAATTTCTCCTACAAAGTGTACTCTTCATCACCACTTGTTGTTTATTTTCGATTTTAATTTCCATCGCAGCACATATCAATTTTGCTCTTACTGTCAAATCGTCATGCGATTTTGTGTTGTTGTTGCTATTTTCTGATTTCCAATTTTAAATAGAATTCTCGCTGCTTTGACTAATGCTTTCGAAATGTGCGCTTGTGTTGCTTTTTATTTCTTTTATTTCACTTCAATCGTTCTTGCATTGCCAACATGCGCGCTGTCTTCGTTCATGGCGCTCAAATTCCTCTAATTCACCTCCCCGCCGGTCTTTTGAACATATCTATATTCATTTATGCGCATGTGAGCTGTCTTCATGTGTCCCACATTTTTGCTGATTTCGATTTACTTAATCATAACGGCATACAATTTCGAGTAAAATTTTGAAATCTGTCATACATACTTGTATGTATGTGTACATATGTGTGTGTAATAACACTAGTTCACAAACAAAAAAAAAAAATAAAAAAAAACGTTAACTTCGGCCGACGCTTTATATAATACCCTTCACGTGCGCATTTCTTGTTGCATAAAACGGTATAAACATATATTTATCTTGATTTTGACTGATTAGTTTGTATGTCAGCTATATGTTATAGTAGTCCGATTCGAACAATAACTTCGGAGATTGTAGCCTTGCTTTGGGCAACAATCTATGCCAAATTTCGTTAAGCTATCTTCTCAAATAAAAACTATTTCCATACAATGGCAGGTTTTGGATCGGTCAGTTTGTATGGTAGCTATATGCTATAGTTATCCGATATCGGCGGTTCCGACAAATGAGCAGTTTCTTGGAGAGAAAAGCACGTGTGCGAAATTTCAGATTGATACCTCAAAAACTGACAGACAGACAGACATGGTTAAATCGACTCAGCTCGTGGAATCAAGGGGTTTTAAATCGAGTCGTTTGAAACGTTTAATTTTTCGAAGTTAAAATTTTTAACGTTTCCTTTTTGTATTGAGCCAGCCCTAACCTTCAAAAGATGTGTGAATAATGATGCAAGGAATTTCTCGTGTTAATAAAATATTGATTTTTGAAGGAAAAATATATATTTTTTTTTCAAGCCCAGGTTTGGATTGGTCAACATTATCTGGACTGTCCACCAGGAAAATTAATATTTGAAAAGTGGTTTGCTATGTTTGAACGAGACGAAATGAGCACCAAAAGAGGTTGCTACCGACAAAAAGATCTAAAAATTTCACAAAAGAATTTTGGATGACCGTGAAGTGAAGTCATTCGAAAAAGCTAAGGCTCTGAAGTTAGCACAGTAATCTTTTGGATATATTGTGAATGAATGTTGGGGTAGAGAAATCTCTGTGAAAACACCTCTTAACCGTTTTTTCGGCAAAAAAATTGAATACAATATTCAAATTCCTCACCCACGAACTCATAAAAGATTTCTTATTACTCCAATATTAACAACAAAAAAAAAATCAATATCGCAATCTCTTAAAACAACGCTGAATTTCACACTGTGCTGTCACCTATTGCGCCTTGAGCCCTAAAGTCGCATTATTTTTTCCGATTTCAAAGGCTTACGCTAAATTGTAATTTCTATACAATAATCTGCTTGAGTACTTAGTTTATTACAAATGCGATCAATTGATTATTTGCCTTCCTACAGTGATAACCTTTTGTTCTATATAATTTACAATTAAAATCCCAGAAAAACACAGATTAAATACTAAATATAAACATGACTGTAATTCAAAATAATATTATTTACTTATGTACTTTAAAATTGTAAATTTAGACAATATAAAATGTATGATAATATGAGTAAATACTCAGATTTTCACGTTCAAGGTCACTTCAGCGGCCTTCGCGAACATTTCGACATTAGTCATTCATATTTCTACTTAAAAAAAAGAAACGTTTCCCTCAAAACATTCTTCTTTATACCATTAGCAAAAGCAGCATCTCCAAGCGTTTAAGCACAGCGTCTTCAGTAAGTTTCTTGTTCTTCTAAGACAAATATTTGCTGATAAACTTAAATACAGCGCTTCGATTGGTGTTCGGGCGCATCTTTCGGCCGTTGGTTGTTGACATTAGAGATTTTGTTTTGCTTTCTATCCACGCTTAGATGCTTTTATGTACTTTTTGCAGGTAATGCTATTGTTATTATTCAAAAGGCAGCAGTGAAATTAGTAGTTTATGTGGCCTTTAACGTTAAATGCTCATTTAATGTAAATTAATTTTGATCCTAAATGAGATATTGTTTAGTTTCCAAAGAAATTTTATCTCTTTTAGCTTTAGAGAAATTTGCCTCAATTTTTTTCCTGGTATTATTAATATTTTCGATATCTAGTCATAATAATTGCTAGGGTGCTTATATAATATGTCTACTACTGTGCCCAAAAAGTCGGCATTTGAATTTAAACTGCGCTCGTCGAAGGATTTGGAGAAATATTTTTTTTTTTTGGGTTGGTAGTACTGTCAGTCACATTTATGTCAAATTTCATGTCAAAATATTCATTAGTGTTTGAGATACGTGTCGTTTTGTGAGCTGCTAAAAGTGAGTTTTTCGTTTTTTGCGACGTCGAAAATTGTTGAGCAAAGAATTTGCATTAAATTTTGTTTACGGAATCAATTTTCTGCTGCGGATACATTGAGGATGGTGCAGAAAGCCTTTGGTGATGATGCTATGTCTAAAAAAAATGTTTACAAGTGGTATGGTGAGTTCCAAGCGGGCGTGAACGTGTCAAAGACGAAGAGCGTCCAGGGCGACCATCAACCTCAACCGACGAAACTCACGTTCAACAAATCAGAGATTTGGTGTTGAAAAACCGTCAATTAACAATTAGAGACCTAGCTGATGAAGTTGGCATATCGAAATGCTCAGCCAATACCATTTTGAAGAATGTTTTAGGCCTAAAGCGCCTCAAATCTCGACTGGTACCGAAAACATTGAATTTTTTTGGAAAAATGGCGTCGCGTTGAAGTGCCTGAAATGATGCTTTCCGACTACCAGGGTGTCATGAAAAGCATTATAACTGGCGATGAGACTGGGATCTATGCTTACGATCCCGAAACAAACGATCAGTCGAGCGAATATCGTGCCAAAAGACAGCCGAGACCAAAAAAATCGCGCCAAAGTCGCTCAAAAATCAAGGTCATGTTGACTGTTTTCTTCGATTATCGTGGTGTTGTGCATTATGAATTCCTTCCAACCGGTCAAACAGTCAACAAGGAATATTATTTGAACGTTATGCGTCGTTTGCGTAACGCTATCCGCCTAAAAAGGCGGGAATCGTGGAAAGACAATTCTTGGTTTTTACACCACGATAATGCACCATCCCCTACCGCCCTCGTAATTCGTGATCATTTCGCCAAAAACTCAACCCATATCGTTCCGCAACCACCGTATTCACCTGATCTGGCGCCGTGGGACTTCTGACTGTTCACCAAGCTCAATAGACCGCTCCGGGGAGACCGCTTTTATACGATAGAGGAGATTCAAGCCGCAGCGAAGACGGAACTGAAGGCCATCCCGGAAAGTGACTACAACCAGTGTTTCGAAGTTTGGAAAATCCGTTGACATAAGTGCATTGCATCGGGAGGGGATTACTTTGAAAGGGATGAAATTGATTTGGAATAATAAATAAAGAATTTTCAAAATAAATACAATGTCACCTTATTTTTTGGGCACAGTAGTATATTTATACATATTAATTTCCCACACAACCATCCCACTGTCCTTTAAGATTTATTATTTCTATTTTATCGACTCTGATAACAAAGTTATTGAATTTGCGTTCAAAATGACATTTGCTCTATTTATTGTCCAGCACATTCTAAATAAAATTGAAAAGTAACTAAATATACTTTAGTAGGCACTCTTAATTAAAACTTATCTCAAACAAAAATGACTTTATCTACTCATTATGCTATACTCATTATATTCTTTATTAAAATCAGAACTAATATAGTCGGAAGATATGTGAGAAACCAATTCCAAACCTCCTATGTAGGAGTATATATGTACATATATACGAATTTAGGTGAAAATTAGCTCACATCATTTTCATTGCTTTGCATTAACCGTACTGAGAACTTAAGTCAGTGCAAAAGCCCATATTCAATTATATTTATGCAAATGGGTTTTTCTCGATTTTATTTTATGACCACAAATTTGTGTCGTCAACTTATTGTGTTGCTAATTGCAAAGAATTACAAGATTGTGCTTATATGACTGACGACCCACATATTAAATTGTGTGGCTTTGATTGAGTGCCGGAATTGCATGGGTAAATATTTACTTCAAGTTATTGACGGGAGAGCTCAGCAATTATTTACTAGAAATTCTCATCTTTTTGCATTCATAATAAATTATATTAATTGTTGCTATTTGAAGTTTTTAATTTCCTCATTTATTAATGTATTTCATTTATTGTATCTTGTCAAGACTTTAGTATTTTACTTAGACTTATTTGAAAAACTTAGTTTTTGCCCTATTTTCATTGGTATTTGACATACACGTCGTTTTGTGAGGCTCTAAAAGTGAATTCTTTGATTTTTCCGAAGAATGCCGGTGCAAGCTAAAGGCATCTACGTCTGCATAACGTTTTCCTTTCATTTAATTTTTCATGGATTCTGAGCAATTTTTGATCGTCAGTGCAGAACAAACCGAGCGCACACCTTTCGTAAGCCCAAATGTTCGGTCAAAATGCGATAAATCGATGCTTTGGAGATGTTCAATTCCGTTTCCATGAATTTCAATGATGATTTCGGCCGATTTTTGAGGAATTCACGCACAATTTCGATGGAATTTCCGTTGGTCACGGATTTTGATTGGCCCACATGTTGATCGTCATTTATGTCCTCACGAATACTTTGAAAACGTTGAAACCACTCGTGCACTCTGCTACGGGATAAGCAATCATCGCCATAAACTTATTTTATCAATTGAAACGTTTCGGTAAAAGTTTTACCAAGTTTCGAAGCTCATTTTCGCACCGATAACAGAAACATACTGACACTGAAATCGCAATAACTACACTTCCAATCGATGAAATGTCATGAGATTCATAGGACAATCGATAAAGATAGCAGATTCTCACGCACCGTCGACATAGAGATGGCGCCACTAGGGGGCGCTGGATTCAAAAAGTTTTACTTTGGAACACACTGTATCCTGCCACAACCACCGTACGTATATTCGTCTGATTTAGCTCCTTGTGACTTCTAGCGATACAGCAAACTTAAACGACCGCTCCGAAGATACCGTTTTGACTTAATTGAGAAAATAAAAGTTGAATCAAAGAAGGCTCTGAGTATTTTTCCAAGTGCTATAAAGACTAGAAAATTCATTGGCATAAGTTTATTGCAGCGGGAGGGCATTACTTTCAAGGAAATAAAATGGACAAAATTCACCTTTCAATTTGATCATAGAAATATGTCTATGTTCTCTAAAGTTGTCTGCTGTTTTTTGGACCACCAAAATTATGGTACATTACATTTTAGACATATTACAGGCTACTGTTATTAAAAATGGATTCTTTCCGAATTTCTATATATATCTCACAAATTGACCGATATTTTCGGCAAAAAGTTTGTAATTGCAATTTAGATCCACATATTCGGCATCTGAGGGTTTGAATAGTTTTAGTCTGATTTAGGGATTTTTTGGTTATAAGTCATAACCTCAAAAGCACTATTCGTAGAAAGCTTTTTTCATTGTGATTTGTATACTGACAAGTGAAGGAATAAAAGGTCTTCAAATAATCTATAGGTCCGATTACGCCAGTCCGAAATACCAACTCTCCTTAGGAAGAAACGTGTGCCAAGTTTCATCAAGATATCTCAATTTTTACTCTATTTATCGCCTTTAACGAACGGACGGACAGACAATCGGTCGGAATTCAAATATGTATATATATTTTTTCCAAATTTCTTTTAAGTCAAATTTAATAGCAATTATAGCCAAACAATTATCATTTAATTTTCAAAGCGATTTATTACAATTCTTTTCGAGCCAAACTGGCAACGTGCTTAAAATAGCATTCAAAATTATGCTCGAAGCTCTTGTCGTCGCAATTATACTATTGTCAATTTACTTTCACTGAGTTTGTCATAAAAGGTGGCTCTCTCATCCGAGGCTGTTTTCTTCTTTTCATTGATAGTGTTTTTTATGTGGTGGGTCCCTAACCCAGCGCACAACTCTGGGGGAGGGAATGCTTCGCCTTCTGACTTTAGCTCTGATGTTTTTTGGTTAGCCAGAGGCCACTCAAAGAAAGACGCTCAGAGAAGTTTCCTTCCTTGCGTGAATTTCAACACATGGCTCCATCCTTTTATCTATATTTACATCCATATTATTAGCTCTAATCTTTGCATTTAAATTATATTATTTCCTGAGCACAATAAATAGCTATAGCTATTTGCTTAGCTATGGTTACACACTACACACTTTGCCCGAAATCCTCATCTTAATTCATTCAATATACTAATTTCAAGCAGACACACAATCTTTGTGCGCTTCTAATTATCAAAGCAAATGATTTGTAAGATTTACAAAGCATTTAGCCGGCAAATTGCAAATCTACGAAAAATCCAACATACATACTTACTCTACTACTTGCCGATTTTCCCATTTTTCTTCCACTGCATTGCAGCTGAAAACACATAGATTATGGCGCAAAATTGAATTTATGGCCAACTTGGCTGTGGGAATAATTAAATTGTATGCAGGCAATTTAACCATTTAGTTGTGAGAGCAAAACAGTGTTCAACTAAAATACGACGATGTTGCCCATTTCCGACATTAACTAAAATTACGATCTACATACCTATAAATATCTATCGTGTATATCTATATATGCAACAAAGTAAGTACCGTTGTACAAACTCTCGTGTAGATGATATCGATAACATGCGCCAAACTAAATGTGCCAACACAGATAAGTTTTGTTTAATAATAGCTAGTGGTGTCAGCAACATTGCTCTAATCATTTTAAGTGAATGCCTACGAGCTTGGCAAGTTGCAGAAGCGTTCCATTTATACTTACATATTTCGAATATGGGCATACAGTATGCGTGAATATTATGCGACTGTTTTAAATACATTTATTGCACTAATTATATTAATGGCGAATGAGGCTTAGAATTTTTCTTTTCAGTGCCTTCAAGGAGGGCTTTGAAAAAAAGTTTTGGAAATAAAAATGAATAATGAAAACTAATAATTTTCTCACTTCTCCAATATTCCAACTAGAAGTTTTATATGTCGAATGTGTTTCTGAGATTATTCTTATAGAAAGCATTTATAGTATATATCAAACCAGCCGGAACCTTCAATTGAAATTCCATCAGTTAACTTCACTTTCCACTCATCATTGTTTAGTTAGCCTTTCACTGGATTTCGTCCGGAAGTAATAAAAGCTTTCAAACGCCTCTGCTTCTATTAAGTACTTGGTATTCCAACCAAGACATGGTCTACCTGTATGATTATTGTCACCGACTCACGCATCGAATACGTTTTTCGCTGGAGTTTAGTCATCCATCCTTACAAGTACAATGTCGTGGTATAACTCATACAGTTCATCGTTTGTCCGGATAAGATAGTTGTCGCCAAACCTTAAACTACAAGTATTGCGAAGAACTTTTCTCTCGAACCCACCAATCATCAGCTCAGTACTTTTTATCATCCTCTTTGCTTCTGCGCCATACGGGAACACTTATCTATGAGCGACTTGCAGAGTATTAGTTTTGTTTGTCGAGAGAGATTACTACAACCTCTTTGTTGCCTGCTGAGCCCATAAGATTGGAACTCGCAGTTGTTATCCTTGTTTGGATCTCCAGGCTGGCATCATTATTACTGCTAATGGCAGTACAAAGATAAACAAAGCCCTCCCAACATTTTCAAGGTCTTATCTCAGTAACCGCCAGATACATTTTGCCAGAACCCTTTTTATAGCGGTAAAAGTTTCGAAGAAATCTTGGCATGGACAAGCAACTGATCACAGTAAGATGAAAAGGTCACGAGACAAGTAATGACCTTTTCTGAAGCCTCGTCTGAAGTTAAAAGGTTCAGAGAGATTCCTTCCTTTCTTAATGACGGTTGTTCTTGTAATTCAGTAAATTTATCAGTTGATAGTTACAAAACCAGATCTGAAATCGCAATTTTTTTATTCTCCATCCTTTGTTGATTCATGTGCCTGCGAATATATCTTCAACAAAGGGAACTTTTGCTTTACCTTCTCCTCAAATAATTTTCTTCTCCCAGAATTTTATAAGACCTCTTTTTCATAACGACTAATTAGTAGAAAATTTGAGTTTTCTTGAAAAAATGTATGGTCAAAAAATGTTAAAGAATATTTTGAGTTACTGTGCCATATAGGGTAACACATATAATACTATTTAGTGCGGCACTCATTACAGCTCCCTTGACAACAATTAAATCGAATGCGTTCATTTAGTTGGCATATCTAAAGAAGATATTTAATTGCATATATTTGGCTGCGTGTGGAAAATATTCAATATTTATTTCGCATATCTTGTTGCCAATTTACGATGCCGCCTACCATGGGAAACCCACACACACACACACGCCCCGGTGTTTACACTTGTATAAACAAAGACACACATTTCGCAATTGGCTGACGCCAATGGCCTTTACCGGCTGCAACATGCTTTGTCAATTTTAATTTACTGCAGTAAATATGTATGTATATACATATGTACATATGTCTGTATGTATATAAATGAGTGAATGGGAGAGTTGAATGAACATGCACACGTGGCTTGTTCACACATTGGCCTTAATTGTTGGCGGAAATCTGCCGATGCACCTAACCTCACATACATACATACACATATGTGTGTGTAAATACTCATTCACTAAGCCTTACTATCAAATTCAGTCTCCATGAGTGCATAAATATACACCTAAGAACCTACCATAATAGCATATACATGCATACATACATACATATGTGCAGGAATAATTGTGTAATAAGAACATAACTTCCAAGTATGTATGTATGTACATACATCTCCACATAGATACCTGGTAAGTGTAAAACAGCTGTCAGTAGATATAGCAACCAGCTGCTCTGCATCTAAATTACTGCACAAATCCTCTGCTGACTGACTGCCAGTGTCATCTCTACATGGTAAGGTGTATGTATGTACATACATGTGTAAAGTGGTGCAAGAGATGTGCGAAATTTATGCATAAACGTACGTGCATGTATTGTAAATTCTCTTTGTAGTGTAAATTTTTTTCCAAGCCGTTATGGACCAAACCAGAGACTGCAAAGTTCTTCCTGCCACCACCCACAAACCCAACGTGCCCAACGCAAAAACACCGAGTACCACATAGTCGCACTCTAACTCACACTTCAGTAGAAATGCTTTGAATACCATTATAGGTATTTGTACCAACAGTCACAAATACAACTACACTAACGGTTATGCATATAAAGGGTGCTTTTTTAGAGGAGTGAATTACAGTTGTTGTGTTTGTTGTTGTTGTCGCGGCAAAAAAGATTCCTGAAGTCAATTTTGAAGAATTCTGCCGAGTTGAAAGTGTAAAACGGAACGTCGACTCCGTTTTTAGTTCTTTAGGTAAATTTGAAGAATCCAGCCGCATTGAAATTATTGGCTAGATTCGGGTTTGTGCCGGTTACCTAGACTCGACTGTCGGAAGATCAGAATATCGACTCCATTTTTTGTTCCTTAGGTAAATTCAAAGGTCCTGCGGAGTTGAAAGTCTTTGGTTAGATAAAAATCCGGGCTTGTACCAGTTACCTAGACCCGACTGTCTGAAGAACGGAATTTCTACTCCACTTTTAGTTCCTTAGGTAAATTTGAAGAACCGTGCCGAGTTGAAAGTCTTCGGTTAGATGAAAATCCGGGCTTGTACCAGTTATCTAGACCCGACTGTCTGAAGGACGGAATTTCGACTCCATTTCTAGTTCCTTAGGTAAATTTGAAGAATCGTACCGAGTTGAAAGTCTTTGGTTAGATAAAAATCTGGGCTTGTACCAGTTATCTAGACCCGACTGTCTGCTGAACGGAATTTCGATTCCATTTTTAGTTCATAGGGTAAATTTGAAGAACCGTGAGGTGAAAGTCGTTTATCGGTTAGAAATCCGAGTTCGTACCAGTTCGTTCGTTCTAGATCAGAGTGTCTGGGAACGAAATGGAGTCTGTGAGCTCTATTTTTTAGTTGTTTTTTTGGGCCCAGATCACTACCTTTACGATTTGCGCATTATTTTGATGTACTTAAATCTCATAAACTAAGCAAGAGTTCCCGAATTGCTTAGCTGTAATACCTTATATCATTTATAGATTGAAAGAAATAAAGTCCAGTATAGTCTTCTGTATGCAAATGCTGCCCATTTTTTCTGTACGTAAGAATTTCTGAGAAATATCTTCAAGAAGGAAGTTTCTTCAGTCAATTTAAGATAATAATTTGTTTTTGAAATAAGTATCCACGATTTTTTAGGGCTCTTTATTGTAAAGTATACTAAATAGTTTAAATTTGAAAATATACTTATATACCCCTAAAATACACCCTATAGACTTTTTATATATAGTTACATATGAAAGTGTGTTGGGGAAATTTTTTCCTCAGCATTGCAACAACCACTATACCCAATATCCCTAAAGCTCTCTGTCGTTGCCGCACTACGCATCGGCCTCAAGGGAACAAGAAATGGAACACTAATGTTTTTTTCGTGCCACAATTTTTCCAATTTTTTTCTTCTACGCTTTCTTTCCTTCAACTTTAATGCTATTTGGTCGACTTTCCGAGCAGAGGGATATCCCATTCCTGTAAAAGCAAATGTGCGTGGAAAAATGTGCTGGAAATGAACAAAATACGGAGTGAATGGCGTATGCAGAATAGCTTTGCGCTTCGGCAAGTTTTTTTTTTTTTGTGCTTTTACTTCTCTCTTTTTTTCTCTGCAACGTGCGAACTCGCATTAAAAACGAAATTTAAGGATAAAGTTGCAATCTTTTTGTTGAAACTTTAATGACTTTTCGAGGTGTCTCATTCAAAATTCAAGTAGTTTTTATTATTTTTGAACCAGTGAGTGATTCTGGGTAGAAAATTAGTACAAATTAATGTAATCAAATGAAAAATGAGTTCTTCAAAAAATAGTTGCTAAAGCTGTGTTCACATACAGTTACTTTTATTGCGACAATTGGAAATTCTTTTTGTTTTTGAACGCCTTATTCTTCTTTTGCAATCTTTTTTAATAAGAAATTTTTAATGGATTAAAAATTTCATAAAATTTCTCTGTTACCTGTAAGGAGTAACCATGAAAAAGTGTTTGTCGTAAATGAGCAAGGAAAGCAACCGTTCCTTTTTAATATGTACATAACCTCATACTTTTATGTACATAGTATGTATTATGAAAACAAAATTCACCAAAACAGGTTATTTTTACAGCTGTTTTATCAAATATTAGTTAAAGTTTAACAAATATTTTGCAGCATTTTAAACTAGAACACAAGCTTAATGTTGAGTAAATAAACTGAATCAAAAATATTGTGCAAAAGGTGCCTGTTTCTGATGTTTCAACTTCTTCCAACTTCTTCTCCAACTGAACTCTCCAACTTAGTAGAGGTTTTTCGTCTTCCTCTGCTTCACACAGGAACGTGGGAGCCAAGTCGCGATTGCGGCGACTGTTTTTTTTTTTTGTTTTGATGACTGGTGATATTTCCTTTTGCCCTCGTTAACTACCAGACCCATTTGCTTCGCTTCCTTATCCAATCTGGAGAAAGCAGAACTGATGACGCGGTTGTTGAGCCCAATTATATTAATATCATCGGCGTACGCCAGCAGTGGTACACTCTTGTAGAATGTTGTACCTTCTCTATATAGCTCTGCAGCTCGAATTATTTTCTCCAAGAGTACATTGAAGAAGTCGAACGATAAGGAGTCGCCTTGTCCGAAACCTCGTTTGGTATTGAACGGCTCGAAGAGGTCCTTCCATAGCGGCATAAAGGCTGCTCTTTTCCGTGCTGCCGAAAGCAATTTTGAAATCGACGAACCAGAAGGTAGATAAACTATAATTTTACCCATTATTTACTTGCATCAAACGATGTTTTCCTTTCATAAAAAGATTTCTTTGCAAAAGCGGCCAAAATTTCGGCATACTGATGCTCGGTTTGCCAAAATCGTGTCTAGTTTTCAAGACCCGGTCTGTTTTTTCTTTAAAGTAATTCTGAAAACGAATTTAGCTCTCATACAATGTACACTAGGGTGATTAAAAAAAATTTTTTTTTTTTTTCGATTGGTACTCGGAAAAAAAAAAGTTCCTAGACACCTTTAAGAGAGCCTCTCCAAAAACCTATGAGTTTCATTATTCATAATGATTTTTTTCATTGAGTAATAAAATCCATAAGAAATAAAAAATTTTCCCAAAAATAATCAAACTTCAACCGTTAATATCTTTTAAACGGTTGGGTTTACGAAAAAATCATAGGAGACCTTTTTTTAGGGCATTCAATTTCCTACAAAATTTAAGGAGCAAGATATTTTTTCAAGTAGTTGGAAGCGAGATATACATTTTTGTATCTGATAATAAGAAATAATAGAAAACTGTTTGTAGGAGGATCTTCCCGTTACAATTAAAAACTCATATTTGGAGAGGCTTTCTTAGAGGTGTCTAGGAACTTATTTTTCCGAGTACCAATCGAAAAAAAAAAAAAATTTTTTTTGAATCACCCTAATGTACACTTAAAATATTGAGCGGCAAAATGGATCCCATCTCCAATCATACAGTAAAATATTGAGCTTGCACTAAAAGAGATAAAAATTTCTCATATACTTGTATATATACATATGTGTGTATACTTTGTGGTGAAATTTGTGCCTCAACCTCAGCCATCTTCACGCTATAGTAATTAATTCCGCTGAAGTAAATCATACTCCAATGCAAAGGCTCTCGCTAACACTCGCTTTGATTTTTGCCGCTGAGCATCGATCTTGCAGACTCTTTTATTGAATGAAAATTGTTTGTGCATTTGTATTTACATATATATGTATGTATGTACATGATATCAGCGACTTTATTTCCAACCTTCAACAGTGTCTTTCTGATCATTTTCATAATTAAATACATCAAATCTGAAGACAAAAAAAAAATGAAATGCGCGACAGTCAACTTTCTTCAAATATAAATGAAATCTTATTGATGAAGCAGCTGACAATGCAAAAGTAATATTTTTTGTTAGTCTCTGCTTTCGACATTCGCATCGAATCTGAGTTGAAGGAAAGCATGCAATAATAATTCATACATACATTATTGTATACTTATGTGCATATTTATAAGGTTAATGTAACGTGTTGCTTTCATTATTATTGCCTATGTAAACTTCGTTAAAAATCAAAATAATTAAAAACGAATCAAGCAGGCACGTATGGCTTGTTTACATGTAAAGTGGCATAACTAAAAAATTTAAAAAAAAAATGTTATTAATGAGAGTTAACCTCTATTGCTCACTTTAGCCTCTATTTAAATGTTTTAACGGCATTTTTTGTACTTTTGTTGCTTTATTTTCGTGTTTACTTTTTATTCTGAATTTTTATTTTCGAAATTGCCATTTTCATACGCTCTTTTCTTTACATTTACTTCCCTTGAGTTACGACATTTTTCTGTTGAAATTTATTCATATTCATATATATGTATGTATGCCAATATGTTCATCTTCTTGTAAGTATACGAAATATGCTAATCTTGCAAAATTTGGCTATTGCCGAAAGCAGTTTACTTTTCGCTGTCACGTCGCGCATGGCTTTATGAAATCAAAATTTTCGTCATACGCATACATACATATGTATGTATGTCTTTTTAATAAAATGTAATTCTGCAGACTTGCAGACATTTCACAAGTAAAAACATTTGTGCAATAAACACCATTGACAAAACTTTTCTTCTAAATAAAATACATATGTACATATATTCATATATAAAAGTATGTATGTAACTATGTTTGTTTGTGCAGAATTAGCTTGGCTCCATAAAGCAAGTTAAATATTTCCCTTGTCATGTAATAGATTTTTCGTAATTTGTGATGTGCAATATCACAGCGTATTGCTTACTCCAGCAGAAGCAATGAGCTATAAGCCGTAAAGTAGAATCATTGCTTTCGTTGAATTCACTGTCAACAGCAACTCTTCGCATATCATAAATGACCACAGAAAGTATGTTGACTCTATATACCATAGTATATGTAAATTCTTATCCATATGTGTATATCGGTACATAGTATGTAAATAATTGGTCATGTTGCTGGTTATGGACTGCAATGCGAAAACAACTAGCGACTGTTGCTTGTGTATTAGGATGGATAGTTATAAAAATTGTATAAACAAGCAAGGATGCGAAAATTTTCGAGTTCTTGACATTTTCTAATGTATAGAAAATATTCAAAATGTAATTTTAGAAGTTTTTTGAAAATTAAAGAACGATTTTTAGGATTTAAAAATTATTTGTTTTTCAAATTGTCGTGGTTGGGAATGCTTCAGTTTTCTGATAGTTTTAAAAATTGTATAAACAACCAAGAATTCGAAAATTTTTGAGCTTTTGACACTTCCTCATTCTCTTTGTTTTTCAAATTGTAGAAGTTGGAGTTGTTTCTTGTTGAGATGGGGAAGGACAATGCGTGATTAAAGCCTAATACTTAAAAAGTGAGTTACGGCAAATATCCAGTTTCAGTTTTCTGAAGTGAGTTCAAGCCTCGAGTATAATAATTAAAGAGCTTCATTTAGCTTTCCATATTTCAAACGTTTTTTTTTCATGTGCTGTGTAAGAGGTGAACTTATTAGTGACACTTCGTGCTACTTATTTCTGACTTTGTTGATTACTTTGACTGTATTTATTTATTTATGTGTTCTTCTTCTGCTTTGTGTTATTTTATCCCTTTGAAAATCAGAAAAAACGCCCTTTTAAATTTTTTTTTTCAAGAGGAAATTTTTAATAAATAAATGAAATGTAAGAATATTTTTAAAATCTAATGTACTTCAATAATTGGCGAAAGGTTTTTAAAAAATTAGGATGTCCCTGATCCCGTAGTCTCCACAAAAAAAATGGCTGGCGGTAATGAAGTTTTTTCTGCTTAAAGGATTACATGCGTTTACGGGTTCAAAAAATTGAGTTTCTATAGTCTTATTAAATTTTACAATACCTCTAGAATATTGTCCTAAACTTTCAAGTGGATCAGTGTAATACTTTCGGAGATACAGCCTTGAGAACTTGTGCGCTCGAGGCTAGCTAGGCTGAATGCACCTGCCTTAAATGATTTTTTCTCGAATTTATGTTTTTAAAGTTGGTTGGCAAGATTTCTCGTGAACTACTCAACCGATCTTAGGTTTTATACTCTAAGAAACTCATGTAACCCCTTAAAAATATGTCAAACCCAAAAAGCAGAAAAATGTTTTAGTTCCATAGAGACAAGTAATTATCAAAGGACTAGTCAAAATTTTGATTTCCGACGAAAGAAGGTCGTATTTAAATTTCGGAGACATTCTCCTTATGGACTGAAAACAGCGTTTAGAGAAAAATGCGTTAATAGTTTTCCGATTACAGTCAAATAAAAAAAATCTTATTATTGGTAAACCACCTTTTGACTCAACTGCTTAGATCGATGTTTAAACACCGATTTTTTCTTTACGAGATATCCACATTTTTAACTTGGGTTTGTACGAAGACACACGATTTTTTCGGGGAACGAATTCATTACTTATAAAACTGAAACTACAGAGTTTCTAGGTTATGTTCATTACTTATGAATCTAGAACTACCGAAAAACTAGATTATGTTCATTACTTATAAATCTAGAAGTACAGAATTTCTAGGTTATGTTGTCGACTTATTATGATTATTAACTCTGAATGCAACTTTCAACTAAAAGGAAAGAATGATTCTATATTAATTTACATATTTATTTCCACACATATACATATGTATGTATGTACATTATGTTAAGTCCGCATGCATATGGCTTAAGCCCTTCGTCAGCCATTCAAGAAAGGCTTTACTTTGTGCAATGAAACTTACGCTTTCTGTAAGCACACTCATGCGCGCACACGCACGCACATGCCGAACTCACACAAAACAAAACGATTAGTGTGAAAATAATAAGAGAATAACATCTTTAATACCATTACGAATGAAGGATGACAGTAACGTCGTCGTCTATACAGACAATAATGCAGCAGCTCGAATCCCTTGTAGTAATGAAAACCGCAACAATAACAACAACGATGACAAACAATTTTTAAGACGATGAAGATTTGGTTTGTTGTTGTGTATTTAAGTGTATTTATTCGTTTACAGGCAAAAAATTACAATAATAATGCACAAAAGAAAGGAAAAACGACAATCCACAACAAAAATGAATGATAAGCCGAAGAAGCGCCAACGACACGAACATCAACATACATTTGTAAATATGTACCTTTATATGTATGTATGTATGTAAATATATGGACATAACTGCCTTTGCACTTGTAGTAGTGTAGCCGGGTGAATATTTGGCCGGGACCACAAACTGCGGCGAAATGAGCACAAATTGTATTGTAGTCAAGCGATGTGAAGATGTGTGTAGTGGGAGCGCAAACGAAGTAGCTGTAAGTGCGATTTACACAATGGGAAAAGTCAAACCTTAAAATGCAAACAACACCGTCAATGCACACACACACACCTTCGTACCGAAGTATTCGTTTATTTGTGTCTTTGAAGTTACGAATACATGAAATGTTGTTGCGGCATAGTCATGCTACAACAAAGCAAACAGCAGATGATGCGAATAATCACGACGCAGATGCTGTGATGATACGTTAGCGACGTTAGCGTTCAAGATGACGCTTCGTCCTCAGCTTGTTGTTTGCCTCCAGCGATAGTGTATACAGTGTATTAGTTTTCAAATGAGTTGTTGCTGTTGATTTATGGCTTTATGTTTAGTTTGTGTAGTTAGTTGCCAGTGGTTTCTACAGGTGGCTTCGACTATTTATTTGAATCTCATAAAATTTTTAATTCTAACTGGAATTTGTTACCTTTTTCGAAGGTATTTTTGGTATATACCTTTTAGATACTTATGGTACATACATACAACAGGTCAATTGAAAAATCCCCGGCCTACTATAGTAAAACATATTTTTTTGGAAATTTTTTTTTTTTTTTATTCAACATAGTTCTCTTCAAGGGTGATACACTGATTATAGCGACCTTCCAACTTTTCAATGCCATTTTTGAGGTATGAATCGTCCTTCGCCTTAAAATAGAGCTCAGTTTCAGCGTTCACCTCTTCATTCGATGAAAATTTTTTCCCAGCGAGCGTTTTTTTCTGAGATCTGAGATCAGGAAATAGTCCAATAATTCAATTCATGGATTTTTAACTTGGTGAAACATTTTCTTTTTATTAAAACGCGTCCGTTTTTAGGCGATTTCTTCATTCGAACGGTCCAATAACGTTACTAACGTACTATTACAGTGGCTGTTGATGCTTCTTCGTTTTTCAATACAAATTATTCCATGCACATCCCAAATTACTGATACCTTAACCTTACAAGTTGAATGTTGCGTTTTTCCACGCTTTGGAGCGAGCTCAACGCGTGTAGTCTATTTGGATCACTGTCGATTGGGCTTCGGAGTGAAATAGTGGACGACGCAAAAACTCGGGTTTATTGCTCTTGAACATCTCCAAACACTGCCCCGAATCATCAACTCTTCGTTTTTGATCAAAAGAGAGCTCGTGCGGCACCCACTTTCCACAGAGTTTTCTCATACTCAAATATTCGTGAAAGATATTATTAATCACAGGTTCAGTTGATATATTTAGCGTGCCTGATTTCTCGAACAACTTCATTTTATTGTCAACCAAAAGTATTCTGTGAACTTTTTTGATGTTTTCTTCGGTAACGACCTCCTTTCACTGCGTTTAACGTCTTCGGTGTTCATTTCATCACGTCCAAACTTAGCATACCAATCCTTGATGATTGATAATTCTAGTAGCGCCATCTAAGTGTCGGGCCGAAGACATTTCAATTGACCTGTTATTTAGATATATAAAAATCGAGTTCTTGTATGAAACCAAGTCCTTGTATTAAAATTCGGTGCAACCGAAGTTAAAGTTCTTTCTAGTTTTCCGCAAAATTAAAATTTTTTTTTTTTAATGAAATGATACTTGTTCTGACTATCAGCAAAAACGCTTTGAGCGTATTTCTGTCATGCCATAAACCACTGTACAATGGCAATTGTCATGGAAAATAAGATGGAACTATGTACTATGTAACGGAAGATGCTACATTAACAGCACTCCTCTTCAAATGCCAAAGTTCAACACTGTGGAAAAGTTGTTTTGAAATGCGGAATTCGTAAAGGAGCAGCTTGGCCAACTACTTATGTAAGTACAGATGTACTTACTATATACATATATATGTACATATGTTTGTGTGGTATGTTTTTCGCAGTTGTACGTCACCACGACGACGTTTTGTGCAATTTTCGGCAAATAAAATTAATGAAGCGCCAACTTTGCACTAAAATAAAATATGCACTCGACATTAAAAAGTCAAAGTTGAGACACGAAGAGGCAAAAGCATAACTTGCAGAAGAAGTAGAAGTGTAAGTGTGGTGGAGAACGCGCCGCAGGGGCATAATGAAATTGAAACCGCAAAATGCCAACATTAACATTTCGCCACTTAAATTGCCATACTTGGAAAACTTTTCGTAAGCATTTTGAAGTACGTAAGCAAAAGTACAAAAAACAAGAAAAAATGTTAACTCGGTTATACAGAAGCTATAATACCATTCACAGGTGCGTTTCCTAACAAGATATTTAGTCAAATAAAAAAGTTGTCCATGTCCATCAGATTGTATGGCAGCTATATGCTTTGGTGGTCCGATCTAAACAATTTGGTCGGAGAAAGGGTCGATGCTTTAGATAATCTCTTCCATATTTCGCAAAGTTTCATTCATTCAAATCAAAAGATGTTCCATACAAGAACTTGATTCTGATCGTTTAGTTTCTTTGGCTCCCGATTGCCATTGCTATAATTGTTCGATTTTGGCAGTGCCAATGAATCAGCAGCTTCTTGGGAAGGAAAGGACGTGTGCAAAATTTCTATCGATATTTCTAAAACTAAGAGACTAGTTCCTATATACAAACGAAAGGACGGACAGAGTCGGCTCAGCTGATCATTTACATATGAGGTCTCCTACAGGGTTTGTCCGGAAAGTAATAGGACTGAGTCGATTTAAAAAATTTATTGAACCAATCGTTAAAATTCTTTAAAAACTTTCAAAATAGGCGTCCTTCTGCATCGATGCAGTGCAGCAAGCGCGATTTTCAAGCATTGCTGGTGTCACGGAAGGCATTCTCCGGAATATTCTGTTATCTCAAAATGATTGCCTTTCATCGGTCTTTTCGGGCAAGGAAACAAAACAAAAAACTTCGGGGAGGGCCACATCTGGGCTGTAGGGCGACTGCGGAAGCGTTGGGATGCCGGCCTTGGTTAGGTAGCTGTTCACAAGAGAGGCGGGGTGAGCCGGGGCGTTTTCGTGGTACAACTTTCAATCGGCTGCGATGTCTTGTCGGATTCGATTGACCCTTCGGTTGAGTCTCTTGCGGACTTCCACGAAAAACTTGGGGTTGACAGTTTGTCCGGGAGGAATAAATTCATGATGGACGATGCCTTTGGTGGCAAAAAAGGCAACGAGTATCGTTTTTACTTTGGATTTGCTCATTCATCAGTGACCTCTTCCCGGCCCTCCAAAAAGGCCTGAAGACCGAAACTCACCACTTCTTGCTAAAGCTCATCTGGGTAAGTCTGCTTGATCATATCAAACGTCTCTGTCGTAGATTTACCGAGTTTCACACAGAATTCAATCTCGTACCTCTGCTCCAACGAACGCTGCATTTTTGGCTTGCCCCACTCACAGAAACATGTCGCGCGAAAATGCTTGTCCCGACTCTCCAGGTGCTCGGAGACAACTGACTAGCTAGGAACGCCATCTACCGAATCCAGTCGGTGCGCGCATGCTCCGAAGTACAGTCGCGGCGTCTTATTACTTTCCGGACAAACCCTGTAAGTTTTCTTCTGTGTTTTACTTCGTGGCAAACTTAATATACCCTATTCAGGGTATAAAAAGAACATAAACTTTTTAAAATATATATAATCATTACATATGTACATAAAAAAGTAAGCATTTGTAAAAAAGTTAAAACTGTTCCAAGTGCTGACAGTGAGCCATATGCAGCTGACATTTAAACGTGATTAAAAAGTTAAATACTCACACGCACATACATGCATACATATGTACTTACATATATGAATGAGTGTGCGTAAGCCATACAAGAGTGAGATGCACCGTCTGAGCGCAGATGAGCTGCGCTGAGGAGCAGCAAACGGAAGTTGGCCAGCCGGTGTGACTACAAATGTGCGCTCGTTTTTTTTTTTTGTTTTTTCACTGTTTCATCTTTAATTCATTTAATTTCGTAAATTATTATTGTTTGTTTTTTTCATCTTACTTTCAAAGCAAATATGCTTGCGCTGCTCAGCGCACAGAGCCGGTTGGCAGCGCGGTCATTCAACCGCCATCGCAGTGACGCGGCTGCCCACAACTTGTGGACTCGTGCGTCTGAAAGCGTTTATTTCATTTGTTTAAATGACTAAATATACGACATTTATATACATATGTACGTCTGTATATTGGTGCATTTGTAGTGTAAGTGTCAATGCTTCGGTAAATGCGCCGTCTGCCAAGCGGCAAAACGGCGAAACGTGATGCGCGCCGTCACCGAGGCAGACAGTCTGTGGGCTGAGTACCTTCCGCAGCCACTCGCATCATCACAATTGTGCGATCGTTTTAGTTGTGGCCTATTGTTGTTGTTTGCACAATTTTATCACTTGACTTTTGCCGCTGCTGCCAACTAGCCACGCTTTAAGCTGGCAAATGTCCAATTTGTGTGTGTGTGCCACTTGCGTGTGTGTGTGCAGTTCTATTGCCATTGTGCTAGAGTGTATATAGATATACATATATATAGCTTTGCACGCGTTTAGCTATAGTTTGTATTTTAATCGAAACGTGTCAACCTCGTTGCTGACTATTCTAATTAAGATTTCAAGTGCGCCGCGTGGCTAAAAAAATTGTTGACTTTGCCGCAGTTACTTTTTATCTTATTTATCATAGTTTTTCATTGCATTAGCTTGTGGTGCTTTGGTGTCACCAGTATTACCGTTTCTGTCATTTGCTGACTACCTTAAATTCCGTGCCCGTTTTAATGCGTAAAAGTGCTGACGGAACTGAAATTGTGTGCAAGTAAATATTTTTTCATTTTATTTTACGTGTGTCTACCCGCTCACGCCGTATTGTTCGTCACTGAAACGCTTGTACTCGTATCTATTACGAACAAATACTTTTTCTAGCAATTAAAATTCAAAGCATGTCTTTATATTTATTTGCCGCACTGTTTACATTGCTAGCATTTCATTTGAAACAATTATTCTAACTTTATATTTTAAACTAAAGCGAGTAAAAATTGTGTGCCTGTACTTAGATACATACATACATATGTGTAATGAATATGAGTAAAAAGTTTCAGTAAAATTTAGAGAAATGAAGCCGAACCGTATAAATGGCTGTCGACTGCCCTGAATATGCGATGAGTGTGTGGCGAAATGCCGCAAAATGAAATGTGTGCAATAATTTAACAATACTTACACACACTGATGGTCAAAAAATTAGAACAATGTGTTTTTAAGAATTTATTTTAATGCTGGCTTTTGACGTCTTTCTTTGCGAAGTTTGAAACACACTATAAAGTAAATAAGTACATACGTAGGTTGCCTTAATATTGGGTAGTCGTTGCAGTCGTATATCTCTAGTGATACCAATCACATTGTGTCAAACCATACAGTGTTGGAAAGGTGAGATTTTAAGCTTCATTTAACCAAAAAAAACATTAAATTCGGGAAAGTTGAAAAAAAGTTACAGCTGTTCAAAAATGAGTGAAAATAATACAAAAATTCGATATATAGTATTTTGAAATTTTTGTACGAAAAAATTGCAGCCACCAATGAAATTTGTGAAGTTTACGGAGACGATGCTGTATCAGTTCGTGCAGCACAACAATGGTTCGCTCGCTACCATTCTGGAAATTTCGAAATTTCGACTTACACTGATGAAAGTTTTACGCTGATGGAGAAATGTCTCTAGCGGAAAAATGGCAAAAAGTGATCGACCAAAATGGTACATATTTGTTATTAATTAATTATTATAAATATAAAAAAATAAGATGAAGTTTCTTTAGAAAGACGAAAATACTTTTTCGACTACCCAATATTTCGGTATTAGAGAACAAAAATCAATCATAAATATCGAAAATTGCTTTATTTATTTTTTTTTTTAATATTCTCTATTAAGATCTATACACTTTTGCATGCGTATGAACCAATTCTCAAAGCACTTTTGCCACTCTGATTGAGGTATCTCTAAAACATGCGTTCTGAACGCATCAATCGCCTCTTCAGATGTCGAAAAACGTTGATTTCTTCGTTTATTTTTTTCGTACGACAACAAAAAGAAGCCATTCGTTGCCAAGTCAAGACTTTACAGTACTCATCAAATTGAGGTTCTAAGTGATCAAAAATGCAGTACTTTCAGTCGATGTGTGAGAGCTCGAATTGTCGTGGTGAAGAGTTGTCCGTCTTCGTTGGTTTGTTTTTCTGATTTCTTGAAATTAAACTGATAAACAAATAGTTAAGTATGTAACACTCAGCATTTACTGTTCTGCGTTGTTCTAGTAGAATGGTTGCATTCGTATAAATTCGAATCACGTTGTCATAGACATGTTTCGAAACACCGTTATCGTATTTTTTTAACTCTCGAACAATCTACACAACTCTTTTTGAGCAATCAACAAATTGTGTGGAATCCCACATGAAAATACTTTTTTTACAATCGAATGTTCATGCAATATTAAATGTATACTAGGCCTACTGATGCCTTTAGTTGTCTCAAGCCCACGATAGGTCACATGACGATGTTGCAATATCAGTTTGCGCACTGCATCATTAGTTTCCGAAACAACTGGTTTTCAGCGACCTTCATTAAATTCGTCTTGGAGTGATCTTCGCCCTCGATTCGATTCAATCCATACCATCGATAAACAGTGATCCTTGTTGAAACGCCATTGTCAAAAATTGAATTAAGTTCATCCATGCACTCTTGTTTATTTAATCGGCGTCGAAAGTTGTAAAAAAAATAATAGCGCGAAAATGTTCGCAATTTAATTCCAATTTTTGGCCGAAATGAATATTTTAAGTAACTGTAAACAACACAAATATCGCTCATATGTCAAAATGTTCTGAGTAAACATAAAATCAAAAATGTTAAACTTTGCAATAAAGTTCTGTGTTACCAGGTGGTTACAATAGGGTTGCCAAATACCGAAATATTATATAAAAGCCAACCTACTTATGTACATACATATGTATATACATGAACTGCGTGTTGATTGAGTCAATTTAGCCATGATTTTTCAATGAAAATAAGGTACAGAAAACTGTTTTATTTGACTAGATATCTTCGCTGAACTACCATTTTCCAACATATTGTTCCGATCGGGCTACTATAGCATATATGTATGTAGTTGCCATACAAACTGACCGATCAAAATCAAGCTCTTCTATGGAAAGCTGATATCCGAATCGGACTCACACTTATAATCCAGGTTCAGTCGAAAGACTGACAACTCCGCAGCATTATTTGAGCTTTTTTTTCAGCCACGTTCGTTATTTTCCACCGCAAGTGTGTAAACCCTTAGCTATGACTACCTATGATTGCGAATGCTACCTTCACTTTACAAGTTTATTTATGTCAACACGCGCACGTGCTCACTTCAAGCTCTATAGAATCAAAACTGTGGACATACATACATATATACGTTTACTTTTTTTTTCTTAAAAATTGTTGTTCCCTCGTTAATTACGGCAGTACAAAAAACAAATACAAGCGCATAGCAAAATAATATAAGTATGTTCATATATGTACGTAGCACATAACACCCATTAGAAAAAAAAATAGTTCTTCGAATGTGGTGTTTTGGACAAATACAAGGTTTCTTTTCAGCAAATGCAACATATATGATTATAAACGGTTCATTCTGAAACAGTAAAGCTTTTGCAACCAGCTCCATTATAAAATAATAGTTTTTAGTTATGGCGTCAATGCTTTTTAAATCCATACTATTCTACACTAATTTTTTGTAGACAATTTTCTTAAGGGGTTGCATGGATGTTCGGGTTTCAAAAAATCAATTTTTTTATTGTCTTATTCCAATCTACAATACCTCTAGAATATTGTCCTCAATTTTCAAATTGATCCGAGTAATAGTTTCGGAGATACAGACTTGTGCGCTCGAGGCTAGCTATGCTAAGTGCGTCGTCTTTAAACGTGTTTTTCTCTAAACTGTATTTTTAAAGTTGGTTGCCAAGATTTTTCGAGACCTACTCAACCGATCTTCATGAAATTTTACACAGGTCTTTGAGTTACAATTCTTAAAGACTTGGACGAAAGGCTTTTTTCGATTACAACTATTTGAAAAAATAAAATTTCGCAAAATTTTCTCTGAAATTTTAATTTTTTTTTTGTAAAAATGCCTGCCTAAAATCCAATTATCAGTTGAAAAATGCTGTTTTTTACCCAAGGAAACCCATGTAACCCGTAAATTTTACCGTTAATTTTTTTCTTGTCTACTTTTAAATAAAAAAAAATCAAACAAGATTGTGCCTCAATGTTTTCTTCATTCAAAAAATATTTGGTATACTCAAAAAATATTGCACCCAATAAATTTTAATTTCATATTTTTCCTATGGGTTAATCATTCGTCACTCATACGTACATTTACCGTTCTTGAAGCGAAAAAGCAACAAGTTGTGAGGGTAACCACAGCATTGCTCAAGCATAATTCTTTCTTTGGGCTCACAACGTTGTTTGGCTCAAGTCTTTTATACTATTGAGCCTTTGTATTCAGAGTACGCGGCATATTTTTGACATACAGACATACATACATACAAATGTACAAAGGTATTTTATCACATGAAGGAAATTTTTGATACATTGACAAATGTACAGCTATATATTTACAGGTTGATATGTATTACATATGTGTGAAGTGAAAGTGTCAAAATATTTAGTACACTCTTATTTTTTCAATCCAAATTTGCACTTTGATAACTGAAAAAGTAAATTATTAAATAAAATACATGCAATTGGCATATCTTAATTTTCGAATATTTAAAAAAATGTTTTAAACTATCGAGTCAGTAAGTTTGCCAACGTCGACCTAATTTTCAATATTTCTACAGAAATGCCATATTTTTAATTTTCCTCTAAGACATACACACATATGTATGCATAAATTAAACAAACAAACTGACAATCGTATTGTATTTAAGTGTTTTTAGCAACTTAAATAAAATTAAATTTCAAAACCGCAGTTGTTCACACAGACCCCATATATCTATGTATGTATGCACAAGTGCACTAATTATTCTCGCCACATCACCGCACTTCCGAATGAGTTTAAATAAATATGTTTTTTTCGTTAGTTATCACTAATATTATAAGCTTTGATAAATTTTTCTAAGCCACAATTGTTTGTTAATTATTTATTCAGCTGTATTTAAATTATGTACCTTGCAACTGCTCACTCCACTTAAAGGGTTTGATACTTTTTATGTACAGTTGTGGGGAAAATTTTCATATTTTTTCAATTAAATAATATGATAATAAAAAATATTGATAAAGACAGCTCATAAAAGCTAATAGCAGTTATTCCTGATTTTCATTTATTTTCCTTGTTCTTTATCAGGGATTTCAAGTAATTTTTTTTTACTAGGGTCGCCAGTGGTCGAAATTCAACCAATAAAAAATAAAATGTATTCAAAATGTTCTTAGTATTTAAATTTCATTGAAGAATTCGAACAAAATGTGAATAAAATCCAAGGAAAGTGATATAAAACAATTAAAAAAAAAAATAAATTTAAAACAAATCAAAATGTTTGTGGTCTAGCGTTGTCCTGATGGAAGACAAAGCCCTTTTTTATGTCCTCTAGATTCAGATTTTTATTTTTAGATAACACAAAAATTTTTCCATTTCAACTTTTAAACGCTCCACTGTCATCACTAACTCCAAATTAAAAAAAAAAAGCTTAAAATCAACAACCTGTAATCATGAAAAAAATTTCTATACAACCGAGACCTTCAGTAAAAAGTAAACACATCAATATTGTTAACACTATAAACTCAAGGTTCATTTCACAAAAGTAAAAATATAATAGTAACAACTAAACCATACAAACAATTTCACCTAAACCCCCCGCACACATCATAAATAATGCGCACATCACAAAAACGTAGACATACGTAACTAGGAAGCTCATAAAAAGATTACCCACACCATATTTGTTGAACAAATAAATTAAATTATTCTCATAAAACAATTACAATTACAATTACAAGTGCATAACATGAGCTCTTCAGTTGAATATGAAAAGTGCTCTCTAGATAAACTTGACCAACATAATAATGAAAACGAAAAGGCCTTCACGCTGAGCGAAACACGCTTCTGCATAACCAAAAAATGTGCAGATGAAAAAAGAAATTCTACCAAATCCAAAGCTTAGCTTGTAAAGAGAAACCCAGTAATGCGTGCAGAAAATAATAAAAATACCAGTTATTTTTTACTACATACATATGTATGCAACTGTGTGTGTGCTTATTAGATCGACTTGGGCGTCGCGAAAATTGCAAACATTTCGTCGAAATATGTTCATAATTGAGCTATTCACTTAATTAGGTAAAATTAATAATAATTTCGTTCAAATAAAAAATAGTTTTCATATAAATTCAATAGATATAGCTATAAATGTTGATCCATTTCGAGGCTTCCTACTTAAAAAAAAAAAACAAGGAAACTTCAGATTTAATGAGAAACGTTTTATTGTCATTCGAAAGAACATTCTTTGGTATTTATTTTTTGTAGATTATTTCTTCCAAATGTTGGTCGCGACTACGTCTCCAATGGCCCATCCGTTGAGTCCAACTTTCGATGACTCGTTCGAACATTTCCAGTAATATCTGGCGAATGACACGCGTGATGTTTTGTTCCAAGGTCTGAATCGAAGCGGGATTGTATACATAGACTTTAGACTTTACATATCCCTACAGGAAAAAGTCTAACGGTGTAATATCACACGATCTTGGTGGCCAATCGACTGTCCCAAAGCGTGAAATTATCAGCTCACCGAAGTGTTCCCTAAAAAAATCCATTGATTGGTTCGACGGGTGGAAAGTGGCACCGTCTTGCTGAAACCAAGAATCGCCGAGATCACGAGCTTCAATTTCAGACATCAAATAGTCGATTATCATGGCACAATGACTGTCACCATTGACGGTTACGTTCTCACCGGGATCATTTTCGAAGAAATATGGACCGATGATTCCACCTGCTCACAAACCACGCCAAATTGTTGCTTTTTCTGGATAAAATGGAAGCTATTGAATTTCTCCGGATTGCTCTTCATCCCAAATGCGACAATTTTGCTTGTGTACATTACCAGAAATGGGCCTCATTGCTAAACAAAATTTGGTTTGAAAACGTCGGAATTTTTCAAGAGCCCAAAGAGCGAAACGATGTCGCTTGGGATGATCCAGTACAAGTTGTATTTTCTACGTTTTCAATTTAAGACCTCGACGTAAAATGCGCCAAGTCGTTCCATACTTCAGTCCGAGTTGGTGCGAAGGACTCCAAATCGACTCTCCACGGTCTTCGTGTACACTCTCAGCTACGACTAACTATATTTTTTTCGTGCTGGACGTGGTCTTTTCGGTTTAATATTATCCAATAATGAATTCTGGGTCTAAAATTGGGTGATGGTGTTGCGAATAGTACAGTCAGTAGGCCGATAATGTTGATCATAAGTTGAACGACTTGTAATTACAAATTGTTGTCGAGTTGTTTAGACGAAAGCCTTTGTATGATAAAATGTCAAACAATATTGAATAAAAATAACATGACAGCCTGAAACGGCTCCCGCGTGTTCTGTGAAAAAAGTTCCTTTACTGAGATCACCCATTACAAACGAGGATTTCCACAAGCGTTCACATATAATAATACCATATAAGTATGTACATAAATATGTAATAAATTAATGTATCCATGACTAATTCATGAAAATCCTGCATTCTTCAACACTCCTCTTTGCCAATAAAAACTTAACTCATCACTCAATCGCGAAATGCATTAGCCGTAAATCGTGTTTTTCAACAACCGAAGTGCATTGACCCGTTGCAGTTGCAGAACAGAACTAATGGTGTGAAGCCAATTCAAAGAAATACTGTTACTGACTTCACATCAATTGCAGTTCCTTAATTATTTACTAAATGATTGTCAGTGATTGAGATGCTATCAAAAGGTACTTAAAGATAAAAAATATGCACACACATACATAAATATGTATGTATGTATGAGAAGTACTTGTCATTCAAAACACGCAACAACGCCCACATTTAGTGTCACTTAAAATCGTATTAATCTCCTCCTGCCTTTCATGTTTCATACGTATTACAGAGGGGCGGCGCCGTGTGTGCCTTTTTTTGTATCGCTCACATCCTTTTTTCATTGTGTCGCTGATAAATGACACTGTATACATATTTTACAGCGTCTTATTGCTTTTTAAGACACTTATGGTATATTGAAAGTTTTTCTTCCTTTTTCCATTTGCAATTTTAACTTTTATATGTATACATAAGCGAGTGTGTACACATTATTATATCGCTTGTATTTTTTACGCGCACCTCACTTGCCCTACCTTACACTGTAGCTATTTTTATACTCTTGCAGCATGTTGCTATACAGTATAATAGTTTTGTTCACCTAACGGTTGTATGTATCGAAACTGTTCAAACCCCTAGGCACTGGATATGTAAAACCAGTGCTTTTAGTTGATTTTTTTACCGAAAATATCGGCCAGTGTTTGAGATATATAATTGAAGTTCAGAGAGAAAGCTTTCCTGATATCTGTGTGTCGAAAATGGGTTCAATCGTCAACACTTCCCTTAGCCCCCATATACCTAATATAAAGATTTTCTAACTTCCGTGTGACTTTATATCGCATATATCAGCCAATATGTGAGTTATCTTGATAAACTGGAGAGGGCGTGTTTTTCTTATAACGGAGTATATTTGTGCTTAGAATAAATAAAATCGGTTGAAAAATCGCCTTAGACCCCATATAACTAACAAGCCATAATTACTTGAAAGTACTCCCCTGGCTTTAACCCTTGCAAGCTGCAAGAGTATGAAATGTTCGGTTATAACTGAACTTAGCTCTTCCTTACTTGTTTATTATATTGTTTTACTTTTTGTGTTCAGTTGACATTCTGCAAATTTTCACATCAAGTTTATTGCAATAAATTACTTTGAACAGTCTTGGCGCATACAAATATATATAATCTCACATTTAAATTCTTTTCCTGACTGAGAAATTTGTAATATATATATATATATTTTTTTTTTAATTTTACAAGTGATTTTTATCAACAGAAAAATCTTTAAATTTTCACAAAATCGAGTTGATATTCTAAATTCAGTATATATGATTATAATAGATGTTGTTCTCCACCGTCCACATAAGTTTTGAGCCAACCCAAAAGCAAACAATGCGATTGAGTTGACTGTCCTTAGTTGGATATACCTTCAGGGCCATTGGAATCCGTTGACTGTCATCGAAACAAGTCGGAAAAAACATCATAAATAAATTATATTGCATTTTTTTACAATATAACTCACTCAAACGTCTATAATCTCCTTGCTAAACTTATTAAGAAAACTTTGGAAACTAAGGCCTATAAGGGTATAAAATCTCAACTTAAAGGTTCAAGGTGCATTAGTTGTAAATAGTTTCCTTCTGCTTCAATACAGCTTTTTGCACGGTCCAAAAGCGTGTTTTAGCTCGTTGGCCGGTTTGGCCGACAATATGCCGATGCAAGCCTTTTGGATGGCCTCTACGTCTGCATAAGGCTTTCCTTTCACGAGCAAAAGCATTTTTCCGAAAAGGAAGAAGGTGCACTGTGCCATATCAGTTGAATATGGGGAGTTGTTAATGGTTAAAATGTGATTTTGGCCAAATAATCGTCCTTCGAGTGTTGGATTGTGAGCAATTTTTGGTCGTCAGTCAATTTGTGCGGAACAAACCGTGCACACACCTTTCGTAAGCCCAAATGTTCGATCAAAGTGCGATAAATCGATGTTTTGGAGATGTTCAATTCCATTTCTATGAATTTCAATGATGATTTCGGCCGATTTTTGATGAATTCACGCACAATTTCGTTGAAATTTCCGGTGATCACAGATTTTGATTGGCCCACATGTTGATCGTCATTTAAGTTCTCACGAACACTTTGAAAACGTGAAACCACTCATGCACTCTGCTACAGGATAGGCAATCATCGCCATAAACTTGTTTCATCAATTAAACGTTTCGGTGAAAGTTTTACCAATTTGAAAACAAAATTTAATGTTGGCTCTTTGTTCGAAGCTCATTTTCGCACCGATAACACAAACATACTGACACTTAAAATGCAATAACTTCATTTCCAATCGATGAAATGTCATGAAATTCTCACTGGGCAATCTATAAAGATATCAGATTATAACGCACCGTCGACATATAGATGGCGCCACCAGGGGGCGCTAGATTCAAAAAGTCTTGTTTACTTTGGAACGAACCTTGTATTCATAAAAAAATAAAAACAAACTTTATTCAAGGATTGTAAAATTTCAATATTGACATCAATCAAGGTTTGATTTTGAAATTCTTCAAAACACATTTTTTGTGCCCCTGAACCAAACAATACTTATGTACTCAACGTATAAATTATATAAATATTTGCTTTTTACAAAATTTGTCCTAAAACACGTACACTTGTTTCAACTGATACACCAAATTTCAACCATGAACTAATAACAACTGCACAAACATTCTGAAATAAATTTATTTTTTTTTGACTACCTATTTTCCTACTATTCTATTTCTCTCCAATGAATATATAATAGCCTCGACACCAATTTTTCCATTTGAAGTGACTAAAATTGGGCTTGAATAAATGCTAATAAATTCATTAGCTACGAGTATATCATATTAACTCAATTTCGAATAATAATTTTATAATTACCTACAAATTTCTCAAATTTGTTAAAAGCACACATATTAGCTTTTGTCATTTGCAACACCGTGTTGCCTGTTGCCAACACGGCGGAAATATTGCACGCAGCCATAAAATATATAATTTTTTATACCGGTATTTTCTGTAAAATTGTCCAAATGTGTGCAATTTATTGCCGAGTTAATTAAGTGGCTTATTTCAAGTAGTTTTTGTGGTTATTTGTTGGTGGTTGTTCAAAATGTAATTTAATAAACACATTTTAATGAATTTTGTTCCATAGCTAATTTTTAATATATTACAAGCAATAAAGTAATATGAATTAAATGGTAAATTTAATTAGAGTATCTATATTTATATATATTTATATTTATAGCGTATGTTATCAAAATGCAAATGTAATTATTTATTTGTGCCGGCTAGCAAAGGTTTTTATACTGGCTTATGTTGCGGTTGTGAGTAATAAAATTGTATTTACGGACAGTCCTTATAGCTTGACACCTCCCATAACCCCGCAAATTCATGAATACGACATTTTAATTCATATTTACACACAAAATCAGTTCCTATAATCGGACATGAAAACGTTCCAATGACCGGACACGGTAGTAAAGTTTCGTTCGATTTATCTCTGTTAAGCGGACAAGAAAAATATGTAAATGCAGCTATGTCCAATTTGTAGTTCGTGTTTTTTTTTATTATTTTCTATAATTTTTATTAAAATTTTTTAAGAACATTAAAAAAAAAATGATCACGGCAAGCAAATTGACTTGAGTTGGCGCGTTCTGATTCGCTGTGGCTTAGCAGAAATTAATGGTATAATTGTCTTTTATTCACTTCACATTGGTTCGTATTTATTGTTTCAATAGAAAGTTCTAAGCTGCAACTTCTGACTCTAAGAATTCATATTAAACACACACCCTCATATGTGAACAGCTATCATATCCGGACAAAACACGGATGGTTTCGGGTATAAGGAATTTCTCTGTATATATTTGCCTAAATTCATACATATTTGTATAACAAACATACGTTCAAGTACTAATTGTTCGCTATGACTCGCTAAGTACTCCTTAAATCACCAACATTCGTAGAACACAGAAATTTTATATTGCTAGTAGCGACCCTTAAAATATTTTGGGACTCTATATTTGTCATCTAAAGGAACTAGGGCTGATGTCTTCAGTCTGGGGGATACTACAATATTTTACTATATCTTCAAGCAAACTTTACGGATGTGGTCACAGTATTTTTGAAGTGATATTTCGGACCTCTATCCAAACATTTTCTGTTCTTTTCGCTTAATTTATATTACTTTTTTTCTAGGTTAAGGCAATGCTTTTTCTATTTTATAGGCACGACTTCGTCACCTCTTGTTCATTATATACCGAAGAATACATTCGAAAAAGGTTTAATAAACCGAATAGCCTTGAATACGATGAATTCAATATTAGTCCCAAAGAAACTGTTGGGACTCACTTTTTTAAGGGGTGTCATGGGTTTCCTCAGGTAAAAAACAGCCTTTTATCAATAATTTTTTCCCATATAAAAAACTAAATATTTTATTACAATTTGTTATTGTTACAAACACACACCATTAACAAAGAAGTTCTGAAATTTTTGAAAAAAATATTTTACACACGTCCACCGCGACGCCATTTCCGAAAACCCCTCGGAAAAAATATGCGCCACGATGGCAAGGTAACTCCTAAACTGAAAAAATATGTGTTTTAGTTGAAACCTTAACTTAAAACATGAACGAAGCAAAAATACTGAAAATTGGATTTTTAGCAGACATTTTTACAAAAAAATGAAAATTTAGCGACATTTTTTTCAAATAGTTGAAATCCTTCGTCCAAGTCTTTAAAAATTGTATCTCAAAGACCTGTGTAAAGTTTAATAAAAATTGGTTGACTAGTTTTTGAGAAATCTTGACCGACACAGTTTCGAGAAAAACGCGTTTTAATACGGCGCACTTAGTTCTTAAGGATGTATCTCCGTAACTACATATTACTCCAATCAACAAATTTCGGACAACATTCTAAAGGTGCTGTAGAATTTAATAAGACAGTAAAAAAATTATTTTTTTTTTGAAACCATGTAACCCCTTAATAGCATTAACTAGGTATTAGACGAAGAATAAAACAAAAAATTTATTTTTTTTAAATTTTACGAAAAAATGGAAATTTTGGTGGAAAATTAACTACATTCTTATTATTTAAATAGTTGTAATTGAAAAAAAAAAAGAATACTTCTTCCTGGACCTTGTATATTAATTAAAATCGGTTAAATAGCCGGCTTTGAGCGAAAGTTTCTGACTACAGTTTTTTAAGTGAATGAATTCGATCGCGCAATTTTTCAAGTCTCTATCTCCAAAACTAATACTCGGATAAGCTTGAGCATTTGGAACAATATTCTGAAGACGTTATAGACTTAAATAACGTAAATTAAAAATAAATAAATTTTGTGACGCTGTCAAACCCTTAAGTTCATCGAGATAGTTGATATCTTAAATATTTCAAAGAAACTTTGGTAGTTTGGTTATGAGCATGTTCTGTGCAAAGTGAGTGTCAGTCTAAAATCAAAGAAAACGCTACCACTACTTGCATGAATTGGCTTTCGAATCTACCATATTATAAAAATCTGGCGGCGGTGTTCTTTTTTGTGTTTTTGTGAATTTTGCGCAGTGATGCTAACGGATTTATTCAAAGCAAGTCTCAGTTATACAAATATGATGGATTTGTTGCGAACTCGTATTCAAGAAATGCACTTCGTAAAAATCGGTCAGGGTTACATGTAACTTCTCCACCCAACAAAAATATGTATGTATAGCAGCTTTTTGACGAGCTCGCAAACGTGTGCAAAATTCTTCGTTTTCTTAGCGTTGAAATATATCTTACTACACAAAATATTGTATAGAACGACTGCTTATCAGTGAAAGTGCGCTGTAAAGAAACTGAAATGAATAAAACTAAATGAACGCGCTTGCAAAAAGCAACTGCAAAGTATTAATTTAATGAAAAAAGTGCTGAAATGTGCCAATGGAAGGTTGTTTATATACAAAACTGCAAATACTTTTACATATATAAGCATACATTTTTATATACACATATACAAGTATACATTTCTATATAGTACATATACTTGTTTGTATATTATGCTCCAAACTGGCATATTTCTGTGTTGTGTATAATGTGCGAATGTACACGACTTGTTTGTCGGACAAACAGCAAAGAAACAAACATAAATTGTCGACAGTTACGAACATAATCAAAAGACAGTAAAGAGCAACAATAAAAAAAAAAGAAATTTTACTCAATTTAGCACTCAATTTGAGGCGCAATCAAAGTGTTATTCAATTGGCGGCGCAACGTGGATAAAACCAGTGCAAAGTATGCCGTACAAATAGTGTCATCAACATCGAAACGAAAGTGTAAAATGTAATTAATTTTAAATTAATTACTGATTTTGTTCGGTTTTCTCAGTGAATTGCCATATTGTTTTTGTTGTTTTGTTGCTGTCGCCACATTTACACAGTGTGTTTATAACAAATGTGTCTAAAGTGAAAACAGTTGTTGCAAACAACTAATTGATTGACTAACTGACTGTGACAGAAATTCAATTTTAATTTTCACAAATTAACACCGATAGCGACAGCGACAAAATGGAGCACGCTATGGGGAATGGCGCCGATGAAAACTTTAGCGTATTGATAGTTGCGCTTTTATACTTTTTATATACACATTGTGACAAAAAATTGCCCGAAAATTGTAAAAAAAACGCAAAATATTTGATTATTCATTAATATTTATTATGTCGCCTTCAAAGTATTCTCCACCAGACACACTATTGACAACGAATTTTCCAGTCCTCGAAAGACTTTTCATAAGCACTTTTTGGGATGGCCTTCAAGTCCCTCAGTGAATTTTGTTTACTCGATCGACTAAAAGGTGTTCTATGGAGCGGCGATTTCAGTTTGCGGAAAAAGAAAAAATCAGACGATGACAAATCTGGTGAATACGGTGGTTGACCGGTGCTATTCATTGCGTTTTGGCTTCAAATTCGGTCAAAATCGTCGCTCGATGCGATGATGTATTATCATCGTGTAAAATCCAGAATTATTCCTCCACAATTCCGGTCGTTTTCGACGTATGTTCTCACGTAAACGTCATTAGATCTCCTTATTAACCGTTTGTCGCTCCGAAACAAGTTCATGATGCTCCAAACTATGAATATCGAAAAACCCAATGAGCATTACCTTGAGTTTTGAAGGTTTTTTTGGTTTCCGCTCGTTTTTTCTTTCGTTCCGATTACTGTTGACTTCTTTCCATGTCAAACTCATAAACCCATGTGTCATCGGCAGTTATATTGTTCTCCATGAATGTGGAATCGAAGTTCGCACGATCCAACAGGTCCAAAGAGACCTGTTTACGGTACTCCTTTTGAAAAAATTTTGCTTTATCGGTACGAGTCGAGCAAGAACGCGTTTCATACCCAAAATATCGATCAACATCATTCGAACAGACTCGCGAGAGATGTCGACCTCTCTTTCCATCTCTCTAGCACTTGCCTGATGATTTTCAAGCACCACATCCTTCATTTTTTCTTCAGTCGAAGAGATCGAAGATCTCTTAACCACCTTTGAAGGCTTTGTACCACTCGTAGGCTTGTATTTTTAATAAAACCAAATCACCATAACCTTTTTCCAACATTCGTAACGCTTCCGCACACGAAATTTGGTTAGAAATACAAAATTTGAGACAAATTCTTTGTTCGATATTTTTATCCACTGTAAAAATTGCAACGCGCTACTGAGGTGTACCGACTTAAGTAGCGCCTGTAAACAAACTGACAGACAAATCGCGCTCATATTTGGCATAGAAATTAAGATTAAGAACAGTCCTAGCAACTTTTAGCAACTTTTTTTTTGAAATATCATTTACCCGGGCAATTAAACTACAATTTCCGGATGCTTTTTTGTCACAATGTTTACTTATATGTATGTATATAAGCATATAGTTTGTATTTGTAGCGTGGAAATTGCACAACATTATAAATTTCTCAATTCAGTGTGCTTGATATTCGATATCGTCCGGTCAGTCTGCTTTTGTGGCGTTAATAAATTCCCGCTTATCAATCGCTAAACGCCCACACAGACTTTTTAGCAGTAAGCACTTATGTTTTTTTTATTAAGAATATAATAAACAAAACTAAATATAGCGCGTTTATATGTACATAACTGAAACGCCTATTTTCTGCCGCTTGCAAAGGTTCCAACACAGCTTTAAAGCAGTGCCCCTCTCAAGTTCAAGCGCCTCGATATGCAGGAGGCACAATTGAGCTTATTAAGATCAGAGAGACATATTTTGTTTATTTATATGTACATATGTATGAATATTGTGCCGATATTTTTGGTTATCGATATTTTTGTAGTGAATATTTGAAATTATTGTTATTTTTATTAAGGATAAAGTGAACTCAACAGAATTGAAATTTTATACAGTTATTTTAAATTTAAATTAATTTAATTTCTTTTACTCCTGCAACATGTTGCTACAGAGTTCAATAGTTTTTTTTCGAACTTCCGATTGAATTTATATCCCATACATCGATTATCATAAGGAGTTTCATGGGTTTCTTCGGGTAAAAACCATCGTTTTTTAACAATTTTTTTCTCATATAAAATATGAAATATTTTATTACAATTTTTTATTGTTGCAAACATGCACACTCGGCCATTGCGACGCCATTTCCGGTGACTCCTCGGAAAAGAGATCCGCCCGCGTTGGCAGGATAATTGCTTACAGGATTATCTAAAGTGAAAAAATATGTGATTAAGTTAAGACCTTAATTTAGAACTTGGTCGCAGGGAAAAAACTGAAAATTGGATTTTTGGCAGACATATTTACAAAAAAAATTAAAGTTTCGGTAAAAATTTTGAAAAATTTTTTTTTATTTTTAATAATTTTTAATCGAATAAAAATCATTCATCGAAGTCTTTAAAAATTCTATCTCAAAGGCCTGTGTAAAATTTCATGAAGATCGGTTGAGTAGTTTTCGAGAAATCCTGCCAACCGACTTTAAAAACACTGTTTCGAGAAAAACCTGTTAAAGACGGGGCACTTAGCTTAGCCAGACCCCAGCGCAAAAGTTCTCAAGACTGTATCTCCGAAACAATTACTTGGATCAACTTAGAATTTAGGACAATATTCTAGAGGTTCTGTAGGATTTAATAAGACAATCAAAAAAATACCTTAAATAATGTAAATAGTTTGAAAATTATTATTATTTTTTTTTCTTCTGGCAAGCTTCATCAGAAAAAATAAATAAATGGTAAATTCTATACAGAAGTGGTGTTCTCTCAATATATTATATCTATCTTCTTTCTTCTTAAACGAAAAATATAGTATGTTTCCCAATTTGTTCTATATATGAGTAAAAGAAAAAAATAGCGATTTTCGTTATAATAATCGTTTTTCCGATGCATTCTAGTATACCAACCCCAAATAATATACAAGTACACTACTTAGAACACATTTCATTTCTTATTAGTTATTCTGCTTGTTACCCAGCATTTCTGCAGTCAATCACAGCATTCGCTAGTCTGTCGCATGGCTCGAGGCAACTGCCAATTTAATTTAGTTACAATAGCGCGATCATAAAAATAATTTAACTGCAACCATTGAAAACAATATTTCTTCATTTAATGATGGAAAATGCTGTAATTGCATTTTACGATTGTAATTCTTGTTATTCACTCAATACCAGTTACTTTTGTAAAATGTGGTATCATGTATGAATAGTAGGGTATTGGGTAGTTTTTGGTGGAGGATATGAAAAGTTAAACTGTCAATTAATCAATTGATGCCGGATATATTACCCAAGTAATGCAATCAATGAATTCCGCATTTTTTAGAGTATATAATGTTCTTAGACTGCTGTCTCACTAGTTGTGCTGTACAGTTTGGTAAAAATTAATATGCTTTATCAAAAATTTCAGCATTTTTTAATATACTCTGTAAACTTAAACTTTCTTTTCTAATATAAACTCTTTATTTTATAAATTTTAAGTTTTTCCAACATTTCGCGAATTTCCATGTTCATACATAAATACATATGCATATGTATACTTACATAAGCGTTTGCTGGCTCTCGTAGTGGACCAAGCTGTTGCTGTCAGCGTTAAAATTAAGTATCCATTTTAAAAACAATACCTGCAATCAATCAAAATACAGCAATCAACTGTCAATTCGACCGCAATCGATTGAGCCGAGTCGAGTATTGTAATGGTTCTCTTGTGGCATGTAACAAATAACAGTTTCAAGCCACTATATTTTCATCATAAATCATTGTAACCAAATGCAAAAAATGCTACATATAACAGAAACGTATACATACATACATATTTTTTAGTTACTTGCAGTTTGAAGTTTGATAATAAATATAGAAATGTTAATAAATCTGTTTCCATTGCTTTCAAACTTTTTGTGGGCAATCAGTTAACACTTGGTTATTTTAACTGCAATACTCTTAAAATTGATTCAATTAAAAAAAAATTCTAATAAATCTAGTTAGCATACTCAATGATATATATTTGAGAAATTGAAAGACATTTTAGAGCTGGAGTACCAAAATTTTATTAAACTTGGATAAGTTTTTTTTCGTTTTTTATATAATATATCGTCAACTTAATTGCAAAACAGCGTATTCACTGTTTGGGTAGTCGAAAAAGTCTTTTCGTATTTTGTCAATAGATGTCGTTGCAGTCATATACATACATATCTCCGGTGCTACCAATCGCATTATGTCATATCATACAGTGTTGATGAGGTTTTAAGTTTCATTTAACTAAAAAAACATTAAATTCGAGGAAGTTAAGAAAAAGTTACAGCTGTTCAAAAATGAATGAAAATAATGAAGAACTTCAATATAATATTTTGAAATTTTTGTAAACAAAAGAGAAGAATGGCACGCAAGCCACCAATTAAATTTTTGAAGTTTACAGAGACGATGCTGTATCGTGTAGCACAACAATGGTTCGTTCGCTTCCGTTGTGAAAATTTCGAAATTTCGATTTACACTGATGAAAGTTTTACACTGGTGGAATAATGTTTCTAGCGGGAAAAATTACAAACAGTGGTTGATCAAAATGGTTCATATTTGCTTAATAATAAAAATTAGTATAAATATAAAAAAAAATATGTTCAAATTTGATTAAAAATAAGAAAAGACTGTTTCGACTACCCAACATAATAACCAATATATAGCCATTTTGTAAACAATATAATAACCAATATGTAACCATTTTGTAACCAAAACTCAAATTTGGTTTCAGTATGAGTGGTAACGTTTTTTCTTTGTCTGTAAACTTATGAAAAGTAAGGTTACGTTGTTTTGCATTTTGGGTGACGATATGTATGTACATACATATGTATGTACATCGCGTATATGCGAAATCATCAACTATTTCTTAGCGAAAACTAAAAACTTTTTTAATACCTGCCTGGCGTTTTGATCACTTTTTAAGCTGCACCCAGCTAAGGTTAGCATTCTTTAAAATGAGCATTCAAAGAATCGTAAACTACTACTGTGCCCAAAAAATAAGGTGACATTGTATTTATTTTGAAAACTCTTTATTTATTCTTCCAAATCAATTTCATCCCCTCAAAAGTAATTCCCTCCCGATGCAATACACTTATTTTCCAATCTTTGAAACACTGGTTGTAGTCACTTTCCGGGATGGCCTTCAGTTCCGTCTTCGCTGCGGCTTTAATCTCCTCTGTAGTATAAAAACGGTGTCCCCGGAGCGGTCTTTTGAGCATGGTGAACAGCCAGAAGTCGCACGGCATAGACATATACATAGCCTCATCACCAAAGGCTTTCTGCACCATCCTCAACGTATCCGCAGCAGAAAATTGATTCCGAAAACCAAGTTTAATGCAAATTCTTTGCTCAACAAATTTCGACAAACGAAAAACTCACTTTTAGCAGCTCACAAAACGACACGTATCTCAGACACTAATGAATATTTTGACATGAAATTTGACATAAATGTGACTGACAGTACTACCAACCTAAAAAAAAAAAATAATTCTTCAAATCCTTCGACGCGCGCAGTTTAAATCCAAATGTCACCTTATATTTTGGACACAGTAGTATTTAAGCTGAAAAAAGGGTTAATAACCAGTTTATCGATCTACAGCGAAATATTTCAATTCCGAGAACATCCTAAAAAGTTTATGGAATCTATAAAATAAATATGATATTGCAAAGTCAAAGAATTTGTGGAATTTTTGCCGTTATGAGCTTGATTTTTGCACACAAGTAAAAAAAAAAAATACATACACATAAATACATAAATAAAGCAATGCGAACGAAGCATCGGAGCTTATTTGGATCGACTCGCATTTCAACGCATTCACAATTTTTCGCATCCAACTGCTGTTGCCAACAGCTACCAGCTGCTGTGTGAACGTAAAAGTGACCATTGAATTGTGAGTTTTGAGTTTATAAAACGATCCAATGAAATGCAATGTAAATTAAGCTGTTGCGAATTCACTCGCCTTTAGCCGCTGCTGGGGTTGTAAGTAAGAGTATTAAACATTTTTTATGTACATATGAATTGGCAATGGTCTGGTGCGTAAATACTGGTGCTATAAGAATTTCATTCACGTCGGTGTTTGCTCAAAACTGCAAACGTTTATTTTATGAGGCGGTATGGTGTGGTTGTGGTGGTGCTTAAAAATATTTTTGGATATTTGGTATTTGGATGCTGTCGAAAATTCCTCAAATTCGCATTTCCTATAATAAAAAATATTTTGTTTTCTTTTGTTTTTTTTTTTTTCTTGGTTTTTATTAATAAAACTGTTTCACTGCTGATATACGAAACTTTGTTACTGTGAATATAAGGTACGACTTTTCTCACACAGGGTATTTATTAACAATACGGCAGAAGTATAATAAACCCGTGCGATATTCATATTTTTATAAACCACGCCGTGAGTAGTTGCATGCAAAATTTAAAGCAGCAAATTTTTGTAAAATATTTTAATTCCTAGCTAGTTGAAAAAAATTGAAGTTGTAATAAGGATATAAAAGTGTTAAAATTACTGAAAATAAAAAAAAAAAATATTTTTATTAACGTTTACACCAAATAAAATTCCGTACTAAACTATTTTCATTATTTATGAATATTTTTTTTTGGCCAAAAATAGCAATATTTCTGGTATATTTAGGTAGAAAAAAGTCGTTTAAGGGGTTACATGGGTTTACGTGTCTCAAAAAATCGATTTTTTTTTAATAATTTTTTTATTGTCTTATTAAATTTTACAACACCTCTAGAATATTGTCCTAAATGTTCAAGTTTATTCGATTAATACTTTCGGAGATATGGCCTTAAGAACTTATTCGCTTGAAGCTAGATAGACGAAGTGCGCCGCCTTTAGACTCGTTTTCTTCGAAACTTTGTTTTTGAAGTCGGTTGGCAAGATTTCTCAAGAACTACTCAACCGATCTTCATGAAATTTATACAGGTCTTAGAGATAAAATGCTTAAAGACTTGTACAAAGGATTTTTTCGATAACAACTAATTAAAAAAAAAAGAAATTCGCGAAATTTTAATTTTTTTGTAAAAATGCTTGCAAAAATCCAATTTTCAGCTTTTTTTCCTTCTTCCAAGTTCTAAGTTTTATCCAAAACACGTAGATGATCCTGTAAGGAGATTTCCTGCCAACGCGAGCGCATTTTTTTTCGAAGGACAACCGTGAATAGCGTCGCAATAGCCGAGTTTAAAATATTTTTTTCCAAAAATCAAAAAAATTCTTTGTTTCACTTTTTATATGGCAAAAAAAAATTTGTTGAAAAAAGGCTGCGTTTTACCCGAGGAAATCGATGTAACCCCTTAACCATATTTATTTATTTTATTTCTTCAGTTTTAGGACCAAACAAATTTAGTTTTTGTTGCTTTAATTTGATTAATATTAGCTTTAATAATGTAAATCCACACAGCAAACAATTTAAAGCAAGTTCAAAATTGTGTAATTTCTGAAAATAGACATGTTTACATACCTTCCTACATTCGGTTATATTATAGATACTATAAATTTAAAACAAATCCCCTTAAGCTTTTGTAAAAAAAATATGACGCAATAAAAAATATTTACATGCGCTATGTAGATTTTTGAATAATAAATTCCAAAAAATCAAATTTTGTCATTTTTTTTACCTTTATAGAACATTTTTTCGTCTGTTCAGCGTGGCGTATGAGTGATTTTCATATTCAAATATGCATGAATAATTGAAGCGGAAGCAAAGTCTGCCAAATTTATTGTAAAAATATTCTTTTAAATTGTTCGCAGAGCGCGCATTTAACCGAAATCACACTAAAATATTTTGTAACGGTGAATTTGTACATATGTATATACTGTTAGTGCTGTCTCTTTACAACTCATTTCTGAGTCAATCATTTAGTAATGAGTCGTGTGTGTATAAACACGGCATATAATATGCGTTTAATTAATTCCAAAATCACTTTGGCAAAAAGTTGCAATTTTTCTCCCGCTCGCAATGAAAATAGCATGAATTGTATGCCACGCCAGCTGAGCTTTAAGCGCTAGCTACATTTTGTTCATGTTTTACATTTTGTCTGCGCCAACAGCAAAACAGTTGCTACAACAATTGCAGATACAAAACGCCAAAATCAAATGCCGGAGTCATCAGCCGGCCGTACAACGAGTTTAACAGTTCAAACAGGAGAAAAACAAAAACGAAAAAACAATGCGAAAAACGAATGCCAGCAACGGCAGCAGTGAAACAATTTCCATTGCATGATTAACCGTTGCCAATGGCGGCATGTGTGTGGAGCGCAGCCATACTCACAAAGGCCAAACACTTTTAACACAACACCAATACCAATTAATGTCTACTCGGGTGTACATTGCGAATAAATGCTATTTAACGGTATTTATTTGCCATGAAAGTTAATTTATTTACAAATTGCAATAAAACAAACAACAATAAGCGTAACATTACTCTTACTGACAAGTTAAGCCACAGCAACGGTGTGGAGCAGCAGCGTCAGCGTTAGCGTTAAAGCCATAATAAGCAAGCAAGCAACACATCTGTATTTACCATTTAATCCATGGCAAAACAAAGGCGCATAGATAAATAGGTGCATGTGTTGGCCTATGTGGCTGTACTGCATATTTCTTACTGGAAACCCGTTTCTGCGGGCAAAAACCAGTTCGCAGCCATAAGAAATTCCACAGAGGTGAGACGACATTTGCTCTGTTACGGCAGCGACGCACCTTTTTCAATAGCACACCCCGAGCACCCGGGCGGAAATCTTTTGATGTAACACTTAGTTGAGATTTGGTATAATAAGTATTATATGACAATGATCGTAATTTATTACGAGAGGAAATAACTGTAAGTAAAAGTAACAGTATTTTGTCGCAATAGTTATTAATGATGTCTGCAACCTTCGAAAAATACTTGAAGTTCCATAAAATAGACTGAATGAGTACCTTTGACATATTTCAAAAATAATCATAAAAGGAAATGTTACGGGGTGTGACAATCAAAATAGGCGAATTTCGGCAACTAAAAACTACTCTATCAATTTTTTAATAATTTGAACTATATATTTTAAATATTTTAGGCATACGAAATAAAATTTAAAAATAAATCACTGTTGCAGTAATTCCGATCTTCTACGTGGGAGAAACCTAAAGAAATTCTTTATTCTGATATTGTCCATTCAATGACGTAAAAATGAAAAATAACTTCGTCGGCGTTAAGTTGAATTTTGCCGCACTTTTCGGTCGTAGAAGGCTGTAACTCAAAAACTGTCTGAGATATTCACTTAAAACTTTAAGTATAAAATGTTCAAGTTATTTTTACTGAAAATTGCTGAAGAACCATTTCAATATTTCTATACTCCTTTATTATTAAAAAAAAAAAAAAAAAAAAAAAAAAAAAACAATTTAACAAAAAAAAAATTGGAATCAGTAATTTTATAGTGGCAACCATCAGTTTTTCGCAGCTTTCAGCAAAATTGTTTAAATACACAAACTCCAATATTGTTTTTTTTACTAAGAAAAACTTAAAAAAAATAACTACAATCAACAGCTACATATGAGTAATTCATAGAAGTGAACTCAAATATGCAAATTTTATTTTTTCGTATTTTGTTTTGCTTGTGTTCAGTTTTTCGGATTTTTTTGTGTTAAATTCGAATTAATTACCTTGCAGGAATTATTTACACAGAAGTGATATTAAGCTCTGCCACAATTTAAGGGTTTACATGGGTTCCCTCGGGTAAAACACAGCCATTTTTTCTACAAGGTTTTTTCTCCCACAAAAAAAAATATTTTTTTAGAATTTTTAATTGTTACAAACATACATACACTATTAACAAAGAAATTCCGAAAATTTTGGAAAAAAATATTTTAAACTCGGTTATTACGACGCCATTTCCAGTGACCCCTTGTAACAAAGATGCGTCCGTCTTGGCAGAATAAATCCTTACAGAATCATCTAAAGTGAAAAAATACGTGTTTTGGTTAAAAACTTAACTTAGAACTTGAACGAAGGAAACAAAAACTGAAAATTGAATTTTTGCAAGCATTTTTACAAAAAAATGAAAATTTCCTGACATTTTTTTTTTTCAAATAGTTGTAATCGAAAAAAATCCTTCGCCCAAGTCTTAAAGAATTTATCTCAAAGACCTGTGTAAAATTCCATCAGGATCGGTTGAAGGGTTCTCGAGAAATCTAGCCAACCGACTTCAAAAACACAGTTTCGAGAAAAATGCGTTTAAAAATGGCGCACTTAGCCCTCCTCAGCTAGCCTCGAGAGCACAAGTATCTCCGTAAATATTACTCAGATGAACTTGAAAATTTAAGACTATATTCTGTAGGTGTTGTCGAATTTAATAAGACAATAAAAAAAATCGATTTTTGGAAACCCATAAATCCGTATAACCTCTTAAGTAAATTTTTGCGTTGCGAAAAAGAGTAATAAATGTCAATTTCATATAACTCATATTTAGATAAAAAAATTAAAATTCAGTTATAAAAAGTTGTGGCGATAGCCTTAAAATAGCAATTTGTCAAAATTGTTTTAACTCATAACGTCAAAATCAGCTGTTTGGCTTTGTTTTTATGATTCTAGAATAGAATTTTCAGACATTCTTTTCAATCCATATATTTTTTGGAATGGTAACTACACACAAATAGTTCCTAAACCACTCAAAATCATCAAAACTTAAACAAGAAACTCATGCGAAAAAGATGAGAAACTTAATTTGACTTTCTGGATAAAAAATATTTTCCTAAGTTATCTCAAGTAACAGGCTTATATACTCAGCGTATCCACAATTATTGTAAGTAAGTAATTGAAACTTTATTTATAGCTTGTTTGGCTCATAAAGAGAGAACGAGCGAGATAGAGTGGCATGCCAATCCCAAGAATCTTTTATTCCTATTTTCACAACAAACAAAAAATGTCAACTCCTATGTGAGGTTAGAATGGCGCATACTCTAATATTTATATTGATTCTTGGAACAAAGCTGAATGCAAAACAAAAGATCAAAAGGACAAGTGATAATAAAGAAATATTATTAATATTTTGCATAAATATTTAATAATGTTTTATCATATCTGCCAATATACGTAGATATATGTGCTAAGTAACCTGTTGATTGCTTAATGCTTTTTAACCAGGCTTTTGCTTATTATTTCTACCAATTTGTATCATATGTAGTAAGTACATATATACATACCATACCATACATACACACATGTATACATACATACATATGTACATACATACGCGAGTTACGTTACGCTTTATCTATTGGAGTTGTAAGTAACTTCAGCTGTTGACAACAAAACTGAAAATGATTAATGACTTCGACGCTGAGCTATTGTGTTAATGAGCTGTTAAAAATATATATATACATATCTGTTATTTAATAAGCTTTCAATTTCGTTGACATTTTTGCAAAAACAACCTAACGATTTACAAGAAAATGGATCAAGTTCAAATACTGCCGCCTACGTTTTGAATTTCTGAAGGCCGTAGAGCGTTGTTAGGAAATCATTTCACCTGTTATGAACATGCATACATATATAGGCAAACATATGTATATATGTACGTATGTATAAAAACATACATACATTTGTAAAAAACATACATACATTTGTAAAAAACATACATACATACTATTTACATGACATTTATATACCGCTGCCTGCACACTCATTCATTAATGTTTTTATTCACATTATTTTTTTTCTTTTCCAGTTGAGCGAGACGACTGCGCGTTTCAAGGCCTTCCAACAACAGCAAACGATCTACATTGCGGATTGAAAATATTATTGGTCATTTGCATTTTAATACGTCGTAAAGTTAAGACAACCAACTTTTTCACGCTTGATAAGAACGAGAGGAATACGACGAAAGAGGCACAAAGTATGCTGCAAATATTGAAGAAGTTGGTAAAAGCGAACCAGTAGATCTGTGCGCGTAAATAATCCGAACAAATAAACTAAAACAAAAGAAAAAGAAAAGGAAAAAAATTGTAAAGAAACCGTTCAACGTTTGCTCGTATTACCCATTAACCAAGAGACCTACTGATGTGGCCAACTTGTGCGCACAGCTGATCGACGACGCGGTAAACAGTGAACGCTGTATGACGTCAGTAATACATAGTAGCTGTAGTGCGTGAAAAATAATAAATATTTTAAAATATTCACTAAACGCGTATATTAAAAATACAATAATACACTTACTCACAATCAAAAATATGATGAGAAAATATAAAAATTATTAAAACTACAATAATCCGCCGTCAACGATCGTCGCTCACCGTTCGCCAGCGTGTTCAAGGCGCTAAAACGCCACGCAAACGAAATATTCCCATGCGCTTTTTATACAAAAATAATAATAATAAAATAAAACCAAACATAAACAATCCAAACACACACAATAAATCAGCGATGAGCGTAAAAGTAATAAATTTTAATTTGTAGCAATCATAAAAAGCAAATTCATCAGAAAAAAAACCCACACACTCGAATTTCACAGTCAAAAAGCACTGAGCTCAATTTCCAAGAAGGCGACGATAACACCCAAAATAGAAATTAATTAAAATTGAATTTTTCATCAGTTTAGAAGCGTTAACAAAGTACTGTTATCACAAACCGGAAGAATTCTGCATATCTACATTTGGCACGCTGATAGTGTTAGCAGCGCTGCGCCAGCCATTCCCACACAAAGCAACAACGGTCTCAAAACGCAAACGGCAGTCGCGCCACTAGCAGGCCTCTGCGCCACATACACACCCACACACGTCGTCACCTCCACCGTAAAGCATGTCACAAGTGCCAACGCAATTTAAACTCATCCTCACCGTGCCGCCGTCAAGTTGAATGCCAACATCTGTGTGTTCAACAATAATACACCAACATAATTTATAAAATACTCATCATAATTTGTTGCTAAAACCCTAAGTTGTTTGTTGTTTCTACACGCGTATCTTTTTTTCCTCGTTTTAGTTCATAATTTGATTGGTGATGTGGTGCTCATAAATTTAATCAACTATTTTAAGCTGTTACGATTAGCGTTTAAGTGCAATTCAAAGGAGTAGAGCAGAGAGAGCAAAAGTAATTTAAACAAAAACACAAACTCATTTTACACAAACATCAGTTCAAATTGCATACCCGCACTCACACACATATATATATATTCGCGCAATATGTCCGCCATGAATTTTACACGTAAACTGCGCGGTCGCATGCGCTCCAATACCTGCCGCATCGTCTTGCTCACCTCCTTGGTGTGGGTGATTGTGGATTTCGTGCTTATCGCCCGCTATTCGGATTGCATTGGACGCGACGGTTGGCGGTGTAAACGGCCCGGGGAGTATGATGTGGAGGTGAGTTGAAAGTTGATTTCATTTTGAAAATTCTAATGTGAAATATTAGCTCCATATGTGAGGTATATATTAGTGGCACTAACACGCTACTTCGCGTCGTCGTGTGGTGAATGTAGAAACTCTTCAATTTATAATATCTCGTATATGTAATTACTGTAAGACTTATTACTCGGTTTCTGAAATTATTTTATAAGCCATTTTGGAAAATGTATTTTCTAAATCGAATTTTTTAAGTTATGTATAAAATTCAGTATTACGTGTACAAAAAATAGTAAGACTGTCGTCATAATTTTAAAATTCTTAATTTATTCTTCAAAATCTTTGTCGTCTTCCTTAAAGTGTTCCTCTGGCTCCAATACATTCGTGCCAACATTTTTTCTAAACCTCGAAACAGTTGTTAAAGTCAATTTCAGGAATGGTCTTCAATGCGCATACTGAGTCACGTTTATGACTTTTAATGACTTAAAGCCCAGAAGGCACACGAAGCTAAATCAGCCGAATGGCGAAATATTTACGAAGAATCAATGTGTTATGCGACGGTATTGTGTTGCAAAAACCAAGAGCTGTTCGGTCTCTTTTTACGAATAGCTTTGCGCGTACGACGTCGGAAGGAATGCGGAGTGCACCATACCTCGATAATCGAAGAAAACTGTGATCAGGACCTTGATTTTTGAGCGACTTTGGCGCCAATTTTTTGGTCTCGCCTTTATTTTGGCACGATATTCGCTCTATTAATCGGTTGTTTCGGTGTCGTAAGCATAGATCCAAGTCTCATCGCCAGTTATAATGTATTTCATGATACCCTGGTAGTCGCAAAGCATCGTTTCACACACTTCAACGCGACGCCTTTTTTTCCAAAAAATTCAATGTTTTCGGTACCAGTCGAGATTTGACGTGCTTGAGGCCCAAAACATCCTTCAAAATGGTATTGGCTGAGCCTTTCGATATGCCAACTTCATCAGCAAGATCTCTAATTGTTAATCGACGGTTTTTCAACACCAAATCTTTTATTTGTTGAACGTGAGCTTCGTCGGTTGAGGTTGATAGTCGCCCTGGACGCTCTCGTCTTCGACACGTTCACGGCCGGCTTGGAACTCACTATACCACTTGTAAAAATTTTTTTTTGACATAGCCTCATCACCAAAGGCTTTCCGCACAATCCTCAATGTATCCGCAGCAGAAAATTGATTCCGTAAACAAAATTTAATGCAAATTCTTTGCTCAACAAATTTCGACATCGCAAAAAACGAAAAACTCACTTTTTGCAGCTCACAAAACGACACGTATCTCAAATACTAATGAATATTTTGACATAAAATTTGACATAAGTGTCACTGACAGTACTACCAACCAAAAAGAAATAAATAATTCTCCAAATCCTTCGACGCGCGCAGTTTAAATTCAAATGTCACCTTATTTTTGGACACAGTAGATGTACTTATTATACATAAGTATAAGCAGTATGCTTAGTGTGTTCGTTTCACCAAGCGTTAGAGATAGCGAATCGAACTACTCCCCTTTAGTGGAAAATGTTTCTTTTCATGCCAAAAAAAGACATAACAAATATTCCGAATAACTGACTTTGAAAACTTATTTAGTTGCATGTATTTTCTCTCTAGCATAGTAACTGTGTAGTATATACAAATGTAGCGTGCTAATTAGTTTCCATTAATTATTTAGTAAAAAAAAAGTTATTAACCGCGCACACAGGTTGTGCCGCAAAGCACATAAATTTAGCAAAAGTTCGGAATTATAACGAAACGAAATTACTTTTGTTTTAATTAAATGACATACTATTTTACCCGGCAATATTGTACCCCTATGCAGATATCTTCATATGAATATGCATATGTATGTATGTGCGATTGTACCTGCAAACGTAGTATATTTGTGCTGATGAATTTGTTCGCAGCTTAAAAGTTAAATGCAGTAAGACCATAAAGTTCGCAGCTAAAATACGGGGAAATATTGCCCGCGCTGATGCAAATTTGCATTCGGGCATACATATGTATATACTTACATACTATATGCATACATATGTATATCTAATATATGTATATATGTATGTTTGTATGTGTATTTCAGCGTGCTTGCTCATAACTTTTAGTTGCCATTGTTGTTGGCTGCTGATGCGCCAACACTTCTGCCACATATAATGAAGTTGTTGTTGCTGCAACTATTGTTGTTGTCCCGAAGAGACACCGGCTCTGGAGTATAACATTTTAATTAACACGTCGTGAGCGGCATTGTCGAGGTTTTTGTTGATCCACAGTTACAGAGCTCCTTGCTGTTGTTGTTGTTGTTGTTATTGTTGCTGCAGCGCTCCACCCTTCCTTGTTGTTGTTATTGTTGCTGCTGTGCTCCACTCTTCCCTGTTGTTGTTATTGTTGCTGCGCTACTTTACTCCTCATTGTTGTTGTTGTTGTTTTAGTGTGTTGCTCCACTCTTCCTTGTTGTTGCTATTGTTATCATTTCTCCGAGCTGGTCATTTTGCGGCCCGTCGGCCATCCGTTGTTATAATTATTATTGTTTTGTTGTAATTGCCAGCGCTTGTTGTTGTTGTAGGTATGTCTGTATATTTGCTGTTGTTGTTGCAGCCAGTCAACCAACCGGCATTGCAATTAATTACGCAATAAATCTTGCCTTAAATCAGAATTACAGTGTTGAACTTGGCTTGTGGCACGAACCAGCAGCAGACACAACATAACGCAACCTAACGCATTGCTCCCAATGTTGTTGCTGCCTTTGCGCACACGCATACGCACACGCTCGCAATGAGGCACACAAAAAATTGTAGCCCACACAGCTTTGCCGGTTCGACGTTGTCTTGCAAACCGCTTCAGCAGCTGCCTGACGTGCTTCATTGGCTTTTGTCGACTGCTCGACTGCATTTTGCTCCGCTTTGCTCTGCCAGAGCTGGGGCTGTCCATTCATGAGTTCGCACATCGCCACCCTGCGCCTCTCTGTCTGTCACAGAAATTGTTCAATGTTTGTTGGCTGCACTTCACATACATACATTTGTATATCCATACATGTATGCATGGAAGTATATATGTATGTGTGGTATATTAGTTGTGACTGTAGGCCGCTCAGCTGCTCTGCTTGTTGCTGTCGTCACTGACACCAACAACATTAGCAAAGTCACTGCCGACAAGGAGGGTTTTTTGTTACAAGCGGCATATGACCAACGATGATAGAGTGGCTAACATATGTGCATACATCCAAACCAAATTCCAACGTTCTTTCATACGCAATAACAATCATAACATATACATATGTATATATGTACATATGTATATGTATGTGTATGTGTGTGAATATGAGTGCTTACTCGCGCTATAAATATTGTAGTATTTTCATTACAAAAACGTTATTTGTTGCATGCCACCGGTCCGTGCTTTTTCTTCTGCGTTCTTTAAGCGAACTGTGTGTAGTTGCGAATGAAAAATAATATAATTATACCCTGAACAGGGTATGTTAAGTTTGCTACGAAGTTTGTAACACTTAGAAGGAAGCGTCGGAGACCCCATAAAGTATACATATATACATGTAAATGATCAGTATGTTGAGCTGAGTAAATTTAGCCATATCTGTATATGTACATTTGTATATACGAACTAGTCCCTCAGTTATGAGGATATCGTTTTGAAATTTTGCAAACGTCATTTTCTCTTCATGAAGCTGCTTATTTGTCGGAATTGCCGATATCGGACTACTATAACATATAGCTGTCATACAAACTGAACAATTGGAATCAAGTTCTTGTATGGAAAACTTTCGCATTTGACGTGGTATCTTCACAAAAGTTGGCACAGGTTATTTTCTAAGGCAACAATGTAATCTTCGAATAAATTGTTCAAATCGGTTAACTATAGCATATAGCTGCCATACAAACCGAAAAATCGGAATCAAGGACTTGTATGGAGAACTTTCGCATTTGACGTGGTATCTTCACGAAAATGAGCATGGATTACTGCTTAGGGTAATAATAAATATAATCTCCGGAAAAATTGTTCAGATCGGCTCACTATAGCCTATAGCTGCCATACAAACTGAACACATAGTTACTAAAAGAAATGCATCTGTGAATGGTATATTTATTAGCTTCGGTGCAGCCATTTTTTCTTGTTTTTACAATAAGTCGAAGCTTAGCCACATCTGTATTTCTTTTTATAAATGCCATTTTTTCTGATAATTATACCTTCCTAGCACATTAACTGATTAAAACATGTGCTATTTTATTGCCTTCGTTAATTTTTCCTACGTTTTGTTTACATAATTTTTATCTCCTCAAAAACTTTCTGTGTTTAAATTGAGACAAGATAGGCATTATAGTATTATAAGCAGTGGATTAGCCTGATTTTCCACAAGCAAATACTTTTGTAAACTTAAGATGATAATTTAGTCTAGGTTTTTGACAATTTATATTTTCATTGCCCATTATTTTTTATCTTTTGTTTATTTATTTAAGAAAGTAGAAAAAAAATATTAAAGACAAAACAAACGTAAAATTATGCGTTCTTCAAGTAGAAAAGAAGAAAAAAAGCCGTTTAACCAACATAACGAAGTGTGATCTTTGCTTACTTTTTTTTTAAGAAAAAACGCAGAAACTTCAAATTTAATGGAGAATTTTTATTATCATTCGAAAGAACATTCTTTGGCATTTATTTTTTTTTTTTTAAGATTATCTCTTTCAAATGTTGGCCACGTCTACGTCTGAGATGATCCATCCATTGGGTCCAATTTTCAATGATTCGTTCGATCATTTGAGCACTGGTAACTGTCGAATGACAAGCGTGATGTTCTGCTCCAAGGTCGGAATCGAGGCGGGATCGTACGCATATACTTTAGACCTTACATATCCTTACAGGAAAACATCTTACGGTGTGATATGATAAAAAAATTTGTGAATTAAAAAAAAAGTTGTTAAGCTAAAAATAATTTCCAATTTTTTATTTTAATTATTATTATTTTTTTTAATTTGGTTTTTGTAAACTTAACACACTTTGCCGTTAAAATCGAAATGTGAATTTATCAATAATTGCTATTCGACGTCACTGATTTCTTCATACCTGGATTTTTCCTGTGTATGTCACATTTTTACACCATCACATACTTCCACATGTGACAGATGATTCAATAACCTTTTTTTAAATTTAATTAACGCCACTCAAAAAATAAACGCAAAAAACTCGCATATAAAAGTGCATGTTTTATTAAATTTAATTTTACCATTACGAAAATTGTTGCTTTTTTTCACACCCTTTCATAATGCATTTTCCTTTCGGCTTTCCGGTTGCAGGTGCCAGATGCACAAAAGCTTGTCGACGAACAAAATATGGTTGATGACAGTGAAATTAACACAGAAAAGAGTTTGGACGGCGGAGATGCTGGCGGTGTGGGTAAGGGTCCCGGTGGCTTTGCGGGCGGCGGTATTTCGATGACATATCGCAGTACGTTATTGAAGAAATGGCGTTCGGCGCCAACGGTAAAGGAAGAGAAGGGCAAACAAGGCGAGTTGGGTAAACCAGTTAAAATACCACCGGAAATGAAGGATCTGATGAAGGAGAAATTCAAAGAGAATCAATTCAATCTACTAGCCAGCGATATGATCTCATTGAATCGTTCGCTGACCGATGTGCGGCATGAAAAGTAAGTGTACATATTGGGAATATATTTGTATGTAGGAAATTTAAACTCAAATAAATGATTTTTAATTTTGCATTGCATAATCGGTCATTATTTACAATATACATATGTATGTATGCAGTATTTTACAGCATATGCTACAGTATAAATGTTCATATCATAAATTTAATTTAATTTTTGTAACCACAACACATTCGCAATCCACATTTACAGTTGCAAGAAGAAGCTTTATCCATCGAAACTGCCAACAACCTCAATTGTGATAGTTTTCCACAATGAAGCGTGGTCAACGCTGCTCCGCACCGTTTGGAGTGTCATCAATCGGTCGCCGCGCACCCTACTCAAGGAGATTATACTTGTGGATGACGCCAGCGAGCGTGGTAAGTACGAAGATAACTTTAAAGCAAGATTTGTGTAATAAAATAGCCATTGAAATCATTAATTTATGTAAATAAAAAGACATTTTTACTTAAAATGTTTCTACCTTTCGCTTTTCTTCTCTTCTCCCTTATTATCCGTCACACAGATTATTTGGGCAAAAAGCTGGAGGACTATGTAGCGAAATTACCGGTGCATACATTTGTGCTGCGCACGGAGAAACGCTCTGGCTTAATACGCGCCCGTCTGCTAGGCGCCGAGCACGTGACGGTATAAGCATTGATAATATTATTTTCTGTTGGTTTTCCTTTTAACCCATTGCCTATGCTCTACGCCTCTTGTTTTTGTAGGGTGAAGTCATCACATTCCTGGATGCGCATTGCGAGTGCACAGAGGGTTGGCTGGAACCGCTGTTAGCACGTATTGTGCAAAATCGTCGCACCGTGGTGTGCCCCATAATTGATGTGATCTCCGATGAGTCTTTCGAATATATAACCGCTTCGGACTCGACGTGGGGTGGTTTCAATTGGAAATTGAATTTCAGATGGTAAATTGAAAGTTGAAATTGTGATTGCGTTGCTCTAATGAATTATTGTCACACTCGAAATTAAGAGTTATTATATTGTAAGATACTTATACTCAGATGACGCTAATAATTATATAATTGAGAGCAAATTTCAGATTTTTTATTTAGAATTAATTAAATATCTCATTTAAAATTAATTAAAAATATCAAATTAATTAAAATTTTACATAAGAAAATATGAAAGTTTTAATTAATTTTAAATAAAAAACTTGAAATTTGTGATTTTGAGTATCCTATTACTTAGGAGGATTCTTAATTTTTTTTAAATGCAGACTTTTCTAAATTAAAGTCGTAAAATTTATTCTACGGAGGTTACATTTCTGTAAAATATATGACGAACATAGCCATGTGAGAGTTTTAAGGTCATTCCCTAGACATTTAGACTTATCTATGTACTTAACGGTAATGGTTTAACACTTTTATTGGATCAAAAACTGGCATAACTGTACAGTAGCGGATCCACCTCAGGGTTTCGGGGTCAAAACCTTCACAAAATCGAAGATTTTAATTTAAATTCAGAAGAATTTGCGAAGTAACATCAATATATAAAATATATTGAAAAAAAAGCCCTACCCCTCTCCCCCTCAAGAAAGAAATTTTGGATCCGGCACTGACTGTATAACTTTCAAAAACTATATATTCTGCTGTTACAGCAAGGTCGAAAATTTAAATTTGAAGTGTCAAAAAATTTATTTAATTATTAAATTATTAATTTAAAATTTAATTATTTATTTTTATTTTTAATTATTAAATGATTAATATTTTTTTAATATTTATAATTTTTTACTAACTTAATTACTTGCAATTCCATTTTAGGTATCGTGTTCCTCAGCGTGAAATGGAGCGTCGCAATAATGATCGTACAGCGCCACTGCGCACGCCCACCATGGCCGGTGGCCTGTTCTCGATTGACAAAGATTATTTCTATGAAATTGGTTCATATGATGAGGGCATGGATATATGGGGTGGTGAAAATTTAGAAATGTCCTTCCGGGTAAGTCAACCACTTCAATTCACAAATTTATTTACAAACCAATTTTTTTTATATAAAATTTAAAGCTCAACTTAAATTTCAGTAAAATAGTTTGCCGATTTTGTGTAGGCAAAAAGCATAAATGAAAAGAGTTGCTAATTTTTTTTTTTTTTGATATTGCGACGAGCTTAAGTTTAACTCTTTGTGTTACTTGATGTTTGTTTCGCTCGTGTTAACGGCATAGTTTAAAAATGAATTTTACTACTACACTTTAGATATGGCAATGTGGCGGCATTTTAGAAATTATACCCTGCTCACATGTGGGTCATGTCTTCCGTGATAAGTCGCCTTATACATTCCCTGGCGGTGTGGCCAAAATTGTGCTGCACAATGCGGCGCGTGTGGCCGAAGTGTGGTTGGATGAGTGGCGTGATTTTTATTATGCAATGAGCTCAGGTTCGAAATTGTGTCTTGTTCACATTGTTTCCTACTACTACTTACTACTACTACTGCTACTACTACCAATACTACTATTTGAAATATACATGAATACATTTGTTTCGAAACTAAAAACTACCGACACTTTTACCACCACTACATAACTACACAAATTACCAGCGTAATCTAAACAATACAAACAGTTTTTTTTTTATATATTTGGTATAATAAATCACCTACCACCTGTGTATTAACTTTTTTAACCTCAACTTGACTAACAAACTTAAAGGTAATTACAATTTTTTACATCACTAAATGTAATTAAGACTTATTTTCTTTTATTACATATTTTATTCAAATAACTATTTTATTCACATTCTACTTATTCCTTTTATTTTTATTTAACCATAACTAAATTTGAGCTATATATATTTTATTATTAAGCGTTAATGTTGTAAACACAAAATTTTTTATATTTAAATCACTTTTCATAGATGACAATCAGAATTTATATGCGAAAATATTATTGCGTCGATATTTAACGTTCGAATTTCTTTAAAAATAATTTTTTTTATCAACTAAGACTACATATGTTGCAGTAGAGTACTGTTATTAATAATAATAAATTGGTTTATTGGGTTAGATTTTAAGTATAACGCAAAATTTTGAGGTTATGTGTTAGTTAGCTCATTAAAATTTACTTTCAATATTATTGCGCCGACTTTTAATGTTTTATACGCAAAAAATTTATCAAAAAGTAATTTTTTATAGTCTCAGACTAATAGACATACATATGTATGTATATAAAAAAAGTAATGGTCACAACTTTTTATCGCGAAAAAGGCTAATAATCGCTATCAATATAAATTCGATTTTCATTTATGCTATATATAGTCACCTAAAATGCAAAATAACCTATCATCAAAAAATCTAAAATTGATTTTTTTTATTGATTACGATTCACTACGTCATATTACATATACATATGTTCATGTCTATGAATGTACAACATTTTAAACTAATGCTTTAACAATTATATTATAAATTTATAATTAAAGTTATTTTTTTCGAAAAAATTTTTTATTAATTTCTTTAAAAAAATATCGTAAATATCAAATATCGTAAATTTTTCAAAAAAATTAAATTAAAATTTAAATTTTTTAAAAAATATTTAATTTTTTTAAACTAATGCAACAACATTTATACCAAACAATTATAATCAATTTAAAATTTAAATTAATTTAAAAAAAATTTTAATTAATTAATAATATTATATTATAATTAATTAATTAATAATAAAAATTAACTAATTTTTCAGAAAAAATAATGGTTTTAAAGTAAACTAAAAATTAAAAGAAAAAAATTTCATTAGAATTACCTCTATTAAAAATATATACATTTTTTTCAAAAGATTTTCTTCATATAGTATTAAATAATAATTAATTAATTAATAAAATAATTAACTAATTTTTCAAACACTTTTTTAAACTAAAATAAAAATTATAAATTAAAAAATTAAATTGTTTCAAAAATTTTACTTCATATAATATTATATAATATAATTAATTAATTGATAATAATAATAATAAATTAAAATTTTTTTTAGATTTCTTTCTTAAAAAATTTTTAACTAAAAATTTAATTAAAGTTAACTTATTTTAAACAAATTAATTTTTTTTTTAATTTTCTCCATATAATATTTAAAAATAATTAATTAATTAATAGTAATAATTAAATAATTTTTCAGACTTTTTTAAACCGAAATAGAAATTAAAAGAAATTAATTAAATTAAAATTAACTTTTTATAAAAATAGTTTTTTTTTTCAAAAACATTTCTTCATATAATAATATATATTATATTAATGAATTGATTAATAATAATTGATTAATTTAAAAAAAAAGAAAATTTTTTATTAATTAATCAATTTTTCGAAAACAAAATTTTTTTTAACTAAAAATTTAATTAAAATTAATTTAATTAAAATTAAATGTTTCAAATAAATTAGTTTTTTTTTAGTTTTTCTCTAAATAAATATTTTTAATTGTATCGTTTTTTTACTTCTTCTGTAAACTTCTGAAAAATTATGTAAGGGTATTTTACATTTTAGCTGACCATATGTATTTCCTCTAAATAATTAATATAGTTAAATTCACATTACTGTGTGTAGTAATTTTTATGATTGGCTTGCTTCCTGTTTATTTAAATGCTGTTCAAAAAATATGCCATAACCTTACTTTTTTAATTGGTTATTAAAAGTCATATACTTATAATTTTTTTAGTTTTTATTTTTATATTGTTTAACATATATTTTTAAATTTTATTTCAATATTTTTTAACAAAATTACCGTTATTTTATTATATTTCTATCTCTATAATCCTTTGCATACCACAAAATTCTGGCTCATCGCTAAATATTTCAAATCTATGTTCTTAAATAGAACCGAAGACACTAAATTAATATGCGTTTGTTGATAAATCATACAAACCGCAAACCAGTACTAAACATACACACACAAACAACAATACATATTTGCTTAAAATATTTGTTTCTCTAATTTTGGGGTCAATATTTGCTAGTAACTCGCTAAATATGCTAATTAATTGACTTCTATGTAGAAATTTGTGACGAAATTGTCGTATGCGGCATAACTCGTACTAAATACAGTTTAAAGTATTGGAAGTATTTAAATTTATTGATTTTCGTATGTGACTTGGAAGAGTCTGCCGAAAATTCCTAACGCCTATGAAATTTATTTTAGATAAAATATACATATTAACCCGTTAATGCCACCCACACTTACATACTTATAATAAATTAATGTATTTTTTAGTTGTTTTACATTTAGATTGTTGACTAGGTTTTAGTTATGTTTTTAGGGGTAATTTTTGATGGTTGTTGTAGTAATTACAGCTCAGCTGTGCAAAATTTGTAAAATCAAGGTCGATTCTTTACACAACTTGATAGCTTTGTAAAGTATAAAATTTATTTTTTTTTTTCCTTCGTTGAAAATATTAAATTGAATTAAGAAAAATAAAAATTTTAAAAAATATTTTTCGAAAAAAATCTTCGTACTGCCAAAATATCAGAATTATAACTGCATATACAACATATTTATACAATACCAGTTTGTTTAGTTATTAATGCAGTGTGTTGAGAAGTAAATTTCTAAATAAACTTTATCATTTGTTTTTCTCTTTTCTCCCTCGCTCACTCGCCCCCGCTCTAATGTCTAAATGCTTACAAATAATAATAATATGTAATAATAAAAACAACATGCGTAACTAATTAACGTGTATTGCTTGTGTTGGCTAACAACAATAACATTAATTATGGTGCTAACAACATTAATGCTAACTTCAAATCCAACAAAAACAACAACACATTACTTCATTAATAAAATTTGGAACAAAAACTAAACTTAAAAAAATAAAAAACGTTCAACAAAATCGAAAAAATAACAATGCTACGTACGTTTCCCGGCGTTTGCAACAACACACGCGTAATTATGCTTCACTGAAACAACTTTCTGCATTCACGCATGCGCAACCGCACATACGCGCTTACGTCCCTTACATGCATTCGGCTGGTTGGTTGGTTGCTTGCTTGCGCTTAGGTCTGGATGTGTGGCGGTGTGCTCGAGATAGCGCCCTGTTCGCGTGTGGGTCACGTGTTTCGCAAATCGACGCCGTACACCTTCCCCGGTGGCACAACGGAAATTGTCAATCATAATAATGCGCGTTTGGTTGAAGTGTGGCTGGACGATTGGAAAGAGTTTTACTACAGTTTTTATCCAGGTTAACAACAACAAAAGCACTACATTGCTCAGCATCGCTCTCTCTCTCTCCCACTATATATGTGCATATAGTATATACCTAACTCTCTTTCTCCTATTGCAATTTATGCACAATTCGATTAGCGAAAATATTAATATTACTACATGCATTCATTTATTAGCATATAGTTTTTTTATGTTTTTGTTGTTGTTTTTTCTTTCGTCTTCATTTTGATTGCTAATTTTTTTTTTTTTTTTTTTTTTTTGTCTGAAATTTTTTATTTTATTTTTTTGGTTGGTTTTTGCTAAGCAAACCAAAATGTAGTAAAATTCAAATGAAATTAGTGATTTCAGTTTTAGCCAAAGACCAACCATATTTACATAAAAAACTCTTTCGCAAGTCTATTACCACCATACATACTTACCACATGCATATTGCGAAAACCGTAAAACTCGTAAATACACTGTATCCGCCACTGTATTCATTACCCTTGAACATGCGTATGCAACATCTGTTTCTGTCCCCCCCGCCCTCACTCACTTGTCTTGTAAAGTCCACATCCACTTTACCGTTGATTTGTATGCGTTCCTTGAAAATTAACTTAATTTTATACCGTTATTTGTATGATTACCTTCATTTATTTTGTTGACTCTTTTTTCTTGTCCTGTGCTATTTTATTATTTGTATGTTTGTATGTATACATTTACAATTTTTGTTGTGAAATGTGAGCAAAAAAACCAACTCCTTGTCTCGTGTTCTGTGTGTTTCGTGCAACAGCTGGCTTGTTCCTTCATAACAGCATTTTTTCTCTGTTACACAACTCTGCCAACTTATTTGCAACAAGATATTTATGTATAAAACTTTAAAATATTTTAGGTTATGTGGAAAACTTTTTTTATTGTATGTACATATGTATAAAATTATATATTTTGTTATTGTGCGTATGAAATTATACTTTTATGATTGTATATATATTTATAAGTATATTTTATCATTATTTGTTGTAAAATAGTCGTATTTAGCTATTTCTGTACCAATTTTGCTTGTTCAAATACTCGCTTATGCCAATTTTACTTGCTTTTAAATACTTGCATACTCTTTGTTATTACTTATTTCCCATATTTCGCTATATTCATTTATCTGCTTTATATAATATTGCTTATATGCACGCATTTATATACATTTATATATGAATTATGTAGATTCAGTACAAAAACTCTGCATAAAAACATTATTTTCTTAACAAAAACAAAAGGTAACAGTAAAAATTGCTTTATTTGAAGGTACGTTAAAGTAAAGTTAAAGGTTAGGTACTCTAATATATTCAGTGTTTTCGATAAAACCGACCTTAAGATTTTAAAAATCTATAGAATTGAACTTTACACTCAATCCAACGTATTTTTTTTAGGTTTTTATTCTCGATATCTTTATCTGTTCTATGCCATAGCTTAATACATATGTAGTATCGCGAAATATCTCCATAGGCTAGAGATCTAATCATCTAATCTTAGCTTTTCTGCTTTGAATATAGCAGTCCAGATTCGATATTCTTATAATATCTTTCAAAAAATAGAAGGAAAACGTTAACTTCATCTGCATCGAAGCTCCAATACTCTTCTCAGGGGCATTTCTTATAGCTGAAAAGAGTAAAAAATGTCTTTAACTTAATATTGTCTGGTCAGTTTGTATGGCTACTATATGTCTAAACGATCTATACATTATATTCGTATACTGTAGCGTTGCTTCGGCCAATAAGCCATGCAAAATTTTGTTAAGATATCTTGTCGAATAAAAAGGATTTTTACGGATCACTTTGTATAGCAGCTATATTAAATAGTAGATCGATATTGACGGTTTAAAATAATGGACAGTTTCCTGAAGAAAAGAACGTATGCAACTTTGTTTGCACTTTAACAGTAGAATAACCCTTTCGTTTACATTTTTAATATCTTTATTTACATTTTTTTAGGTCAATGACCTTTTGTGAACATATAGCACAATCCATAAGCTTTTTTACAATCAGCAAAGACAACAACCTTTTTTAACATTTGAAATTTAATGAACGTTTTGTTTATATTATGAAGGGTCATTGACTCTTTTGTTATTTATAACTTCGATGACCCATTTATTTAGATTTTTTGAGGTCAATGAACCTTTGTTTATATTTACCCAAGTCAACTACCTAAGTTTAAATTTGAGGTTATTGACCTTTTTATTTACATTTGGCCAAGTCCACAACCTTTGTTTTGTGTAAATATTCTGGAGTCAATGACAAATTTGTTTACATTTTTTGAGGTACATTTTCTTTTTGTTTGCATTTAGAAAAGTCCACAATCTTTCTTTACATTAAGCAACAACCTTAGCTTACATTTAATTAAGTCCACAACCTTTATTTCATTTTGGTTTAATGCTATAGTGCTCGGGTCAGAACAATTACTTCAAAAATTAAAGTTTTCCATACAAGCACTTGATTCCGATCGTTCAGTTAGTATGACAGCTATATGCTATCGTGGTCAGCTACCGGCGATTCCGACAAAAAAGGAGAAAAATCCAAAATTTTAGATTGCTATCTCGAAACCTAGTCGGGGCGTATATACAGACTGATTAACGGACAATGCAAAATCAGCTTATTATACTCAACTCAATCTATTTTCTAAGGTCTCCAACGTTTCTTTTGGGTGTTACAAACTTCGTAGCAAACTTAATATACCCTGTTCAGGGTTTAAATACAATTGTGTCCGAATATTCTCCAACCAAGTTTATTTGACAGTCAGATCCACTCACGTACTTCAGGGTGGACTGCAAACGCATAATATAATTTTTACCTTAAAGTTTCTGAGCCGCATGCCAGTACAGGACAACATCTCCGTTCGCACGACTTTATACGAATGAAACCGGTTCTATAACCAGCCGTACTCAACTCGATAGCAAATCATTACTTCGTTGAATGTATCACTTCTGCCAATTGAAGACGGTTGAAGTAGTAGGAGCTCTGACTAAAATTCAATTCGGTCTATCATCAGACTATAACTTCAGTATGTGTTAACCTTAACTGTATATTGCTTATACTCCGTGAACAAATTTAAAGCTGTATTGCTGTACATGTATGAGTTCACCAAAATATTTCTAAGTCCATTAACAAATCGATCAATTTACATTCGGAAAGCAGATGAAACAATTTTAACATTATGTGTTTAATAGCAGAGTATTATATCTATGTTGACGTTTAAGTATTTTGTTCTCAAAACAAATAAAAAATATTTTTTTGGCAGATTATCAACTAAAAAAATAATTATTTTCACGAAACTTTTAGTTAATTGTTAGATAACGCATTTTATTATGAAAAAAACATATCATTTCATATATTAATATAACATGTTGCGTAACAAAACTATTAATATTGTATATGTTTAATAAAATATTACACATTTAGTTATAAATGTAACATTAACACACTCTGCAATAAAAAGCATGCAAATCACTTAACTTTCACTTTGTAAATAAACGCTAAATATTAATACCACACACTGTTATCACAGTCACACCCACCACTGTTCATTAATTTATTTTCCATTTCTTCTTCTTACAAAAGAAAACAAACAAACGAAAACATATGGTCTTTGTAAAAATGAATTTTTACTCCTTATTTTATAAATATCAATCTCATTTCAACGCGAAAATTGAAACTGAAAATGAACAGGTGCACGCAAAGCTGTGGCCGGTGATGTGAGCGATCGACGAGCGCTGCGCGAACGTTTACAATGTAAGAGCTTCCGCTGGTATTTGGAGAATATTTATCCGGAAAGTTTAATGCCATTAGACTATTACTATTTGGGCGAGGTAAATATACAGTTTTATTTATTGCTGCATTAAATTTTCATATATTTATTTGCTTTTATTTCGCAACCAGATTCGCAACGCCGAAACGGAAACATGTCTCGACACTATGGGTCGCAAATATGGTGAAAAGATCGGCGTCAGCTATTGTCACGGCTTGGGTGGCAATCAAGTGTTCGCCTATACGAAACGACAGCAGATCATGTCCGATGATCTCTGCTTGGACGCATCGAATGCGATGGGTCCGGTGAATATGGTGCGTTGCCATAATATGGGTGGCAATCAAGAGTGGGTTTATGATGCAGAGGTGAGTGGGAATTCAACAAATTTAATTTTAATTAAAAATTTAATATTTACTGTGTCGAAGACCTTTGCTGATTTTTAGTTTTGAGGTTAAAATTAGTTAAGGGTTTCCTCGGGTAAAAAACAGCGTATTTTGAAAAAATTTTTCTCATATAAAAAATTAATTATTTTATTAAAAAATTTTATTGTTACAAACATACTATTAACAAAGTAATTCTGAAATTTTTGGAAAAAAATTGTTTCAACTTGGTGGCCATTATGGCTCTATTTCCGTTGACCACTAGGAAAAAAGTTGTGCCGGCCTTGGCAGAATAACTCCTTACCGAATCATCTAAAGTGAAAAATATGTGTTTTAGTTAAAACCTTAACATAGAACTTGGACGAGGCACAAAAACTGGAAATTGTATTTTTGGTAGTAATTTTTACAAAAAACCAAAAAAAAACAAATTTCAGAGAAAAATTCGGGATTTTTTTTTTTTCAAATAGTTATAATCGAAAAAAATTCCTTCGTTCAAGTCTTTAAGAATTTCATCTCAAAGACCCGTGTAAAACTTCATCAAGATCGATTGAGTAGATCTCGAAAACACAAGTTCTCAATAATTCGATTTTTTTAAACCCATATAACCTCTTAATAAAGTAATATTTTTATTTATGTATATAAAATATATATTTTATATTTTTTTGCAACCTATTCCGGTTGCTATGCTTTTATAATTAAAAATTCCTTACCATTCCATCTTGAATCGCGCAGGATAAAACGATACGACACACCAATACTGGCAATTGTTTGCAACGTCCGTCACGTAGTGACCCGGTGACGCCGCTGTTACGGCCATGTGATTACTCAAAGGGTCAACAGTGGCTGATGGAATCTAAATTTAAGTGGCAAGCACATTAGTTGTTGTTGTTTCTAATCATGATATTTACAATTAGTTAGATAGATAGTTGTCATATATATAAATATATAATTTTTTTTTTATTACATGTTAGTTAACTTTTTATTGTTTCACACTAACATTTGCTGATACATACTATAACTATTATATGTATATACATATACATACAAAAGGTATGTATATGCATACATACATGACTTTGACTACTGATTTTTGTTTTTTACTATTAAAATCGATTTGTTCTAAATATTAAGCGATGGAACTATTGTAAATTTCGTTTTTAAATTTGTGCAAGCAGCAAAGAAAATCTCAATCTCCACTGAAACAGTATGTACGCGCAAACATACGTACATATTACATAAGCATGTACCGAAAAAAATATATATATCAAGTTAATCGTAAACAAAAATATGTGCAACAACAAAGTAATTGATTATCTTTGTAAAGTCTTCCCTATGATTAAAGAAAAAGAGAAAATATATAAAAAAATAGATATGAAACAGACAAGCAAACCACGTCAGACACACACATACTAATAGCATTGTGTAAAAATATATCCAGCATTGACATAAAGTGCAAAAAAATGTTTCAGCAAATAACAATTTTTCTGTAAATATGAAGAGTTTCCGCCAAAACTCACGAAATGGTAATTTTTTTTCATAAAAGCCACACAAACACACATAAAATATTTAAAACGTCCATTCCAAATGAAAAGTTAGAAACAACAGGTTTTGTCGTAATTTTTTGCTGTCACAGTTGAAAAAAATTAAAATTATGGAAATTAACCTCAAAAAGTTTCCATATATTAAATAGGATAAAAAAGCGAAAAAATAGCAATTGACTTATTAAAATTATGTTTCACTTGTAGTAGCGACACATTTAGCAATAAGTCTTATTATTTAGCTTAAGCTTATACTAGCCGTTACGTGAATAGTCGAAGTGTTAAATTAGAAAAACAAAATGAAAATGTTCGTACCAACCGATTGGCATTTAATAGTACACGTCAAAGTTAATTTGAAAATTTAAAATTACAACAAAAACATTTGTGTAAACCGAAAATGTGTCATAAAATATTTAACGCATATGTATGTAGTAAATTTCATATTTTTTTTTTTTAATCTTTTAACGGCAAGCCAAACTTTTGGTACAGTATTTGTTTTTTAGTTTATTTTACTTACGACTTCGCACTAATTTAATGCTTACTATATTTTAATTATAAATGTAAATATGTGAAAAGCGAGAATATGCGCTGACTATTAAATTTTTGTTTAATACAAATGTGTTGTGTAATTTGCAAGCATAAAATACTTGAAAAAATAGTTTTGTTTGCAGAGTGCAATGTTTATATGCTGCAAAAAATATTTTAATTAGTTTAAAATTACATAATTTGCATCCCTAGATATTGCCAGCCACACATTTGTGTAAAATAAAAATTTGTTGCTCACGCAGTAAACCTAAAAATAATTAATGGTTGTAAACGTTTACAGGTAAAAATGTTCAGTAAATCTTTTTGTTAATTTTTTTATTATTTTTTTTAATTTTTTATAAATATTTTTTAATAATTTTTTTTTATTAATTTTTATTAAATATATTTTTTTGTTCTTATTAATTTTTATTAATTTTTTTTTTTTTTTAATTTTATTTAATTTAATAAATATGCATATATGTATGTATATACTTTTAATTTCCAAAGTGTTAAACAAAAATATTAAATTAAATTTATTAGCAGTGAAATTTTAGAAAATTTAAACGTTTACAGATAAAAAAATTTTGTATAATTTTTTTTTGCTAATTTTTTTTTATACATTTTTTGGTAATATTTTTTAAATTATTTTTGTTATTAATTTTTTTTATATAAATAAATATATATATATATATTTTTTTAATTTCCAGAGTGTTTAACGAAAATAGTAAATACAATTTATCAGCAGTAAAATTGTAGAAAAATTAAACGTTTACGTTTTTATAAATTTTTTTGCTAATTTTATTTAAAATTTTTGTTTGTAATTTTTTTTTTAATATTTTTGTTATAAATTTTTTTTAAATATTTTTGTTATTAATTTTTTTTTTATAAAAGAATATATAATTTATTTAAAATGCAGTGTTAAATTAAATTATTAAATACAGTTTATTAGCAGTTCTTCGATTTTTTTTTAAATATTTTTTTTTTTTATTATTTTTTCTACCAAAAAACTAATTTTTTTTTAATTTCCAGAGTGTTAAACTAAAATATTAAATACAATTTATTAGCAGTAAAATTTTAGAAAATTTAAGCGAAAAATTGCAGTCTAATAATATGTAAATTATAAAAGGCGGTAATTTTCAGGCTAAAGAAATTATTATTTTTATTTTATTTTTAAGTAGGGATATTTATTTCTATGATTACAAAAAAAAATAATATTTATATTTTTTTTATATTTATCAAATTTTGCTCTAATTTCATATTAAATGCCAGCAAACAGCAAGTTGCCTGAAATAAATGTCTACAGACTTACACATAAAAAATAAAAATAAAAAAATAGCAAAAATATTGAAAACAATCAATTTTAAAGAATTTCCATGCCAATTTAAATAACAATTATATCAACTTTGTTTAACATTTAATAAATAAATATTTTCATTTTCATATAATTTAATAACGAATCTCAGTATAGGGTGTCTCAAATAATTATGAACAGGCATACATTAAAAAAGTATAAAAATTTATTTAAAAAAATAGCAAAATAGTTTCAAAACAAACAATTTGTTCTTCGCATTACGTTACAAATTCTCATAATTCCACAATTAAAATAATAATTTCTTTAGCCAAAAATTTACTAACTGAAAAATTAACTGCAAACGATTTCAAAAACATTATGTATAATGCAAAAACAAAATATCATAAAAAAGTTAAACATTTATCATATCATAAAACATGTATTTAGGCAAGGAATCGCATGTATGTAAATGCCTAGGACCAATTAAAATGCGTGCATGCGCAAACGAAGTATGTGTCCTGCAGTAAATTTAATTAGTCTAAGTAAGGCACAGCAAGTTTGTTCACAAAATAAGCAAAAAATAGCAAGGTAGTTGGCTCACTACTGTTATTTTGAGACTGTTGTTAATTTTGCTGTATAATTATTGTTTTTTTAATTTATTGCTATGCTACTTTTTCTATATTATTTTGGTTTTTATTTGAATTTGGTTGAAGAAATGAAAATTCTAAGAAATATGTCAACTTTATTTTCGTCTCTATGCATTATATTGGAAAAATGTGCTCCGAGGCATTTAGAAAACTGAAATGAATTTAAAAAAATTAATTAAATTGAAAAATATGTGTATTTATATGTATGTACATTGAAAATATTATATAAAATTGCATAGTCAAACGATTTTGATAACTACTAAGCTGTAAAATGTAGTTGCCAGATCAGTTTCATTATGTTTTATAACGGGTAATATGTTAAAGAATTTATAAATAGTTTCTTCTTATTGACTTAAAATTTGCGCTTAAGCATATCTACGATTTAAAAAAAAATTTAAACTTTTTGTTATTTTTTGTTTTTTTTTTTTTTAATTTTTTTTTGTTTTTTTAGATTTTTTTTGAGATTTTTTTAATTTTTTTAGATTTTTTTAAGTTGCCAGATCAGTTTCATTATGTTTTATACCTGATTATGTGTTAAAGAATTTATAAATAGTTTTTTCTTATTGACTTAATATTTGCGCTCAAGCATATGTACGATTTAAAAAAAAAAAATAATTTGAAACTTTTTGTTATTTTTTCTTTTTTTTTAGATTTTTTTTTTAAATTTTTTTTATGTTTTTTTTTAAGATTTTTTTAATTTTTTTAGATTTTTTTTAAGTTTTTTATTAATTTTTAAATTTAAAAATTATTTATTTTTTAATTTAAAAAATTTAATTTAAAAACATAAAAAAAAAATGTATTTATTTTTAATTTTTTTTTTTCAATTCTTTGTATTTTTCAAAAATATTTTTTTTTTTTTTTAATATTTTGTTTTTGATGTACATACATATAAGCCGCCCACAGCTCTTTCACATTCTTTTGCATAAGTAAATCTTTAAAAAAGAAATTGCAATTTATTAATTTATATAAACTGATTTTTAAAATCTCACTATTTATGTTTATAATTATGTCATCTCAATTCACTTTTTATTCACTTTTTTCATTTTGACTTTTTTAATGTTCAATGCAGGCATTTAACGCTCTTTGCAATACCGTTAACACTTCAAACACTCCTTTTTATAAACTGTTCCTATATAAGTAGTTGCAAGTAATGAAAAATTAAAAAAAAAAATCAAGAATGTTTGCATCTCTCAATTTGTAACTAATCATAATCATAAACAAACTAGCAACCAATATAGTACATACAATATCATAAAAAGTCACAACAACAATAACATAAATAAAAAAATATATTATACATACTTATATATAAATTATAGTATAGTAATAAAAAAAGAGCTAGCAAAAGATTTGCTCTATAAGAGAAAAAAAAAAATCATAAAATCTACACGTACAACAAATATCGTTTGTATATAGTAAATAAATGAAATTTAAATGCATAAAAACAATTTTAAGTGATCTGCAAGTACATATGAATATATTTAAAATATTTCAAAGAATTTTGAAAAAGTAATCTTAAGCAAAATAATAATATTAATAATAATGATACGTAAATTTGTATTGTAAAAGTACGATAAAAATTTGTAATTTTTATAGCTCATAATTGTAAAAACAAAAATTAAAAAAAAGTCCAAAAAATATTTATTTCAATATTTGTGTGCGAAATCAAAACATTATTTATAAAGCAAATGTCTATTTCTAAGTGCAATCGACTTGAAAAGCAAAAATCTCTTTGTATAACTATAATTGTGTATTTAAATATTTTGTACGTTATATACATACATGTGTATATTTATATATATTTCATGTATTTTTTCGAATGGTGCGCTTTATGAAATGATCCGGCTTGCAAAATATCCATATCAACTGTTAAATAATTTTTTTCTAGCAATTTAATAACTTTGTAAATTTTTTAATTTTAAAATGTCTTTTTTTTAGCTTGTGAGTCCATATTTTTCATTTATTTGCCGCCAAACTAATTAATTAGCTAATAATATTTTTCTTTTGATTCTACGTATTGTATAAGTATTGAATAAGCGTACACATACACACATTTGTATTTTACAATTTAGAATGAAGAAACATTTTAAACGAACTTTTGAAATGAAATAAATGAAAATAATAATAATGACCTACAACCTACGCTGTGCAATTTGTTTTATTTAGCAATTAACATTATTTGCAAAAATATTGCGTGAAATATCCACGCGCTAAGAATTAAAATCTAAAAAAAAAATTTCATCTGAGTCACCCTGTTGATTTTCTGATTTTATGCAGCAGCCAATTTTGCCCAATTCTACCAGGCGACCATAAACGTGCAGAAAGTGTCGCAGAAAATTTTGCGCCTTGGGGATATGCTACATTTTCTGGTCGCACATGTGCTTCCTGTTCGTACACTAGCGCCTTAAGGATAGGCAATGCTCCCGTGACGCCCAGTGGCTGCCAGGGATTTTAACACGAAATGTGCAACTCGCATTTTCACCAGGCAACCAGGAGTGTACAGAAAGTGGCAGGGAAAAGGAAAAATAGCAACAAACTAGATGTATATTTTGTTGTTGGTCAAAATATGCAAAAGCTTTTAATGGAAAACCACTAACAAATAACCGCGTATTTGTTGGATTCTTGCTTTTTAGCCCCTATTTACAAGTTTTTGCATGTAAATATTGGAAATTCACAATATTTACATAAAATATGCACCAAATCTAATTTCTACCACTGATTTCAGCTTCTCCTGCTGCTATTTTCACAAAAATCACAACACTTTTCACATTTGTTTTAAAAAATCTTTTTATATTTTCTTTTTCCTTGTACAACAAAGCGTGTCCGTAAGCCGGCGGCCAAACAACACTACCAAATTGAAATTTGGTATAGCACAATCCGCGCCAAATTCAATGTAAATTAAACTATTTACTAGATGAACCGAGAAAATCAGTTCAGTTTCCAGGCAGGAATTTACTGTTCCTTGGTTTCACGCAGACGACGCACAGCAGAACGTACGGAAGCTGCTGCGGTGGTGGAGTATACCCAAGCGCCACCGGCAACAACACGCTTGCAGCGTTTGCAGGACCAGATACCAACGCAGGCACGTTTCATTGAGTCCTATAAGAGAGAGATAAAAATAATAAGTATTTAAGAGGAACAACATAGCTTGTTGTAAACTTACCTTGCCGCAGAAGGTGCAGGTGTATTTTGAATGCTGGGTCACCTCCATCTTCTTGACCATCTTACGTAGGGAGGCACCATAACGGGTACCATATTTACCTACGATTCCAACCTTCTTGGTGCGTTTGGCCTGAGAAGTACAAAAGAGCATTTAAGCATATTAATAATCATCGCACTTGATTGTCGAATTAGTCTCTTTAAACACTTAGTTAAATGCATTAAAAACACTGAAAATCACAGCACGTTTACATTGTTAACATTAAGTAAGCATAGTACTACATTTTTCGCGTGAATTTATTTTTCTTCATTTTTGGATTGTTATAAAATTATTCGATTTATTTACTCCGTACCATTTTTAAGTTGTTGATCTGTCAAAAATTCAACCGGAAAGAACCGAACGTCACTTGAAGTTGGCTATTATTCGTTCGATGACAGCTGCCACATCACAGCGTTGCCAGAACGAAATGTCAATGGAATATGTCTCATACAGTGATGGCAGATATGATTGGGTTGTCGAAATATTATTCGTAAACTGAAACAAACGAAATGGAAATTATTATATGAAATTTTTATAAACTAAACTAAAAAAATAGTAATTAAAGTATAAAATTTTAACTAAAATCTTTAAACGATCTAATAAATGTTAAAATTAAAATTACTTTTTATTTTACTAAGTTCGTATTTAAGTTAGAAGGAATGTTTTAATTTGAGGAAATAAAGTACGATGTATTATTCATCTTAAAAGATTTTATTTAAAAAATATGTAGAATTTATATTTATCTAACACTTTTTTATCCTATAACCGCAAAAACTTAAATTTTCATAAATTCACACGCTTAAAGATGATAATAACAAGTTGTGGCTGGCCATAGAATCATAGCAAAATGATAAAAAAAATATCAAAAACCGCAAAATATATTTTTAGTTTCATTAACAAAAGGAGCTGCCATATTTGTTTGTTAAACTAAATTTAATTTAGCATAATAATCCGAAGTCTTATTAAAAATTAATTCATATGCTCTGTGCTTATGACCAAAAAGAACACGGAGAAGCTCAATAGCTTCTAAAAACTGTATATGCAAAGTGGAAAATATATTTCCATTGAATTTACTTCGAAAAAATAACAAAAAACATTTAATATACACAAATACAAATTCCCCAAAATCTGAGAACCGCAGACAAACCTAATCGTGTGGCAACACCAATCAGCTGGTAATCACTTGTTTTCGTTTTGTTATGATTTATCGCAAAAATATACGACAGTGAACTATTTAAATATTGATAAAACTGTGGAAAAGTGATTACTCTTTAATTAGCGTCAAACGAGAATAACGAAAAAATAAAAAAAAAGCCAAAAATACATTAAGAACAAGTAATAAAGACATTTATATTACATACGCAAAAAAAGACTATTGGTGTCGTGGGTGTGCAGAGAGTTGGATACTTTTTAGGAAGTTGAAGGTATTTTGTGATTTACAATAACAGCAAAACGTAAATGATCAGGCGTATAAACCTATTGTTTCATTTAAGCTACGTCAGAAGTATGGGCGAATCGAAGTGTTACACACTGCTAAGAGATCCTAGTACATATACACCAGATACAATTGACTTGAACAAAGATACAAAGGCGGCTGCATATTGGTTCCCTTGCTTTCGTGACTTGGTTGCAAAATTTGCCACACAGGCAGCCGAAAGTCAATGTCAAATTGACGACACAGCCACAGAACGAGCGGAAAACTTCCGTAAAGCCTATTTGGCAAAACTGGACGAATACCAAAGAAATACAGAAATAAATGCGGCCAACAATGTTGTGCTAGGTATACGTGAATTGCTGGAATTGAATGAGACGCAATTGCGTTTATTTGGTTTTGATGATCCATGGAAACAAGCAAAAACTCTTAGAAAACACTGCTGCCGTTGCCAACTTAAAGAAGCGGCTGGAAGAGTTAGATGCCATCGATGACAATGCAACACGTTGGACAGAGCTGGTACGCGGTGTGCTTGCTGGCAACATGTTCGATTGGGGTGCGCAAGTTGTGGCGAATATTTTGAATGAGGATGCAAATTTCGGTTTGCATGCAGCACTGGAGCGTATACAAAAGCGTCCTTGGCTTATAGACAACCTGGACGCTTGGCTGCAGCGGCTGCGTGGCAATGCGCATAAATGTGCGCTTATTTTCGTTGACAATAGCGGCGTAGATGTTGTGCTAGGCATGCTGCCATTCGTGCGTGCACTGCTGCAACGTGGCACCAAAGTGCTACTATGTGCAAATACCGAACCTTCGTTGAATGATGTGACAAGTGGAGAGCTATCCGAACTGTTGGATAAATGCTGTATACATTGCAGTGTACTCGCAAAAGCAAAGCAAGAACAAAACTTATTAGTGTATGCGAATGGTCAGAGTGGTCCCTGCTTGGATATGCGTACATTGCCGAGTGAATTATGCGATGCTATACAAAAACATGAGACTGACTTGCTAGTAATTGAAGGTATGGGGCGTACGCTGCATACAAATCTCTATGCGAAATTCAACTGTGAAACACTTAAACTGGCTGTCATAAAGAATAAGTGGCTGGCAGAGCACTTGGGCGGTGATACCTTTGCAGTTATATGCAAATACGAAGATGCGAGCTAGTTAATACCACCTATGTTATACTGCCGTTTTATTTGAGATTAGATTATCTATTTTGGACTACTTGTATTAAAGAGATGGCGACGCGTTATAATCGTGAAATGTGCTTGTGTGTTAAGCAATTAATCGTTTATTATCGTCACGTATGTATGATAGATATGCAAGATAATACGCAATAATAAACTAAAATATGCATACAAACATGAAAACAAGAAAATGTTACGATTTGGATAATTTGCGATATGAGAAGATAGAGAATATTTGTGTCAATGACCAACTGCTGAATGATCTACTATAAAATACATATAAACAATATATTACTTGTTGAGAAAACACATTTTAATGATTTCTTTGTAGAAGGTAAACGCGCGTTTTCGAATTTAGTCTATGTCAATTGTTGTGAACAGAATAAAATTTGTAATTTTACTAAAAAAAAAAAAAATACTAAACTATATAAAATAATCATTCAGTATACAATGGAGCAGTGCTTTTAATTCTCTTTACCACACATTTTATCATATAATCGGTATTCATAGCTAATCTAGGGAAATCTACAGATGTCTGTGTTTATTTTAGTTTTAGTTTAGTTGCCTCTGTCAAAATATTTGCTGTGCTTATGTGCGCTAAGGATTAGCTGTTATTTAGTAAGATGTGCATATAATATTTTATTTTTGAATGGTATCGCATGATGGCGCTGTGGTTTGTAATACCCAGAAGAAAACGACGGATAAATGATCAACGTGACGAGCTGAGATGACTTAGCGTTGACTGTCTGTATGTACATTAACTCTGCCGCAATTTTCGAGATATCGATTTTAAATTTGTCATAGTTTCTTTCCCAGAAGCTGCTCATAAGCTAGTATCGTCGATATTGAACCCTTATAACTGCCACACAAACTTATTTGCAAACTCAAATTCTTGTATAACTTTTATTAAGGTTTTGGTGTAGCCGAAGTGAACATTTCTGTTTTTGTTGTAGGAATACCTCTAAGGGTTTTTGAGTTATGGAAACAAATGATCCGATCACTTTTAAGTTTTTAGGGTATAGTTCTCCATGTTCTGTATATACATATGCAGTTCTCCATACATTGACAGCTGTTTATTCTTCTTTACTGGCGTAGAGACAGCTTACGCGGTTATAGCCGGAGGATGAAGTCATGTGTAGAAGTCCACGCAAGCGAGGAAAGTTCTCTGATCGCCATTCACTTGGGAGTGGCCAGTAATGATTCTTTTACATATGGCTCAAGCAGCTCATGACTTCCAGTATTAGATCAAATATCCCCAAGCCAAAATGAGAAGACGAATCATCCCTTCTCAGGGTTGTACGCTGGGTTTGGGACCCGCCACGTAAAAAAGTGCGCCCTCAATAAAAATTAATTAACAGCCTCGGATGAGGGACCCGCTTCTTTATGACGACCACATCTGTTTATTGATCTGATCAAAAATGAATTTTGGCAGACCGAAAAGGAACAAATTTTCTTATTAATAAACGCCGTTATTTTTTAAATTTTTGATTATTTTTCAACCATAGAACAATATGTTCTAGTGGAGATAGTTTTTTTTGGTTTGATCCACGGAAAAACCCAAAATGACTTTGTCACAGTAGTTTTGTTTCCTAATTTAAGTTCGAAATTAGCGCCCCAGCTTATCAGCGCTAGTATATAAGTATGTAAATGTATTTATTTTACAACATAGTTTTGAGCTTACGAGCACATAATTCAAGTGCTACGAATTGCCACCTAAAACTTCATAATCTCCTACACCAGCGCATACAAATCATGTGGCAGGAATAGAGCGAGCTGTTGCGCGGCTAAAAGACAAGCGGGTTTGGATAGTGCGCGACCTTAGAACTTCCAATTCCATAGTGGTGAGACACGATTGCTGACCAATTTTAAAGTGTAATTAAAATTAAAACAAACAGCTGCTTCAGTCTAGCCGTGAGACAGTCGTGGTGCTGAGCCATGGCAGAGACAGACGAATAGCGAAACTAGCAAACTATTTAAGCACGTACAAATATTACACGATTCTGTATATACTTATGTGTATGTACTATATACATATATGTATGTATGCTAGCATTTCACCAGCGTTGTTGCCATAATCCATTTTAGAATGACTTTGTTCAACGCATCTACTGTATTTATGTAAGTATGACGTAGACGCTGCAAACTTTTGCCGACGCACACAAATTCCACTAAAAAACGATTCACATCAGAATCATTGGCTTGTGGTGTTGTAATGAAAAGTTTGGCGCTAAAAAATCAGTTATTGTCGTCGGCGCTTTCAGCGTGCAGTGTCACCAAGCAACGTTGCTGTTGCCGTTGCTCTTGCAATTGCTGACGACATTCAAGCCAACTGCAGTTTGACGCTGCGCTCAGCACATGCCTGCAATTATAATTTGGCCGTGTGAAAGTTTTTGGCTGCGATTACACGTTTTAGATTTCTGGATTTCATAAATTACGTAATTTTGTGGCTGAACTTTTTGATATTGTAGACTTGTCGTTAAAAAAAAAAAAAATCAAAATTTTTAAGAGGGTATTCTACTCCAGAATTTTTCAAAATTCGACTTATTTTCGGAGAAACAAACGCTTAAACTTTAAAAGCGTTTTGCTCGAAACTACTTTTTTCCACACGGTACCGGCATTATCTCAAGTTCTATGCAACCGATTTACTTGAAATTTTGTATCAATCTTCTTTATATAATCCTTTATCGTTCCTACCAGCATCGTGTCAAAATTTTTGTTTGAAATATTTTAAAAAATTCAGGAATTTCAAAAACAAAAAAAAAAAAAAACGTAAAAAATGATTTTTATTTTCAGGCAGTCGCCATTTTTCATAATTTTTTTTTCGTGTTCCCGGACTATAACATCATCCTTACTGATTAAGAATTTTTCTTGATTTTTTTTTTCAGAACACCAGGAGAGTCAGGATCAATGTCACCAGGATGCGCCATTTTTTACATCTGCCTCTCCCCCCTCTAATTATTTTAATTTTTAATATTTTTTTGTACAATTTTTTTTCTTTATTCTTAAGATATCAATAAAAACACCATAAAAAATGTATAGTAAAAATATTTTAGGTTTTTTTTTAATAAAATAGAGTAGAATACCCCCTTAAATTTAAATATCAAGCAATTAAACCTTAAAACTAAGTATCACCAGCAAAAGAAGCAAGCGCTTAAAGCCAACTCTTCCTTTCTTCAACTGCGCTTACTGCATCTTTTCTTTCGTTCTTTGGCCCCAGTCTAATGCTGATTAATTGGAGTTTTTTCTCGCTTTGTGCGCAGAAAATTTCGCCGCTGCAGCAGAAGCTCTAAAAGAGCAAAAGTTCTAGCCACCACTTAAGCCAGAATTAATTGATATTTATGTGGCTCATTTGAATTACTTAATACAGCGCGAGTGTGAGAGCTGCGTTGCCGGCGCAAGAAGAAAACATATAAAGTGAAAAGTTTTCGAATTAAAAAATGCAAATGAAAAGAAATGATTTGCTGCTGTGCATGGAGGGACAAGGAAGCACTAAAGGCAAGAATGGAGATTACAATAGATTTACAATGAGCTCGGGATTGGGAAAAGCGCAACTTTGGTTATGCGAAAAAGTTCGAAAGATTGCTTTAAATTTGCAATCGTAAATTTAGATTTTGAGAACTGCATGAAATGCAATTGTCTTTGAGCGAAAAATACAAATAACAAAAGCGTCATATTAACATATATGTATATATAATTCAAAGCAGAAGGAGATCTGTTACCACATTCCAAATTCACTTCTAGCATTCAGAAAAAAATTTATTTTACATTAACCACTACCACTCACTATAAACAAGTTATTGTTCCTAACCTCAAAAAACATTAAATTGTCTTTAAACAAAGCTTTCTATGTTAAGTCACATTTATTGACGTTCAACACCAAAATATATTGTGAGATTCAAGCTACAGCACAATTTGCAGATGAAGTAACCGATTAAGTAACCAATTAAATATCCAATCAAATAGCCGTTTTAATGGCCCAGCTATGGCATTATTTGAACTTCTAATAAGAAAAACGTTAACTTCGGCTGCAGCAATGCTTTAATACCCTTCACAGGTGCATTTTTTATGAAAATGATACCCTTCACGAATAGAAAAAAAATCATTACAAGAACTTTATCTAAACCATTTCTTCGTAGATTACACAGTTGCCTAATAGAGTAACTCATACCAAATTTTTGGAAGATATCTCGTCAAATGTAAAAATTTTTTTGAACAGATTTGATTCCTATCTTTTAGTTTGTATGGCCGCTATATGCTATAGTGGTCCGATCGGAACAATATATTCGCAGATTATAGCGTTGTTTTGGTTGATATCTTATCAAATAACAAAGTTTTCTATATAAAAACTTGATTTTACTCAGTCAGTTAGTTTGTATGGCAGCTATAAGGTTATAGTGTTTCGACTTTGGTGATTCAGATAAATGAGGAGTGCTTTGAACCGAAAAGTACGTGTGTCAAATTTCAGTTGGATATCAAAAACTGATGGAACTTGAGTTCAGCAAAGGGCGGTTATGGCTAAATCCACTCAACTCATCAATTTGTTCATTTACTCCTGTTATAGGGTCTTCAACGCTTCCTTTTGGGTGTGACAAACTTCGTGACTAACCTAATATACCCTGTTCAGAGTACAAAAACCTGTGTCGAACTGAAACCCCGCAGTTGTGAAACCCATTTTATTAAATAACCAACTTACTTAGAACTTGTTCGAGGAGTCTGGGATTCTATATACAAACTTATCGAAGAGATATAAAAGTAACAAAACCACTAGAAAACAGAAAATTAAAGTTTAAGCAACTGCAAACACTTTAAAAAGATCTTAGAAGGCATCGATACTATTTAATAAACAGATATCAATCATCAATTACCAACAACAATCAATATTTAATGGCCAATTAAAGAGATGAAAGCGAAAAAAATAAACAAAAAGTGAAAGAGAAGAAAGCGAACTAAATCTGATATTGACTAACAGTGAAGCCACTTCGAATCAACCATAAATATTGTCTCCTTGCTCAGCCAAAAAAAAGTAAAAAAAAAAAATAAAAATAAAAAACCGAAATAATATAATAAAAGAAATCATACTTTCCAAAAGTCAACGACGTGCAATGATCTGCAAAAATAAGCGCTTGACGACTTTTGCGGAGCAAAATAAGTTGTAAAAAAATATAAATAATCTTCTAGCCGCGGAAGCAGCGGCCAAACAGCTTAGATGACTTTCAGTTTTCGTATTTTTTCCAAAGTGCTGCAGCATTTCTCTCAAATTTATTTTCATATCTCCGACTTAATCTAACATTTTTGTTATTACTTTATACCACACACACACACAGACTTCTTTCTCAGCGCGCTTTATCATATAACCGCTCTTCTTACTGCCTTCGCTGGTTATTTGTTGAAAAATAAGTAAGTAAAATTGTGGCGAGCGCAATCTGGCGCTGAAATTGCTTTTCAATTGATGTTTTCATTCTGTGCAAAGTTTTCTATTTTCTCTTATTATGATTTTGTAGATTTTTTGCTTTATTTAATTTTTCATACACTTCCTCAGTTGGCCAATTACCTTAACGATTACGAGCGATTAAGCGAATTGCTGCCACACGCCACTGCAGTTGCTTCCTTCCTAGTCGTTTCCTTGGCATCTGTTTCTATGTGCATGTGTGTGTGTGTGTGTTCGTTGCGTGCGTTTGTGTGCTATGCGACAGTAAATCAGGCAAAGCCAACGGAGCGTATGAGTGACTTATTTCCACACACTTTTTGCTCGCTCTCCTGCTCTTTCACTTTCTATTCGTAGTCAATTGCTATTTCTACCATCTACGATTTTTATTTTCCTTCAATTACTCAGCTAATAAATCTTCGATTTTTATATTAAAAAAAATACACACGTATGTATGAACGAGTCTTTATAAAGCAATAAATTGATACGAAGAGAGGTGTATAAATGGCAATGTTTATTAAAATTGATTGACACTAAAATAATTTATTTTTTATTAATTTAATTTGAAATAAAATTAATTAACTATTTGCATATTTTTGAGCTGATTGTTGTCGTTTAATTGCTTGAGATATTAAGTACAAATGCCTGACAGGTGAGTTTGCATGGAAACAGGTTGGTAAGGCTGGCATTACAGCATATATTATATGATTAAGGGGTACATATATGAATATAATTTGAACTTTTTATTTAAATTGAGCTAAAATCATTTAAGGGAATAATAAAAGCTGTTTCTTGTCAAAAATATATACGTCAGCGTCTAAAAACCAAGAAACAATTATTATAATATATAAATATAGTTAATTATCGAAGGAATAATCCAAAATGCCGGCTTCTCACAAGAAAGTTGTTTTTTTTTTTTTTTGGAAAAAAATGTACATTTCCGGGTAACTTGAGAAATTGGAATTATTGTCTAAAATCTTATTTCTTCGATCTGACAAATCCCTCCCTTCTTAATTGACAAAAAAGTTTTCAGAAGGTCGTATGATAATTTCAAGTCGATCGGCAATGGCCAATGGAAAATTTCCGACCATTTCCGAAACTATCGGCTTTTGATAGGGATGATACGATTTCTAAGAATCGCTTCGGCTGCTTTTAATATGATATAATTTTTTTCATTATTTTTCATTGTATTCAGTAATATTTTTTCTTTTGCCATTTTATGGTCGTAATAATCGTCCCCCTGTGCTCACTATTCGTTGAATTGCTGAAAATTCCGAGCACACATTTTTTTTATATAACGTTCAAGTGCAAATAAGACGAAGAATTGCTCGAAGTTATATAAATATTGTCGCCGTTCAGGCCAGTGTTGCTGAAGAATTTGTCAATTCCAAGACGTTCCCAAGAATTGGGACTGTTTCAAACCACAAACTGGCGGATTTCTAGAAAGAATTTAGGCTTGTATTCGTATAAAATTGTTCTGACACAAGAACTGAAGCCATTAGACCACCGTAAATAAATAAAACTGTCGTTTCTAGTGCGAAGAAAATTCACAAATTATTCCTTAACAACCATTACATTCACCTTACTTATTTCGAAATGAAGCTGGTGACACCTTTACTGTTAATGGAGTGCGGCATAGAACGATGATAACCAACTTTTTATGGCCCCGTTTGGAAAAAGTTGATCTTGACAACATCAAGGCTACGGAATAAGTGCCACGAAACACGTGCAACAACCGAATTTTTGTGAGAACAGTTTTTAGATTCGATTTTTCAAAGAAATTGTAACATTCAATGGCCTCCAAGAAGCTGTGATTTAACACCATTAGATCAAAATATCAATAGAACAAGACAATAAATAAGATTCTCTTCAAGTTTTAGGTGTCAATATTAACGGTCTATTCATGACATACGACTTGATTTAGTGGAAAAGTGTTGGGTTCATCGAAGTCGTGCTTGCAAAGGAAAGCGTTTTTTTTTGTTTTATAAGGGGGTATTCTGGTCTAGACGCATGATTTTAGGCATTTTTTAAACTAAGATAAAAAAAAATTAAAAACATTTTTACTATCAATTTTTTATATGTTTTTATTCACATTTTATTATTATAAAAAAAAAATTAATATAAAAAAAAATTGCAAAAGAAAAAAACAAAATTCGGCGAGATACGGGCCGGTGGAGTGGGGGCTTCAAAAAAAAAAAAACACGTTGCGTCCTGGTAGACGTGATTTCAACCCTTGTAGATATCTAAAACACAAAAAACAAGAAGATTCTTCATTAGTAAGGATGTCGTTATCGCGTTGACCATTTGCAAACAAAAAAAGAAAAAAAAAAACAAAAATAACAAAATGGCGTCGACTTGAAAAACATTTTTTTACCCGATTTTTTCGACCTTTTTGATTTTTTTAAAAATAATTCAAATCAAAATTTTTGGAAATCCAAGGCAGACACGATAGAGCATTGTACGAGTATAAAGAAGATATATACCAAATTTCAAAGAAATCGGTTCAGTAGAACTTGAGATATCATGTCAACCACCTCAAAAAAAGAAGCTTCGAGCAAAACGCGTTTAAAGTTGAGAAGATAATTCTAGTGAACATGGACGCCACGTCACAAAATCGGCTGTATCTCCGAAAATAAGTCGAATTTTGGGAAAATCCTTCCAAGGTCATATTTTTGAAAGTTTAAATATGCAAAAAAAATCGATTTTTCAAAATCCTAGACCAGAATACCCCCTTAAGTCAAAAGCCGGATGCTTGTCCCTGCTATAAAAAAATGTGCCATTCTGTAAAACAATATATACATATGTATATTTTATTTCAATTTGAAGCTAATAACAACTATAATCCTTGCTGCAGATAAATATCCGGTCGGCAAAATCACACTTATCATGCTTGAAATGACATTTTCTAAATTAATCCGCATGTATGTATATATGTATGTAAACCTAAATATACATAAGTGCAACACATGGAAATTTTATTGCTTACATTTTATTTTGAATTTACATAAAAGTCTTTCACTTGCATGATTTCATGAATAAATAAGCATGTTGTTTTTGTAAGCACTTGCTTGCAAACATTTAATCATTCAAACAATATAAGATTGCATGTTATTTGCTGGCTTATTTATTTGTTTGTTTAACAAATGGCAGATTAAATACTCTCAACCATTTCCGGCAACGGAAATTCAGGGGAAATAACAAAGTAATTAAACTTTCTTTAATTAAATGAATGATTGAGTTGTACAAACTCAAATGAACTAGAAAGCAATTAAAACAATCAATTTGAAATAAATTTTGGCAGAATATATTATTTTAAATTTTTTTAAATTTCGTTTGAAGAGCTTAGGCGATATCTAAAATTTGCTTGACTACTACATTTAACGCAAAAAGTGTTTTTATCTAAGTTGAAGCGAAGTTTAATTTACGGATAGTGAAATGACAGCAAATTAAATTACTTATTTTGCTCCGGAGATATTTAATGGTTTACTGAATGAACAAGGATGGAGTTGTAAAAACCAGGTTTTGCCCCATCTCTATATCACGACCGGCAGTATGAAATTCAAGTAAAGGTATTTGCTAATTCGGCACGTGTCGGAATCAGTCTCCATAAAATAACAGTGGATCAAACGTTTCGGATGATCCTGGAAATAGCTACCTAAGGTAGGCTGTTGCATAACAATACATGAGAGTTCACTTTTCTAGGTACACATGTCACATTTATGTATATGACTACTGGCGAAAGAAGCGAGTTCAATCTTCTTTTAACCAACTCTTGAGTTAATAGTAATCTGCTCTGATAGTTAAGCAGAGATCAGCTATAGAAAAAATAATGGCGATTTAGAAATCCTCTTCTAAAGTAAAAGTTCACTGAAGTCTAAGTCCACTGAAAATTGCTGAACACCGTCTACGATCTTACTCAATGGTATTTAAATGTGGTTACCAAGTGGGCAGAAAAAAATGGATTATCCTTTAGTCTAAGTAAAACTTAACTACTTGGGGAGGTTGAAGAGCTTGGGGCTTATCTATGATAGGAAACTCTCTTGAAAGCCAAAAATCGAGGAGAGAGTGAAGAAGGCATTTGTCGCTTTATACTGTTGTGGAGGAGCAATTGGGAATTGGTGGGGCCTTTCACCAAAGTGGTGCTCTAGCTCTATGACACTATAGTTAAGTCAATAATGTTAATGTGGTCGTTGTTTGGAGAAGGGATCTTTGAAGAACCACACTATCTAAGTAGGAGCGTGTTCAAAGAGCGGTCCTCATCAGCATCCGTGATGGACTAAGAACTTCCCCGTGAATGGCACTCAATGCTATTCTGCACGTTGTACTTATAGCTTAGCTGGTGGGTGCTTGGGGGCGAAGGCTATTCTTAGACTTAGAGCGGAAGCTGGATATATGAACGGGCCGGTTAGGGATATCCTACATTTTTCCACTACTTAGATTGCATTCCTTTCAAACTAGATCAAAAAACCGCAGAACCTTTCCCTGACGGTTCCTTCTCGCCTCAAGTTACCTCTAGTTTCAGATTACTAGACCACTTTCTTGCGGTTGTACTTCTTCGGAGTGCAGCTTCCTTCAGAGAGGGGTGCATTCACTTCGACAGCCGAGCGGCTATACTGATCCCTAGCTGGTTAGTGGTGCGCTCAAAACTAGTCTAGTAATAGCCCCCAAGTTTCTTTCATATTAAACTGGTAATGAGTGGGAAATTGCAAACGGCAAACGGCAAAAAGCCGATGAGCTGGCTGGAGGGCGAGGCACCCCTTCTTCTATTTCATCCGATTGAAGTCGAATCGGTTCCCCGATGTTAGCTTGCGCTCTGGTATTGGATCATTGGACCTCCAGTGAGCTTAACACGCGCTGTCCAACAAGCACTTGTGCGACTGCGAGATCTTTCTGGCCCAAAACCTAAGAGGTCATCCGAACTACTGGCTTTTGGCAAATATAATCTCCACACAATTACAGGCGTTCTAACTGGACATTGTCCAATAGGTTTACATGCGCTCCGGCTCAGTATCCTGTCGGTTGCTTATTGTAAAGGGTGTGTGGGAAAAGACGAGGTGGAATCAGTTTGTCACTCTCTTCTCTATTGCAACACTTTTGCTAGACTGGAATTCAAATATCTCGGTAGACAGGCTTTTGGCGAACCCAGCGAAATCGCTGAAATATATATTAACCGTAGTTTATTGTAAGCAGAAAACGATTCGTCGATCGCTGATCTAAGTTTTGGGAGTTGGACGTACAAGCGACATGGAATGTTCGCCGTCACCACCGCTCAAGGCACAGGAAAAGGAAGAGGAAAATCAGCAAGCCATGTTGTGTGAGATTCAACCCCATGACCTAACCTAAGTCCACTGAAATGGGTTTTACGGTTAGAGGCATTTATTTTTTGGGACATTTTTCTTGTCGAATATTTAAAAACTACGTAATGGATCAAAATACTGTCGAAACTCTACAAATACTAACGTGTTAAGAATGTTCAAGGCTTAACATAAACGCTTACAAAATACAACCCATAAAAGCATGCGCTTCCAAGTACATTTAACAACAGTTTTTTGTTACAAATTACGCATCTTATGGCAATATAGTTCATGTTATGCAGCGCAGACCCCTAAAAGTAGACAACAAGAATGTAGAAAATATTTTGTGGTCTCCACCACAACTGACGCCGTGCTCACACGTCACATTATGGCTTGCAATGCCGGCATTATTGCCACATAAAATTCACGTTGAATAGCGGTACGCTTTAACACTTGCAAATTGTTGGGCAACAGACAACAACGGACCGCGGTGCGCCAACCGTGTGCGGTGCCAACAGTTAGGTACGCTTGCCGGCAAAGGGAGCGGTGGAAAGACCGGCAGTCAGCCAGCCAGCCAGCTAGTCAACCAACCACAGTGTTAGCAAAGCTGCTGCGGCTCGCCAAGGAATTTCTAGCGCCAAGCTTACAACAATAGAATGGCAGTGAGCTGGAGCTGTGACAGTGGCGGCGATGGTGGCGGCAGCGGGAACAGCTTAACGACAGTAACTGCAACAAATTGCTGGCAACATACACGACACAACAGCCAACATCTTGCCAGCTGTTTGAGCAGTGCACAAATACCGAGAGGAAGTGCCACACACACACTGACAGATACGCCGAGACGCTAACAGACAAATCAATTACGAAATGCAAGCGAAAACAACAAAAAAAAAATTAAGTGAAAATAAAAATATAAAAGAGTGTGGATTAAGGGGATGGTGGGGTTCGCAAAGTGTGAGCAGGTGGAGAATGCAGCCACACAAGCATGCGGCCAGCACGACATGTGCAACGTGGCGTACAAGCGACATGGAATGCTGCTCGGGCTCTTGCATGAAGTGGCAAGCAGTTCGCCGTCACCACCGCTCAAGGCACAGGAAAAGGAAGAGGAAAATCAGCAAGCCATGTTGTACATGTAGCTTGCGTAGCATGTGTATGCCGTTATGCTGGAATGTGTGCAAGGAAGAAGAAATGTGCAACAGTAGTTGTTTTTGCTGCAGCAGGCAAATGACGGCCAGGTGAGAAAAGCAGGCGTGCAAGCGTGTACAGAGATACTCAGTTGGCTAGGTAAACCGGCAAGAAGGCAGACTTTCGCATAAATTGCAATGCAGACTCGCAGTCAGGTGAGCAAGCAGGCAAGCAGGCAGGCAGGCAGGCAAGCGGCCAACCAGCCATCCAGCCAACGGTGATAGACACCGAGGTCGACACGCAGTCAACGCGCAGGCAGTTCGGTTATCCAATTCCATTATCGCGTGCATTAAAACGATTTTTCATGTGCGTGCCCGGCTTCTTTTTGCACCGCCTTAACATTCCACTCTGCCATGGGTTTTACTTCTCGTTTGCTTTGCCGGCAATTTTTTCTACACAATCTCTCTTCCTGCAAGCGTTTCGCTTTGGCAAAATGCACCTTGCCTTGCATTGCCCGCCGCATAATGGCAATGGCAATTTTTATTTAACTCTTATTAAAACAGGCGTGAAAGCGATAATGGTCCTCCGGGGTTGTGTGAGAGCTTGGCAATAGTCGCCGTGACGTGGTGAGACCTGCTTTTGCGGTAGGCAGGCGTTGCGGCCGACAGCCGCGGTTGATACGAGTAATAAAGTGTGGCGCTTGTAGTGTGGAAATTGGCGAAATTAAATAAATGTCAATGTGTGTTTGTATGTGTGAGTGTGTGGTTAAAGGTACATACAATGAAAAAGCGATCTGCGCAAATTGCAAACAAAGTGATGAAATGTATAAAATATTGCGAATTCATTGCAGACATGGATTTTTCGGTTGTGCTCCATACGGCATACGATAACGAAAAGAGAAGAAGAGACTCGTACGCATACAAATTCAACTTCTAGTGTATAGAGAGTAATATTTCTAAAATATGGTCCTAAATTCTCAAGTTGGTCTGAGTAATAGTTTTGACCGAGTTTTCAAGTTTTCTTCTGAAAATTTCAAAAAATTGTTATAAAATTTGTATATCAATGATGAAATGGCAAACCTTACTGAAGATATATGTCAAAAAAGCGGGAGAAACTATGGCGTCTTTTGCTGTCCCTATCAGTCTACTTTTGTAGCGCTCTTATTGAAAAATCCGTTATGAAAAAAAAAAAATATAGAAAATACGCCGGTTTTGCTCAAGTAAACCCAAGTACCCTTTTAAGGAGAAAAATAAATATAGAAAGTTAGCGGTATAGAGCAGAAAAATTTGAAAAACTCACAAACAATATATTGAAGATATATGTCAAAAAAGCGGGAGAAACTATGGCGTCTTTTGCTGTCCCTATCAGTCTACTTTTGTAGCGCTCTTATTGAAAAATACGTTATGAAAAAAAAAAATATAGAAAATACGCCGGTTTTGCTCAAGTAAACCCAAGTACCCTTTTAATGAGAAAAATAAATATAGAAAGTTAGCGGTATAGAGCAGAAAAATTTGAAAAATTCACAAACAATCATAAAAAATTAAAAATTTCTAGGCTATAACTTCGAAATGGGTACTCGTTTTTTCGAAAAAAGCATTAATGCTTCATTCGTTTGAAAATAAAAAGTTGAAACAAGTTCAACTTTGCATCAACTAGATAACTAGAGAGTGAAATTCTCTCCCTAGAATCAAAATTTAAGTTCGCAATAATTTGAACAGTCAGTTACTAGAGCAGAGTTTTTAAGAGATTTATGGATATGACTGAAACTCTAGCGCTGAGGATGGCTTGTGGCCGAGCTCTCCCAGTATAAGCACAGCCTAGTGTTGGATACAAAGAATTGTCTAGTTCGCTTTTGAGATTTTGTAGTTTCGAACAGACACAAGGACTTTTAGCATAAGGGGCTATACCAGTGTGACACTTTCAAAAGTTTTTTTTTTGATTTTTCGATAGAATATATTTTCGTAAATATCCTGTGAAATCGGGAAGGTCGTATCTTGAACAGTTTTCGGATGGCAGCGTTCTAAAGAGCGACCGCTCAGAGGTGCAAACATATACTTATAAGTGAAACTTTAAACGCGTTTTTCTCGAAACAACATTTTTCAAAATTACTGTCATCATAACTCAACCAGAAATTGACCGATCGACTTCAAATTAAAACTGAGTATTTTTGAATACATTTGCCATACAATGAACTACGATGTCAATTACGCATTAAAAAAACCACCAATTTTCCCTAAAAAAAAAAGTTTTTTTTTTCAATATTACGCCATTTTGTTAATTTTTGATATTTTTCAAAGATCGTAGTTCATTGTATAAGAAATATCTTTAAGTTTAATAAACTTTTCAAATTTTTTTGTTTCAGCTACTTATTCGGCCGGAATCATGCCAGCAGTTGGGGTACTTTTTTTTGGCATTTCCGAAGACAGCCCATAACTCCGTTATTCTTAAACATTTTTGTAAAAAAAAATCTTAAAATATACCTGAAAATATACCTGAAAATATACCTTATTACATTCAGGGAAGTTCGAAATATTCAATCGCGTACTTTCTCTTAAAAAAATTCACGAAAATCGCCTAATTTTTCATGCGTCACACTGGTATAGCCCCTTAAGGAGTCAGTAGCGTAATCTGGGCTGTTTTTTTGAAACTGTTTTTTATAAATAATAATAATAATTTTGTATAAACAAATTTTTTCGGATTTTTTTGATAACATCTGTCGGAGAAATGATTGGGTGAATGAGATGCGATTTCTCATGTTTGGATCATCTGAAACACAATAACTGAATTTATTCTTAAAAAATACGTGAATGGTTATCGTCTCTACTAAATCATAAAAAAATTTTGATAAATAAAAAAGTAATTAACGTTTTTTTTTTAATTTTTCCCCATGTTTTTTTATATAAATTTTGTCAACTCACAAACAATCAATTGTTAATAAATTATAAAGAATATAGGGACGATAGCTAGGCGTTTTGTGAACATTAAAAAAAAAATAAGCAAATCGGTTGAGTAGTTCGACCGGAATCATGTCCGTCAGTTAAAAAAAAATATGCTTTGAGAAAAACGCGTTTAAAGTTTGAGGTGTTCATTCCGAGCGCTCTGGACGTCGAGCGGTTTTATTATTTTTAGGCCTTTTTCGAAAAACTCTATTCTGGGTTTCTACATTCTAAGGGTATAAGGAAAACAGGAACAGAAAATGCCAAAAAAAAAAAAAATTGAAAAAAGATCACCCTACTATTATTATTATTTTAACATTTCTATGTTCCAGCGTGAAACTGAGATAAATCGGATTACAACCACTTCTACTTGCTATATAACACATTTTTAAAATTCATGTGATTCTTTCTCTTTCTGCATATAGAGCACTGCAAATAGAGCAGAAATAAAAGTATCGGCAAAAAGCTTTGCCTGAATAGTACGCTTAGTAGGTCTTATGGCCAAAAATTGTCAAAATCGGACCAAAACAATTTAAGTCCCAGATACCGAATATGTTGACCCTAGTTCCCTCAGTGAACATTTCATCGAAATTGAGATATGTTACTAAAATTTGGCGAAAATCCTGTACGTATGCATATAACGAAAAAGACATTAAATCGGATAAAAGTTCTCTCAGCCGCCGTATACTCAATACAAAGATTTCGAACTTCCGGTTTATTTTATATCGCCTCTATATAGCAGCTAACATGTGAGTTATCTTAGTTAGAGAAAGAGGGTATCTTTGTGTCTGAAATGGAAAAAATCGGGTGAAAACTTGCCCAAACCCGCATATACAATTTTCGATTTTCGGTTGGCCATAAACCATATCTTCGAATTACTCCTCTTTCAATATATTACGTACAATGATTTTTGTTATGACGAATATGTTGTTCAGTATGTGAAATTTAAATTTATTGAAAATATGTTCCCAAACATACCTGAGCATTATCCAAATTAATGAAATCAGTCCGTATCTTTCTCAATATATCTTATACCTGTACCTATACCTATACCTATACCTGTACCTATACCTATACCTATACCTATACCTATACCTATACCTATACCTATACCTATACCTATACCTATACCTATACCTATACCTATACCTATACCTATACCTATACCTATACCTATACCTTTACCTTCCCAATATAGAATATACCATAAGCATAATGATTTCTGACTTTGAATGACAGCTTTTTCGGAGGTCATCTCATAGATTTCTTAGGGAAATAAAGGAATAGAGAATTTTTGAAAAGCAATCGCCGATTACTAAAGTACATGAAATTCTGTAAATACAAAATTTTTATATTTTCATATATTATATTATTAAGTAAAATACCTTTTATACTACATCCAACACGAAAATATAGAAAAACCCTAAATAATATTAATTTCGTAATTATTCTATGAATTTTTTTATATTTGTTTTGTGTAAGCACTAATATTAATTAATATGCATGCACCATGCATAAATCCAAGAAAGCTAACTTTCATCTCAGAAATGCCATATGAAGATGCAAATATATTCAGTTATATAAAAAATATGCGCGAGCAACAGTTTGCTTATCTCGCAATCCGGCAATTTTATCAAAAGGCAGACAGAATGGTGGTGCTCACGTACATAAGGGTACTTGAGACGATATTTGATATTAAGACGACGATATATACAAACATACTGTTATGTAAACATACTAACTACATACACACACATTGTATGTATATACACAGTGACATATACTAATA